>ML686102.1:719251-789046 GCA_007922175.1 Pelusios castaneus
CGAGAAAGTTCTAAAAGGCTAATATATCAGCCCCAGGCTCAGCAAGTCCCTTTTCCCCTTGTAGCTCAGCAGTGGTTATGCCAGGTTGATTAGCACACCTGGAGCTAATTAAGGCCCCGCGCTGGACTTTTTAAAAAGCCTTCTCTCTAGAGAAAGGGGGTAGCTGGAGTGTGAGAGTGAGGAGAGCTACAGGAGTGTGTGAGAGGAGGCAAGGTGTGGTCGGAAAGCAGACAGATCTGGAGAATGAGCAGAACGCTGGTCAAGAAGAGCCCCACAGGTACAAAGACTAGGGGAAGGGAAAAAACCCTCCCCCAAGGGGGCAAAGGATCTTTTCCAGGCCTGGAAGCCTGAGGGAAACAGACCCACCACTTCAGGGAAGCGTGGGACTCACCAAGGTAGAGGAGGAACTTTGTCATAATACATTAACCAGTAATAGGTCCTGATGTTATTCTCTCAAGAGTTCTGAAGGAAATCAAATATAAAATTGCAGAACTACTAACTGTGGTATATAACTTACCAGTGAAATCAACTTCTGTACCATATAACTGGAAGAAAGCTAATGTAATGTTGAGTTTTAATGCAGTGGTTCTCAACCTGTGGGTCGGGACCCCTTTGGGGGTCGAACGACCCTTTCACAGGGGTCGCCTAAGACCATCGGAAAACACATATATAAATACACATATATAAATAATTTTATGGTTGGGGGGTCACCACAACATGAGGAACTGTATTAAAGGGTCGCAGCATTAGGAAGGTTGAGAACCACTGTTTTAATGGTTCCAGAGGTGATCGTTTCAATTACAGGCCTATAAGTCTATCATCAGTAGCAGGCATATTGGTTGAAACTATAGCAAAGAATAGAATTATGAGCCACATAGATACACGTGAGATGATGTGGAAGAATCAACACTGGTTTTGTGAAGGGGAATAAAGCCTCACAAATCTAGTAGCAGTCTCCAAGGGTATCAACAAACACACGTTCAATGATGACTTGGTTGATATGGTTTACTTGGACTTTCAAAGATCTGTTAGTGAGGTACCACATCAAAGGCTTTTAAGTGAAGTAGTGGAATAAGAAGGAAAGTCCGCTCATGGATCAGTAACTGGTTAAAATATAGGAAGCAAAGGGTAGGAATAAATGGTCAGTTTTCACAATGGAGCGATCTGTACTGGGACTAGTACTGTTCAACATGTTCCTAAACGACCTGCGAAAAGGAGTAAACAGTGAGGTAGCAAAGGTTGCAGATGATAATAAAAACAAACAAGGAGCCTTGTGACACTTTTAAAGACTAACAAATTTATTTATCACATGAACTTTCGTGGGAGAAAATCCCACTTTGTCAGACACTTTGAAGAATCTGCAAAGCATTTTAGTCTTTAAAAGTGCCACAGGACTCCTTGTTTATTAGGAAAGAGATAGATAACAAGAACAGTAAATATCATAATGCCACTGTACAAATCCATGATACGTCCACACCTTGAATATTGTGCGCAGTTTGGGTTCTCTCATCTCAAAAAAGATATATTAGAACAAGTCCAAAGAAGATCAACAAAAATGATTAGCGGTATGGTAACACTTCCAGATGAGGAGAGATTAAAAAGACTGGGACTGTTCATTTTAGAAAAGAGCCAAACAAGGGGAGGAATATGATAGAGGCAGGGCTTTTTTCTGCCAGTATGCACTGGTACTCCGTACTGGCACCTATTTTTCTCTGGCCAGCCCCACTGCCCAGCTGGGGGCCAGAGCTGGCAGGGGCCAGGAGTAGCATTTGGCCACAGGCCAGAATCCGGCCTGCCAGGGGCTGGAATCCGGCCAGTGGACGCCTGGGAGCTGTGGCCAAATCTTTTTCAAATCTTCCGTCCTGAGCATGCTCAGACAGAGCGTGTGCAGGATGGGAGCAGCCTGGACAGGGAGCGACTCTGGCCACAGCCACGCCTGCAGCTCCGGCCAGGTAAGGGCGGAGGGGGCCGGGAGGGTCAGGGAACTGTCGGGGGAAGGGGGGGTTGAGAGGAGCGGGGAACTGGTGGAGGGGCCGGGGGGGGGGGGGTGAGAGGAGCGGGGAAGCGGTGGGCGGGTGGGCAGGTGGGGAAGGGGCTCGGGGGGGTGAGAAGAGTGGGAACTGATGGGGGGGTGGGGAAGAGCCTGGGGAGGCCAAGAGGAGCAGGAAAGGGGCGGTGGGAGGGGGGCTGAAAGCAATGGGGAGGGGGCCCGGGGAGCAGCAGGGGGGAAAGGCGGGGCCTGGGAAGGCCTCTGGGGGCCGGCAGTGGTTGAGGGTCCTGAAACCTCCCCTGCCACTCCTGCTGGCATACTGACACTTTTTTTTTTTAAAGAAAAAAAGCACTGGACAGAGGTCTCTAAAGTCATGACTGCTGTTGAGAAAGTGAATAAGGAAGTGTTATTTACTCCTTCACATAACACAAACGCTGGGGATCACCAAATGAAATTAATAGGCAGCAGGTTTAAAACAAACATAAGGAAGTACTTCTTCACACAACACACAGTCAATCTGTGGAATTTGTTGACGTGGATTCTGTAAAGGTCAAAATTATAACAGGGTTCAAAAGAAATTTAGGTAAGTTGATGGGGGACATGCCCATCAATGGCTATTAGCCATGATGATCAGGGATGCGACCCAAGCTCTGAATGTCCTTAAACTCTGACTGCTGGAAACTGGGACTGAATGAAAGGGATGGATCATTCGTTAGTTGCCCTGTTCTGTTCATTCTGCCTGAAACATCTGCCACTAATCACTGTCAGAAGACAAGCTACTGGGATAAATGGACCATTGGTTGGACACAATATCCAGGGGCATAGCCAAGGGTGGGCGCGGGTAGGCCAGTCCCCACCCACTTTGAAAGCAGGCCCACCCAAGTTCTGTTTAGCTATCTGTGGAGCTTTCTATGCTGCTGACTCATTACATGGCTTCTCGAACTTCCTGCTTCCAGTCGCATGGCCAGAAGCAGGAAGTTCAGGTTGTTTAACTGGCCCTCCCCTGTCAGCCAGAGGCCCTGCCAGAAGATGAAGTCTGGCTATGCCCTGATAGTATGGCCAGTATGTTCTTATTTAACGCTGAACTTCACTGAGCAACAACTATGAGAAGTGGCATGTGATGAGCAGGCTGTGGTACAGGAAGAGACCCTTGTGGATGGCAGGAGAGTTAGAGGTAAGTGTGAACGTTTGGATTGTCGTGAGGAACTTTACTGGGGAAATTGTTTAGAGTATTTAAAAACATTAAACCAGCCCCAAATGGAGGGCAGCAAGAATAGGAAAGCATGTCCATAAAGGGCCCTAAAGTCGGAGAACATAGGAATGCTGCAGTGAAGGAAGCTCCGACCCTGAGGGACCACTCAGGAAGTGTCCGTCTTGTTGCAGTTAGAGAATGGAATGTTGAACTGTTTTGTCATTTTTTTAAATTAAAAACTCTGAATTTCAGGTTTGAAATGACTTTTTCTTTCAACATTTAAACTACTTATAATAAAAATGGTGTAAACTGGAACAAAATGTTTCAAAATGATGAAATGAAAGCATTTGATTGACCTGAACCAATTTCCCCACTCTCCCAGATATTTGGTTAGTAAAAAATGTCAAGATTTTGATTTTTTTGTCCTGATTTGGAATGGAAAAATGTTTTGATATCTCAAAATTGTTCATGTAATTGGAAAATAGCTTCCCACCCAGCTCTGTACAAAACAGTGGGTCCAGTAGATGTGTGTCCTCACTGTTGAAGCAATTAACTAAAGAATTTACAGGCAATTATCTTTGAAGAATCCCAGAGAGGTACCAAGAGATTGGAGAAATGAAAATTGGGGGGAGGGCTCTGATTTTAAAAAAAGTTAAAGATGACAGGAGAGTGGTCCTGGCAAGCTCTGACTGTCAAGACTAACTCCAATTATGAGTAAGTTAGTTATACATCAGTTTAATTTCATCAGCTTCAAGGATCTAACTCCTCCTTATTTCATTGCTTGATGCTGCATATAAACTGTCCCAAATCCCATTGGCATTTCTGGCTACTGTACTGGATTGCAAATTCATGTCTAACTCATTGTCCACTATTGATTCCAAAGCCTTTTGGGGGAATTGTTCCTTCCACTGAATATTTACATAATATAAATATCTTTCACCCTTGACTTTTCCCATTGTATTTTCCCAAGCTGAACCTCATTGTGTTGTTCTTCTTTCTACAATTGTAGCTTGCTTTGGTTTCCTATGGTAGTCTTTCTCAGGCCTTATTGGTTACTTCCAGCACCTCTGTGTTTAAGATTGTCTGCATGTTTCATTGACATGCTGCTCACTTTCTTTGCCCAGCTCGTGAGTAATGTCTTCAGTGGACTTCACATCTTGTGTGGAAGAGACTAAGGACATAAGGAGGGAGAGGCATTATTTAGTGTGGCCAAAGAAGTGTAACAAGAAATAATATGGAATGAAGTTACAGAGGCTAAATGTTGGGGAAAAGGTTCCTGACAGTGTCACTAAGGTTGTAGAATAGTTGCTCCATGGAAGTGATGGTGGTCACATCACTTGGGCCATGTGAAACTAGGTGGGATGAAAAAAGAACCCAGACCTCCAATTGGTGTAAATCTGTGCAACTCCATTGAAGTCACAGGACCAGCTCCTCCACTGGTGTAAATCAATGTGACTCCTTTGGCACACATAGAGAAGAACTCCCATGGATATAATCAGGGTTAGTTCCAGTGATTTAGGCTATCTGAGCATCTGACTGAAGGTCTGCTGGTTAGGTTAAACCTTCATGCCATGTCTCCTCACAGTGACAGCCTGTGCAAAGGATGGCTTTTTCCTCTCAGTGATATTCTGACAAGGACGTTTCCCCGCACAGAGCTACATGAGAGCATTGTAGGCGACTATGTGGTGCATTGTATCCCAGGTCATGCCCGTCACCCTTGGGACTGACGTTAGTTCAGGTCTGGTGGTTATCAAATTTCATCTTTTCACCACCATCCCACAAACCAGGTCTGCTTTTATGTTGTAATGTTGGGTGGAGAGCTGGAAAGTCAGACAGTGTTAATGGGATATTGCCTTTAAGAGCCAGAGGAGGCGGGAAAGGCCCCATTGACCCCTGCAGCTACATACTGTTCCATTGTGCTGAATTTTATGCCCACTGTTCAAGTGATCAGAAGCTGTGATGGAATGTGTTATTAAGCTAGAATGTCACTTTCTCAGGTATCATGTGCTTTATTTGGACTGGGCTTGCGGGTTCTAAGTACATTCCTTTGAGAGCAACTTAAATGGCAGACCACCCTAAAGCATCCAGCTGGTTCCAATGTATATCACCTAGGTGAGACAACATAGGCAACAATGGAGCACAATAAAACGCACAAGAGCACTTCCACTATGGGCTAGGCCTTTCTGCCTACTCTTTGTTGCTGCATGGATTGGCTCAGTTGACTGCTGAGCTTCATCTGATATAGGAAAGGTAATTCTCACCGTTGGAAGGAGAGCAGGATTGGAGAGGAAAAAACTTAGTTCGGGGAGGTGTGAGGGGTTAAGCACGGCCTTAGTTTATAAATATTGTTTTCTCGCTGTGCAAGAGATGTCTCAAGCAGCGGCTCTTGCTTCTGTGTGGAAAAGAGGAGAGGGAGCGGGAAGCTTACCCACGTAGCTAAAATGCACTGTCATCTCTGAAAAGCCATCGGTCCCTTAACTGCAGGCTTCTGTGTAACAGGCAGAAGACAGGCAACGGTGGAGATTGTCATTGGGCTTAAGGGAGTTAGGCACTTATTGAATTTCAATGGGAGCTGGGGACCAAACTCCTGTAAACTGCTTTGAAAATCCCAGTCTAAATTATTTCAGGCAGGCTCAGCAGGCCTTATCTTAACCATTCACTAAAGGGACAATTAGCAACTGCTGGGCAAAAAGGCTGCCACTCACCCAGAGAAGGGTTGCTGCCAGAGAAGCTGGGAGGGGCTTTGAGGAAGCTCCTCAGTAGCTGGCTACAAAGGAGATGCCCAAAGAGACAGGATTCCAGAGCGAGTAGTGGTGCCGTGTCTGCAACCTGGCAAGAGATGCAGAAATAGGGGAAAGAAAGGGAGCCGCCCGGGCAAGCAGTGAGAGATTGGAAGGAGCAGCGCTTAGCTACCTCACCTGGGGCTCCTGGGCTGGAGCACAGAGGAGAGGCTGGGCCTGGGTTCCCCTCCCCTTCCCCCAGCACGTGGGGAAGGCCAAGCCTGGATTAAAAGACCAACAATGGGGTTGAAAGGACTGGCATACAGGCTGTGGGACTGAACTGGAAGGAGACCTGGCCTAGGGGCACGCCAAGGGAACTGGAGACCTTTACAGCACCAGATGATGGACTCTGGAGCAGAAGAATCCATGCAAGTCTGCGCCCTGGCCTGTGGGGATACTCTGACGATGGCTTCACACAGTCACAGAACCCCAGAATTCTCCCTCCACACTTACAGCCTTGGCTCCACACCTCCAGGCTACTGACAGGGTTTGCCGTGACTCTCTTCTGCAGCACTCTTTAGGCTCACAGCTCAATCTCCTCATGCACACACACCCCAATTTGCCAGATGTAGAGTGGTGGTCACGCCTCCTCCCTGCCCTATGCAGGTGGGGCCATTACGCCCCACCTGACAACCAGTTCTTGAGCCCAGGCGGGCAGTCAAGCAAATAGTTTCTGGCCCCCTTTGGGTGGGGCAGGCCCACCAACAGTTTTTGGGGTTAGGGGAACAAGCACTTTTGCAGATCAGGTGAGTAGACGGTTTCGGGGAACAGGCAAACACAGGCGGTGTCACCCTGGAGGGGAGAGGAGGAGGGGGGCACAGGGCACCCTAGGGCCCAGGGTCCTAGTTATGGCCGCAGGCTCAGACACGGGGTCAGCGAGGTCCCAACCGCAACACGCTGACTCACCCGCTAGCCTCAGGTTGGCATGCCTCTGATTCAGCTCCCCGGGCTACTTCGTACCCCCTCTCCCAGTGGTGCCTCTTCAGCCTTGGTCTCGTTGGGGTTCTCCCCCAGGGGTAAGTTGCAGAACCCCTTTATGTTGTCTAGGGACTGTAGGTCTGGTAGCTCATCGGGGATATCAGCAGACGACAGTTCCTCTAGGTCATAGCCTGTCAGGGTCTTCGGTCTGCTCTCTATTGTTGGCAGCTGGCAGCTCTTCCAGGTCCGTGGTCTCAGACGGGACCACCAGGACCTCTGGGTTGGTCAGATCCAGGGATGCCTCTGGATCCCAGGCCTCTGGTAATTCCTCCAGGTCTCAGGCGCTCAGGGTCTCTTGCTGGTAGCAGCTGCTCTATCAGTCCCTGTGGCTCGGGCCGGCTGACCGGCGGTACACAGGGCCAGGCCCCCAGTCTGCAGGCAGCTCCTCCTTAGGGTACTGGTCCCAGGGTCGGGGAAGCTCCTGAGAAAGGAGAAAGACATCCTTTCCCTTTGGGAGCTCAGGCCAGAGTGATCCCTTAGGCAGTGGTTAAAGTATAATTTGAAGGGCCCTGGAACCCTCCTAATCTCTGGGTGCCCCTCCCGTATTGTCTGGGCCCCCTTCATGCATGTGCGGGCCCCAGTCCAGGTATGCATTTGCAACCACTTCTCAATACCACATGCATCGGTTATCGCTCCATAAAAATATTTATAATTTTATATGGCGTTTATGTCTATAGCAATTATTGTCACAAACTAGCAAACACAATAAGTGTTGTGATTAACAACGGTGGGGTGTAGGACCTGCCAGCAGCCAGGGCAGGGCGGAACATGTGTTCCGCTGGATTTTTCTATTTTTAGGGGCTCTGGAACTCTGACCCCTCAAATTTGTGGACCCGGAACTGCATTCCAGTGCGTTCCCCCTTACTTTAACCCCTGCCCTTAGCCCCTCCTTTTGTACTTCCTGCCCCATCCCTTGACTTCCAGCCTGACACACAGGTAGTCTCTGGCTCCTCTCAGCTGGGTCTGGCCCATCCCTCCTTGTCTGTCTCCAAGGGAAGCCAAGCTCCTTCACTACACCAGACTTTGCACACTGTCCTGAGCCTGTCTACATGGGGTTTGGAGGGGTGACAAAAAATAGCTTTCCAAATGTGAAGTAGGTGAGGACGGTTAGGGCGTTCAGCCTCTAATGCAGCAGTCAAAAGGCTTCCTCATTGCCAATACGTCTTATAACAGGGGAAGCTTCTGGTTTGGAGACTGGTTGGGCGGTGACCAGAAGGCATCAACAGCAGCTGAAACTCTCATTATTTTGGCACTGACATTGCTCCTTCTCTGTAAACCCTGGAACAGCCTCAGTCAAAGATACGATCCCCAAGAGACAAGAAGAATAGGGGGAAAGCTCCAATGGTCGATTTGCAGACTTGGCATCCTTCAGATGGGAAATTGCCATCAGTCCATCCAGGAACATGTGGGGACGTGGAGAGAGAAGTGCAGAATGAAATGAAGAGGAAGGGCAAGGAGGAACATTAGTAAAATTAGTAAAATTTCCTGATTGTTCACAGCAGCCTGACTGTTGCCCTAGTGTTATTTCTTTGCATTTAATTTCTTAAGACATCTGATAGAGCAGGAGGAGAAAATCTGGAGATAATTCATTTGTGAATTTTACAAGCTGTGTCGGCTTCCCCAACAGCCCTTGTCAGGCTTTTGAACCAGCAGCTGTGCTCCAAGAGCCTGACCCAACAATGCACACCAAAGGCAGTGGAAATGGGCTTAAATTACAGCAAGGGAGGTTTAGATTGGACATTAGGAAAAAATTCCTAACTGCCAGGGTGATTAACCACTGGAATAAGTTGCCTGGGCAGGTTGTGGAATCTCCATCATTGGAAGTTTTTAAGAGCAGATTAGATGAGTGCCTGTCAGGGATGGTTTAAGAGGGTACATAGTCCTGCCAAGAGTGAGGGGACTGGACTCAATGACCTCTCATGGTCCCTTCGAGTTTCTTGATTCTATCATTCTATGAAAGGCTCCTGCTCATATCAGTGGGCCTTGGATCAGACCCTTAGAGCTCAACTGTGTCTCATTCAGGGGAGTAAAGGAGCATACAGAGCGGGTTTCAGTATGGCGAATCACAAGAGTTAAAAAATCTTGAGTCAGGTCGTCACCCCCACCCCAAGTCATTAGATTGGCCCCCAAAATTATGAGATTTAATGCCCCTTTGCTCTGATTATTTTGTGTTTTTTGGTCACTTATGCTGTTTCTTGTGATTCCCCCCCTCCCAGTTTTTAAACCAAAATGTCATGTGGTGCCAAGTCAAATGATTTACTGAAGTCTAAGTATATTGTATCAAAAAAAGTACCTTTATTAACCAAACTTGTAATCTCATAAAAATATATCAATGAATTTCACAGGGTCTATTTTCCATAAACCATGCTGATTGGCATTACTTATATTACCCTCCTTTAATTCTTTGTTAATGGAGTCCAGTATCAACTGCTTCATAATCTGTCTCAGGATCAGTATCAGGCTGACAAACCTATAATTAACCAAGTCATCCCATTTACTCCTCTTAAATCTGGGCACAACATTGAGAATCAGCATTAATGTTACAGTGAGCCTCTCTGCCAGCTCTTTTAAAACTCTTGGAGGCAAGTTATTAACTAGCTGATTTAAACATGTCTAACTTTAATATCTGCGGTTTAACATTCTCCTGAAGTGCTAGTGGAATGCAAAGAGTCTTATCATGTGATATGACTATGGCCTCTGTTTTTTCCTCACAACTAGAACAGAAATATGCATTGATCACATATGTTTTTCTACATTTTTATTGATAACTCTGCCATTTCCATCTAGTAATGAACCAATACCATTGCTAGGATTTTTTTTTGTTTTCCCTAATATACTTAAAATACCTCCCCATTGTCCTTAATAATACTGGCCATAGAATTCTTTTTGTGTCCCTGTGCTTCCCTTATCAGTTTTCCACAATAACTAGCTTCTATTTATATTCATTCCTACAGCCTGCCCCTTCCTGCATTGCTAATATTATAATTGCAGGAATACCTGGTAGCCCCAGCTGACGTCAAGGCTGTATTGTACAAGCACTGTACAAACACCTCATCAGAGAGAGTATCTGTTCCAGACAGCTTACAGTCTATAATGACCAATCACTGGTAGTGATCTTGTCAACTGGCCGTGTTATGATATGTGGGATGGACCATTGTCTTGTATCATTGTTATCCATTGTGTCCCTGAGTAAGCCCAGAACATCTGAGGTTGGGAAATGCTTCTTTCATTGAGGATTAAATCAAACTAATGAAAATAAATAAGAAAAATGTGTTGGCCCACATATTAACCCAGGTAGTAAAATGAGTTATAAGCTAAACACGCTCTTCTCTGCCCTCACCTCTTATTATTTTAAAGGGGGAGAGTATGGAATACTTTGAGTCTTTTACCCTACACAACACTTATATGCTGAAGCCATGGATGCATATAATGACCCTGGATCTAAGGCAATCAGGTGTAATTCATCCCAATTCTCACTCTGAGAGAGTATCAGTGATGAGGGTTTTCTGTATGCACAATGAACATGAAAATGCACAAATATACAATACCAGGATACACCTCTTCAAATCCATCCTCAAAACACAGGTCCTACACAGAGCCCACTGATAATAATCCACTAGCAAAATTCACAGCCATGAAAAATCTGCATGGTGTAGAGATTGGATAGTCCTTTCTATAACTCATTTGTCAGGTCACTTCTGACTAGAAGTCCTTTAGGGGTATGCACCCTCACTACCTCTGGTGAATTCTAACAAGGTGTTTGGAGCTGTCCACTACACAAATAATAAATAATGTTCATAAACATGAAAAATACATTTAAAAGCAAAAATGGCATCTTAAGGCAATGTGCTCTCAGCCAATAAGAGGCCTTGTTTGATATCCAGGTCTGTTTGTCAACACCTCTCTGGATTACAGAGAGGATCTGGGTAAGATGAACAAACAGGTTATATGATATGTGTTGTTTTTACTGTACTGTGCTACTGATAGCATATATCTATTATTTTTACACAGCTGTAGGGGTGGGGAAAATTCTAGAAGGAGATCCACAGTAAACAAGGCAGAATAACTTCTGTATTAATACCAGGTGCCTTATTCTAATCACGTTCCTTGTTCAGTGTTTGAGGAAAGCAACTCTATGTCTTTTTAAAACACCTTTCTCTTTTGTTAACTACCATGGGTTACGTTAAAATGTCTTTAACTAGTAAGAAAGAAATGGGTCCCTTGAGGGAGTCTGTCATTTTGCCAATCAAGTGTGGGGGCTGATTCTTACCGTATTCCCAAGATTTGCAGTAAGTCCCAAGAATTGTCTCCAATTAGGGTCTGGTTTGGTGTCCTGGTGTTGGGGGCAAAGATGTTTCTTTCATTTTAAGCCTATTTAGAGGTAGCGTCACTTCTTTCTCAGTCTGGCAAATAATCACTCATCAGTTGTCATTTCCACTTGTGGCCTAAGCCCTATAAAACATTCCCAGAAAACTATAAACCTACAATATCCCTCTCAGGTCAATGAGAAAGCCATTATGGGAAGGATGAAACTTGTTTGTTCAGGTCCAAGAGAATGAATCTTAGGTTCCATTTCCATTTCAGCACAGGACTTTGCATCCCTCTGAGTCTCTGGCGAGTTCCAGCCTGTTTATTCACGCCTTGGTCTCATACTCAGATTTTCCTTCTAACAAGTCCAATTTTTTAAAGAACCAACTGCCTTTCTGTTCTCCATTCCCTTTGGTCAGTGTGGTACTTTCCATCCTCTCTTGCTCCAGGGAGCTCATGGGGTAAATTGATACTCTTTGGTCTTGGCTATAACCTCAGCACTCACCGGTTTGGTAAAGGAGCATGTAGTCTTAGGAGGTGATTTTGAGTTTACAGCCCTGTTTTTCTTGGGACTGACTAGAAGTGGAGGAGGCCTTTTTATGCTGGGCTACTCATTTGGGCAGCCGATTTACACACACTGTCTACATCGGTCTGAAATTAAGCTACATTTTTTGGTCAGGCTTCAAATCCCACCAAGGCCCAACAGATCAAAGCAACATAACTTCCGGCTTGAGAGTGTAGTAATTCAGAGGCTGTGTGGTGCAAGAGGTAGGGCCCCAGACAGGGATTCAAGAGAAATGCGTTCTGTTCTTGCTTCGCCCACTAACATACTATTTCATTTTGACCAGTGGTTCTCAACCAATTTACTATGGTGGGCCGCACATGCAGCTCTCTGTATTATGTGGGCTGCAGCCACAAGATGTATATATTACCACTATGTCATATGGGCTGTACCTGTGTGCTGATTGGGCCACAAACTACCAGCAGGCCATGGGTTGAGAACCACTGATCTTGCTGAAGAAACGTGTCCCAGTGGCTGTTTATCTTCTCACTTTTTGCCTTGCCTTTTTAGCATACGAGTACTTCAGGGCAGGGACTGTCTCTCCCTGCGGAAGTAAGCAGGGTCTGAATGAACTCTGCTCTGCCGAGCTGCTACATCCACCAATGGGATGGGGCTGCTTTGGTCAAACAATCCCTTTGGTGCTGTGGGGTTACTAATCACTTTAGTGTTCAGTGTAGGGGTGATGAAATGTTGTTCCTCTCATTGTCTAAGCAAAGGGCAGCAGAACTGTTCTGAGCCTGTTCTGACTGAAGGGTCAGCTAAAGGGTCATCTGGTCATCTAAACCAAACTGGCTAAGCAAGGAACTCAGATGCCAGAGTGTCACGGGATGCACATCTGTACACCCCTGACTATGATCTATATAATTTTTCTGTTTACTTGTGAACTGTGATTGTATGATTTGATGCCAATTATGCCATGCAAGGTTCCCTTTTGAATGCTCCACCATATTGTTATTATATCATGTTTCCTGCAGCATCATGTATGTGTACAGACGTGAAGCATGTTACATAGCTCAGACTGTCTCTAGCACAGAGGCCGGAGAGCTACATGACAAAGGTGAGGTAAATTGATCTTCCTGGCTCAGATAGGAGGGGGAGGGAGGGCAAAAGGGAAAGAAAAGAAATGCAGATACTTTGAGAGAGGGAGAAGCTGCTGGTTTTTTTGCCAGGGAGACTCCATCTTTAAACATGTACAAGAAAGACTGTGCCCTGCCTAAAACAGGCAGCGATGGCTGCAAACCATTGCACCTGGTCTTGAATGGCGAGAGGAGCATATTTCTAATAGTGTTATAGGGTGGTATGTGTGTTATACCTTTTATTTACTCTTGGTTACTTCTGACTGCTTTATTAAATGATTGTGCATTGATTTGCTATATATTCACTTAAAATCACATCCCAATCAAAAACTAGTGTTTGTTTTATCTAAAGCTTGTGTGGACTTCAGAGGGTATGAGTGAGGGAGGCTGGGCATGATCCATTTCAATGTTAAATGAGTATATGGTGATTGAAGAAGGATCCCAATCCCTGTAAGACAGAAGTTCTCACTGTGGTTTCTGGGGACTGAGGGTGCTCACTTGGGGATCACCCCATAAGTGCCCAGTGGGCGCATACCCACTGCCTGGGACCGATTACATGCAGGAGGCTGGTGGACTGACTCAGGAGTGAGTGGTTACATAGCAAAGCGGGGTAAGTCAGGGTTCAGGAATGGGGATTGGGAAGTCACAGTGGCACCCAGGACCAGATTTGGGGAGCAGCCTGTCACACAGAGCCTGGTAAAGGTTGATGGTGGTGGGACTAGGTATTTCTTCTTGGAAGTGTGCGGTCTGCTTAGCAGTCCCAGGCATGGTTTAACCTCCCATCCCCACTGTTCAAAGATAGAGTTCATTGAGGTTCCACTGGGAGTCTTTTGTTTTGTTAAGTGTTCTCTAGAGTTGACCTCATCTTCTGTGGGACAACGCTCCTTCCTGGCTTCAGCACTGAGGTTCACCCAATAAGAGCTGATGGTCACGGAGATCTGAAATCACTGAGTATCAAAGAGTTAGTGGAACCTCAAGAGAGCCACCCACAGAGCTTGTAGTGGAGAAGCAGGTGGTAGCAGAAAGACATGGTGCTCAGCAAAGCAGCTGGTGGAACAGCAATGAGTGGCCAACAAGGAAGCTGATGGAGAGGCTAGCAGCACAGCCTACAGTGAAATGAGTGAGGTATCTTCTTTCCCCCTCCCAGTGGGAGGTAAATACTGAAGGTGCACCTCTAGACTCTGTGTCAGCCCTGGCTAAGGATAACACCTCTCAGTGGGGTGCTGTAGAGAGGCACAGTAAAGGAACTTCTTGTTGCTGGGTTTAAGAACCTGAAACAAAAGGAAACGGTTCCACGTACCCTCAGGCAGAGATCTTGTTTATGGATTGCTGCTTGTGAATCCTGCTTGCAGCATTTTCCCAAGTTACTGGCAGGTGACTTTCCCCCCTTTTATGATCTTTTCTACACTCCCTCTTTGCATTTGCAAGAGTGAAATGTTGCTTCCAGGGGTGCCCAAGGAGTGGTATGTAATTGTCCAAGGTGACATGCTGGTTTTGTGCTGTATTGTTGAAAGGAACACCTAGATATTGAACCTGGCCCAAGTCTAACTGGCAGAAGGGTTACAAGTGTGTTTAGGGCTGCAATCTCAGCTGTGTCCCTAGGTGCTACTGCAATTCAAAGAAGCACTAATATTAACCTTCCTAATTGTGCCACATGGCAAAAAACTTTTTCTCCTAGAGCAAAGAACTTCACAGAATGGTTTCTCCTGCATGTTCTCTATCAGCTTCCAACAGAGGTGATGCCTGTGGTGGGGGGAAGGGGAGATGAAGTGGTGCCTCCCACCACTGATTTGCTGCTTGACTTGTAGTGAGTATACTCACACAGACTGAGCATGCTCAGTAACACTGCTGAAGTTGGATGCCCGCACTTTGCCTCCTCCCCCGCACTATCGGCAGCCCCAGGTCATCTCTGGCTTCCAGAACCCTCCAAAGATTTTGCAACTGTGTTTCATAACATCCTGCAGTGTTTACCGTGAATGCCACTCCGTGTTTTAAGACCACTGCCGACTCATTGCATGGGAAGGCATAGTAAATACAGGATAATTTGTGGAGGCACCAGTGCCTTATCTAATGCTAATGCTGTAAATAACTTGTCACCACAGGTGGGCTTGCCTAGTGAAGAATTGTATGTTACTGCCTTTTATGCCTGATAAAGCTTCCACCGACCACGTGGGGAAAGCCTCAGAGAACAATGAATCACCTCCTCCATTTCCTCATAGAATATGATATGAATTGAAAACACCTATAGTTAGTGCTTATTATCATTTGCATTAGAATTAGAGAACCACTTAGAGGCTCTTGTTGATATCAGGAGGAGCTGATCATGTTATGTGCTGTACACAAACATATGAGAGACTGCCCTTACCCCAAAGAGCTGGTGATCCAATCAGACAAATGAAGTATTTTTATCCCCATTTTACAGATTTGGAATAGAACACTTATGTCCTGAGTCTCACTGGAGTTCTCATTGGATCACACTGCCTCTCTGGAGAGTCAATGGTGATGGTACCATCTGAATGATTTGTGAATAGTCAGGAGAGGACTCAAACTTCAGACTGGAGCTTTAATTCTTTGAATTGTTCCTATGTGAAACCAAACATCTCCTGAGAGGAACAAGTTTCCTGGGAGCTCTCCCACGTTGATATTTCTGAAACCCATAAAGATTTACTCATTGTCACTGGGAAAACAGTGCAAAGCACCCTGGGGGGCTTCCTTGGCTGAATAAACAAAATTAAAAATAACTTGAAGGCGGAGCTCTAAACATATAGGTCAATCTGCTCCTAGAGTTTCCCATGCAAGGAAGAAGGACGTTTTCCAAGCAAAAGAGAGGAAGTGAGGTTCCACCTAGATCTGCCTCGCAAATCCGTCAACGGTTTCATTTCAGAAGAGATACTGGGACTTTATACAGCTGTCAACAGCATTCTTCAAGTTACATTGCTGCATAAAAGGGAGTGTTAGAACCCGGGATTTAAACTAAACAGATTTCCTATAGGAAACACACACAGAATTACATTGCTTCTAAAGTTACTTTTATAGACATTTTCCCTAAGAAATATTTCTCCCTGGAAAAATAAATTCACAGGATGCAATTAAAACAGCTATATGTGTACATTGGAATGGCCCCCTCTTAAGTGCTTCACCAAATGCACCACTAAATAAAGGAATGAAAGCCAGCTTTGTTTAAATCTGTTAATAACAATATTTATTAATTATAAAATGGGGCATTGTTCTGTCACTTTATGGTTATGAAAATAGTCTTTAATAAGACTCAAGGTGGAGGTCAACACTGCAGTTGTCTGAACTACTAAACAACTTTGAATGTCCAGTAGCAAAAGCAGTAGGTAGTGGTAGGACGTTGACTTGATAAGGGCAGTACATATTAAATTCGATACAACATGGATTCTATTAATAACCAGGTGTCTTTCTTTGCCTTTCTGGCCCTTTTCCTTAGTTTTTAATTTCTTTGTAATTTCAGTAATATTAATTTTTGACTTTACACTATGGGAAGAAAAGTCTGGTTGTTTTTTAAAGTTAGTCCCTGCACAGTGGAGAGCACATTCTGGTTCACCAATTGTACTTTAACATGATGTAAAGGAGGGGGAAAAAAAGGATCCACACCAAAAATCAGTATAAATTCAAACTTTATTCACCATTTTCACCAGTGGTTGGCAAACTGGTTGGGATAAAATAAGCATTTTGTGCCCACAAAACTCTTATAGGAGGTTTGGAAAAATGGTTAAATCCATGACTTTCGGGTTTTGGACACACCCTATATGAGAAGCAGTGAAATAACAAAAGAGAAAGCTTTATATTTATAGTCCTGACAAAATATCCCTAAGAGGCTATTTTGCTTTCCATCTTACTTCTCACCCCATAAGAATATGCAATATGATGTTTCTGGCCAATCCAAGGGATGTCATTGATATTAAACACTGGGTCAGCGATTTCACCATTTTTCAAGATGCTTTTTGCATCACTGTGCATTGTGATGCTGCACGTTGGGGGCTGGAACCCTCCCCTATTTGACATAGCTTAATGGAAGAAAAATACTGTGTTGTCCCTGCAGCAATCTATACAAAACCGAGCTGGAGAGCCTAAGAAAAATGTGCGATAGCCTTGATTTTAGCGTGAATGACAGTGTCAACCATAAAGCATAGCTAAACCAAACATTAACTTGTCTCTGTCTGCTACCTCATAGCACTGCCATTCTCTTCTGTGCATGCACCAAAGTCTGAATAACTCTAACCTGAGTTACCCCTGGTTTCTTTTTCTAAGTGGAGAATGTTCAGTTTTGGCTCCCCACTACAAGAAGGATGGGGACAAATTGAAAAGTCTAGAGAACTGCAACAAAAATGACTAGGGCAGTGGTTTTCAAACTTTTTTTCTTGGGACCCAGTTGAAAAAAAAATCATTTATGCCAGCGACCCAACAAGTACATCTTTGAGCAATGCACTCCAGTCCTTTGGTGGTGGCAGCAGAGGGTGACAGAGAGTCTGTGACCCAGTACTGGGTCCCGACCTTAAGTGTGAAAACCACCGCATTAGGGGCTGGAGCACATGATTTGTAAGGAGGAGCTGACAGAACTAGGCTTGTTTAGTCTGCAGAAGAGAAGAATGAGAAGGGGATTTGATAGCTACCTAAAAGGGGGTTCCAGGGAGGATGGAACTAGGCTGTTCTCAGTGGTAGTAGACAGCTGAACTAGGAGCAATGGTCTCAAATAGTGGTGGCTGGGATGATTTAGTTGGAGTTGGTCTTGTTTTGAGCAGCGGGTTGGACTAGATGACCTCCCAACCCTAATCAGGTGGGATTTTCTAGAGTGCTTTAAAGGTGGGAGCACACCACTGACTTTTAATGGTCTTCATGTGCCTAACTCACTTAGGGCTTTCTGGAAATCTCATGCACTGAATGTCCTTTTGTAATCTCAGGAAAGGATTTAGTTACTGCCACTGCATTTGAACACTATGGAATGTGACACTTTGCAGCTTTGCTGGGGTGCCAGGGCATTTGCCTGGATTTGTATTCTGCCTGTTTCCATCTAAACTAACTGCCCTCTGGTGTGAAAACCAAAGAACTTGATATAGAAGCTGCTGTGGAACATTGATTATGATCCAGATAACGGCTTGAGAAAAGAGAAAAGAGCTCTCCTACAGCCAACATATAACAGCAGCAATTCAAATCTAAGGTCTGTCTGATCAAGCAGGCAAAAACTGTACAGCATATTGATGGAGAAAGAGGGGCATGGTCGGGACACAGAGGAGGATGTAGTCAGAAGCTCCTATTTCTCTGCTGAGGACAACAAAACTGATAGATACTTGTTTTATGCGACCCTTCATGTATCTGGTTCATACTGAAGGCAAGATTCTCAGGTGGCATGAATCAATGTAATGGCAATGGCACTTATGCCCTCAATTTAAAGATGAACTTGCAGCTTGGTCTGCTAGAGGATATTTCCCATGCTTTGGATTTGTATTGTGTGGAGGAACCACTTGTTGGAAAAACCAAACCAAACCCTCAGGTGAGTAATGGCTCTTGCTTATTTCTGGCTACATTTCTTCAATGTCGTTCTGTCCAGCTTGCACTCTCATTTTCATATTGAGCTCAATGTCACTGACCATTGATGTCATTCCTATCCAAGCACAGCCATCTCTTTAACATGCCACATGTGAATAGTCAAGCACATTCTTGCGACTCAAACTCTAGTGCTCACTCATTCCAAAAGCTTTTTGTCCTCCTCCAAGGATTTTCAGGCCAGGAGGCTCCATTTCAATCATCTGACCCACGAAGTTAGGCAAGGGAATTTCATATGCTACCTCTACCCATGGCTACCCTAGGCACTGATGGATGCATTATTTTGCCTACCCAATGCACCAATTATTTAACAAAATAAAATGTCATGTTGAAGATCAAGTGCTGGGCTTAAAAGTCATCCAAGGTGGATGGGTGATTGGTTCAATGAAAATATTACATCACCCACCTTCTCTCTTATAGCGAATAACACAGCCTCTAACATGATGGAAGGTTTTGTCTGGATATACCAGCATATGGATAGTATGGCTATACCAGTGTATCTCCCTGAGTGGACACTTTTATTTTGGTATGAGAATGTATCCTTCAATTTAACTTGTATCCTTTTCCAAACAATAGAAGCTAAACTCAGAACCTGTCCACTGACACCTTTATAAGGGCAGCCACACAGAAGTGAGTATGTTGTGTGAGACTGGGGGGAGAAGAGGGGATGGGGTTATATGGTATTGGTTTAAATTCGTAACTTGGTTTATACAAGTATGACTTTCGCATTTAGACATGACCAGAATTTTTTTTTAATTGTAAAATATGATTTAAGTCCCTGCTGCTTTGTATAGTGATGATAAATATTTCTCTATTTGTTGCCAAATCAAATATCAAAATAGATGGGGTGGGGCCAGGGAATACAACAGGAAATTTGATATGATTAAGACACAAATTTAAATTTAGGGCCATCCTGTGCAGCTGCCAGATGCAGAGAACAAGTGAAGGATGTAGAAATGTTTCACAGAGGTAGCGTGGCTAATGGTTAAGGCACTGTGCTAGAAATTTGAAGATATGGATTAAATCTCTCGCTCTGCCACAGCATTCCTGTCTAACACTGGATTGAACACATAATCTCTCTGTGCCACAATTTGCCCTGAGTAAAATGGAGATAGCATTCCCTGAATCTCACAGCGTGTGAAGTTAACTATTATATTTCAAGCCCATTGGTACTGTGGTGACAGGACCATAGAGCAGGGGTGGGCCCAATTTTTAATGGTGGGCCATGGGGTCAGCAGAGAACTGTCCACCAGGCTGGGGGTGCACAGAGGGCCCCTGGGAACTGGTGCAGTGCCAGCCACGGGGGCGCAGAGCCACCCTCCTAGCTTTTTAGCCTTCCCTTCCTTTCTCTCCCTTCCTCCCAGCTCAGGGTCGGCTCTCAGCTGCGTGGCTCTGCAGTCGTTGGCGGGGGAGTGGCGCAGCACACTGGTGCAGAGCTGGGCCTGGCTGACGGGGGCCATGTGGTAGCTGAGATGAGCCCAGCCCGGAGCTGGGACTCTGGGAGGCAGAGAGGGGAAGCAGAGCAGCAGCACTCTGGCTGCAGGGTGGTGTGGCTGTGAGGCTCTGCCTTGCCCCTCTCCCTCCCAGACAGACTGAAGCTGGGAAGGAGGAGCAGCAGCAGCTCTCTGGCTGTGTGGAGCGGTAGTTGAAGGGGGAGAAGGGGGATGGGGGGCAGCGGCAGCTCACGGGCAGCAGCAGAGGCATTAGTGGACTGGCTTTGGCCTGTGGGCCGTAGTTTGCCTGCCCCCTGCCATAGAGGAACCTGGCAGAGTTCATTGCTTTACATCAAAATCCAAGTGAAATTTCACTGCTTTGAATTTAAACCCAGGCAAAACATGATGGTTTGGGATGAGTTTTGTTGTGAGTGGTGGGGTTTTTGTTTTGTTTTTGTTTAATTTTAAACCTGAAACACGGCACAAATCCATGTGACTGAAACTGAAGTGAATGTCCTCATGCTCTCCCATCGCACTGCTCTATCCGGACCTTTACAATGGTCAAGAAATCTGTCTTTCTTTAGAGGGGTAGCCATGTTAGTCTGTATACAGCATCTGACGAAGTGGGTTATAGCCCACGAAAGCTTATGCCGAAGAAAATCTGTTAGTTTATAAGGTGCCACAGGACTCTCGTTGTTTTTTGCTGTCTTTCTTTAGGCCTCTTTCCTAAACCCACTGAAGTCAATCGAAAGATTCCCATTGGTTTTAGTGGACTTTGCATTGGTTGGTGAAAGAGAGAAACTCCCAAGCCATACAGAGCTCTTAGCTACACCGGCTAGGGCTGGTTGAAATGTTTTTAATGAAAAGGGGTTATTTTTTGTACAGGGGGAGGGGTCAGAAATGGGCTTTTTGGCAAGCAAACTTCTTTTGCAAAACATCATCCAAACTTTTCCTTTTCATGAAAATGTTTGTCACTTTTAAAATTTCGCATTGTTTTTATTGGAAAGGTTATCAAAACAGTAACTGTTTGTTTATTTATTTTTATTTTACTGAAAGTTGGGTTTTGGTAAATTTAGAATATCCATTTTAACAAGGGATTTCATTTAAAAAAAATGAAAAATGAAGAATGTGCACCATTGCATCTGGGTACGTGAAACCAGCTGCGACTGGTGGGACCAGATCATCCTCAGCATTTGGGACGATGAGCAGTGGCTGCAGAACTTCCGGATGAGAAAGCGCACTTTCCTTGAGCTGGTGAGCAAGCTCACCCCAGTTCTTCAGCACACGGACACCTGACTCCAACCCGCCTTGTCTGTGGACAAGCGAGTGGCCGTTGGCTTGTGGAAGCTGGCAGCCCCAGACTCCTACTGCTCTGTAGCCCACCAGTTCGGGATCGGCAAGTCCACCATGGGGGCAGTCCTGATGCAGGTCTGCAGGGCCATCAATAGGGTCCTGCTAGGCTGCATCGTGACCCTGGGCAACCTGCAGGAGATCCTGGATGGCTTCACCGGACTTGGGTTCCCCAACTGTGGGGGCACCGTGGACGGCACCCACATCCCAATCCAAGCCCTGGACCAGCAGGCCACAGCCTACATAAATAGGAAGGGGTACTATTCTGTGGTCCTGCAAGCCCTCATTGACCACTGAGGGCTCTTCACAAACATCTGTGTGGGCTGGCCAGAGAAGGTGCATGACGCCCTCATCCTGTGGAACTCCAGCCTGTACTGGCGCATACAGGTGTGCACCTTCTTCCCTAGGCATGGCTGAATGTCTAAATAAGTACTTTGCATCTGTTTTCAGTGAGAGGGAAGTTGAGCTGGGGGATAGAGGTAGGGAAGCTAATGAGAACGAGGTCATGAAAGTAGAAATTACCATACCTGAGGTAGAAGCCAAACTTGAGCTGCTGGATGTGACTAAATCGGGGGGCCTGGACAATCTCCATCCGAGGATACTAAAGGAACTGGCTCATGAAATTGCCAGCCCTTTAATGAGGATTTTTAATGAATCTGTAAACTCGGGGGTTGTACCGTATGACTAGAGAATCGCTAATATATTTCCTATTTTCAAGAAAGGGAATAAAAATGATCTGGGTAACTACAGGCCTATTAGTTTGACCTCGGTAATATGCAAGGTCTTGGAGAAAATTTTGAAGGAGAAAGTACTTAAGGCTATAGAGGATAACGGTAACTGTGATAAAATACAACATGGCTTTACAAAAGGGAGATTGTGCCAGACCAACTTGATCTCCTTTTTTGAAAGGATAACAGATTTTTTAGATAAAGGGAATGCGGTGGACCTAATTTACTTAGATTTCAGCAAGGCATTTGATACAGTTCCACATAGGGAGTTATTAGTTAAGTTACAGAAGATGGGGATTAATATGAATATAGTAAGGTGGATAAGGAACTGGTTAAAAGGGAGACTACAGCGGGTCATACTGAAGGGTGAACTGTTAAGCTGGAGGGAAGTTACCAGTGGAGTCCCTCAGGGATCTGTCTTGGAACCGATCTTGTTCAACCTTTTTGTTACTGACCTTGGCACAAAAAACAGGAATGTGCTAATAAAGTTTTGCAGATGACACCAAGTTGGGAGGTATTGCCAATATGGAGAAGGCTCGGGATACCATACAGAAAGATCTGGATGACCTTGTAAACTGGAGTATCAAGAATAGGATGAAATTTAATAATGGGAAGGGCAAGGTCATGCATTTAGGGACAAATAACAAGCATTTTCCCTATAAGTTGGAGATGCATCAGTTGGAACGGACTGAAGAGGAGAAGGATCAGGGAGTACTGGTTGACTATGAGCTACCAATGTGATGTGGCCATGAAAAAAGCTAATACGGTTCTAGGATGTATCAGGAGTATTTCAAGTAGAGACAGGGAGGTGTTAGTGCTGCTGTACAAGGCACTGGTGAGACCCCATCTGGAATATTGTGTGCAGTTCTGGTCCCCCATGTTTAAAAAGGATAAATTCAAATTGGAACAGGTGCAGAGAAGGGCTACAAGGATGGTCTGTGGAGTGGAAAACCTATGAGTGGAGACTCCAGAAGCTTGGCTTGTTTAGCCTAACCCAAAGAAGGTTGATGGGGGATATGATTTCTCTCTATAAATACATCAGAGGGATTAACATCAGGGAAGGAGAGGAATTATTTGAGTACAGCACCAATGTGGACACCAGAACAAATGGTTATAAACTGTCCATCAAGAAACTGAGGCTTGAAATTAGACAGGTTTCTAACCATTAGATGAGTAAAGTTCTGGAATAGCCTTCCAAGGGGAGTTGTGGGGGCAAAAACCATAACTGCTTTTAAAACACATCACCACACCGCTTGGGTCCAGGTCTCCCCTGCCAGATGGCCCCCTGCCTCTCTGCCCCCATGGGAGGGCCTCTGTGCCCCCAGGACCCAGCCTGTCCCCAGGCCATGTCTCCCCACAGTCCCTGTCCCACATGCATGCACAGACATGCCCGCAGGGAGGGAGCACTCACCAGCAGGTGCAGAAGGGATCCATTGCAATGCCCCCTCAGCTGGGTCTTCCTTGGCAGGGGATCCTCCTCCTCCATGCCCAGGTCTGCCATTGGGGCAGGGGATCAGCTCCGGAATGACAGTCTCTGGGGCCAGTGAGGTGCCCAGCTGCTGGCTACTGGTCTCCCCCTGATCCAGCACCACATTCTCGTCCACTGAGTCCTCCTTGTGGTCATTGTCAAGGGAGGGGAGCTTGGTGGAGTTGCTGATGTGGACTGGCAAGCTTCCGTTCTCCTGCTCCAGGAAGGAGTGCAGCTCCTTATAGTACCAGCAGCTGGTGGTGGCTGCCCCTGACTGGAGCATGGCCTCCTGGGCTTTTGATTGCCCTGGTGGAGGTCCTTGATTTTCACCTGGAACTGCTGGGTGTCACAGGTCTGCCCCTTCTCCACCAGGTCCCGGGAGATGGTGGCATATACCTCCCGGTTGTGGTGACTGCTCTGCAACCGGAAGTGCACTGCCTCGTCCCCATAGCATAAATCAAGGATCTCCTCTTGGGTCCATGCCAGGGCCCACTTTTGCTGCTGGCGCTGTGCCTCCATGTTGCCAAACGGCAGGCCTGGCCAGATCTGGGGAGCAGGTTGGGCAGGGCTTTGTCCTGCCATGTGGTTGGCCAGGGCAGGCTCTTCCCGGTGGCCAGGAACTCTTGGAGGGGTCCTGGAGGCCAATTAGATCGACTTAAGGGCTTTCCCCATCTACATTGGATTAAGTTGACTTAAAAAGGTCAATTTAAGCGTTAAGTCACTCTTAAGAGGTGGTGTTATTAAGTCGACTTAAGAAAGCGCTTAAATTGACTTAATAAAAGTCCAATGTGGACGCAGAAGTCTGTAGATCGACTTAACCTTCCTTAAGTCGATCTAAGGCTCCAGTGTAGACGTACCCATTGTGAGTAAAAGCTGAGTTTGGGAGTGCTCAAACATGGAACACCTCTTCGCAGGTTAGCACCATTGTATCTGCACTCACAAAACAAGAGGGCAAGGTATTAATGCTCACTCCTGTAGGATAAGAAGAAAAGAATTAGCTCAGGTATGGTTAAGGAAATGTGTATGTGTTGTAAAGAAAGGCCATGACTAGGAGGTAGAAGAATGGTCTTGAAAATAATGACATAAAGGGCTCGAAGGAAAGAAGTAGTGAAGGCATCTGGTTCAAAGAATAATTAATGAGGTTAGGGGAAGCTTCTAAAAAGGAGGCTTCTGACCAATAGGGATGACTACAAGATGGTTTTAAGCAAGACACAAGAAATCTGACTCAAAATAAGCCAGAGTGGCCTTTCCCACGCCCAACACCAGTTTTATCTCAAAATTGAGACTCTATGAGAACCCTGGTGCAAAAACTATTCGTGGCAAGAAAGGGAGGCAGGAGGCCTTGGGAAGAAAGAAAAAGCTTGGCTATAAGGGTGGAAACCGTCTCAAACTGGTTTTAGCTGGAGTCAGTAATTGGCAATGACAGTATTCGTTTGTTAAAGGATGTAAAGAGTTATGAATTTGAAGACTCTGTCTGGCCTGTTTCTAAGTATATTGATCATGCTTATGAATACTTGGTTACTGTACTGGCTGCTTATTTTTATGCTGTTAGAAATGTTCAGAGCAGCTGCATCAGATACCATTTGGCCTTTGGATTTACTAAAAGAATTTATGGTTCAATTGGTGTTTAGTGATTTTTCAAATTAATATTAATAACTTCAATATATGATTAATAATTCCAATAACCCTCCAACCATAGGCTATGTCTACCCTGGGGAATTTAGGTCGACTTAAATAAGTCAACTTTAAGTCGACCTTATTAAGTTGACTTAGAGAGTCTACACAGGACTCCTAAGTCGACTTAAAGTGGGCCTTACTAATTCAATGTAGAGAGTCTATACTAGACTCTCTAAGTCAACTAGTTCAGTCCAGGGAGAGCCAGCCCCGCATGGGGCTGGCTCTCCCTGGGGCAGTAAGCCCCTGAGCGGTCCAGGGGAAAAGGGAGCATGGTGCTCCCTTCTGCCCCAGACCACTCAGCTCCCTTCTGCTCAGAACTTCTCAGGTCCTAGGCAGAAGGGAACCCTTCTAGCCAGGACCGCTCGGGTCCCGGGGAGAACCCGGGACCCGAGTGGTCCCGGCCAGGAGGAAGAGCGGGAGACCCATGCTCCAGCTACTGGGCAGCTGGAGCGCGGGCTGGGACCTGCGCTCCAGCTGCTTAGCAGCTGGAGTGGGGATCCTGGGGAGAAGGGAGGCTTCCTGGGAGATGGAGCATGGTCTCCCTCCTAGCTGGGACCCGAGCGGTCCTGGCTGACGGGAGCCCCATGATCCCTCCTAGCCGGACCGAGAGTTCACAGCCAGGAGGGAGCGTGGGAGACCAGCGCTCCAGCTGCCGAGCTGGAGCGTGGGTCTCCTGCGCTCCCTCCTCGTCGGGACCACAGGGTCCTGGCTAGGAGGGAGCGTGGGGCTTCCTTCTTGCTGGGACCACGGGGCTTCCTTCTTGCCGGGACCTGAGTGGTCCCAGGGAGAAGGGAGCCCCGTGGTCCCTTCTTGCTGGGACCTGAATGGTCCCAGCGAGAAGGAAGCTCCCTTCCCCCGTTCCCTAAGTTGAAGTCGACTTAGGGTGTCAACACTGTCGACTTTCAAAGTCGACTTTATACGAGGTGTTGTGAAGTCAACTTTCAATTTCCTTAAGTTGACTTCAGCAGCAGCTTAAGTTGATTTAAGGAAATGCCAGTGTGGATGCAGAGTAAATGAAGTTGACTTAAGCGTGCTTGAGTCGACTTAATTTACTAGTGTAGACGCACCCTTAGTTGCAGACTCGTGTAATGTGGCATGCGGTAGGGACACCCATGGGCTGAAAATTAGTGTTCATGTGTTATTCCCAAACTTCATGTCTCTTCAAGTAATTGTGGGTTGGTTGATTTGTTTTTTGTTACAGCACATTGATTTTTATACATTATGTCCTCATTAGGACTCTATTTTTTATTTCCCGAGGCTTTTTTTTTTAAGCCTATCACCAGAACAAATATAAACTTATTTTCCTTCTTTATTCTCTTAGGGCTCAATTCAATAAATACACATCCTACTTCCTTTCTGCCATAGTCTGCCTTAAGGGAGTAGTGCTAGGTAATTCTGAAAGATTAATGTTTATTTTTCTCCACTAACTCCTTTAAGCTCACTCTCTGTTTGCATGTCCAGAGAATCTTTGAAAACCACTCTTTTAAGTGTCTAGAACACTTCAGCTTTGGATTCTTTTCTCAAGAAGATGCTGCATATGTGTGTATCTGTCTGTCCTCTCTATATATATTTCAGAGGAAAAAAACTCTTAAAAGAACATTGAGTTTGCAAAGTAAAGCACTCAATAGTTAGGAAATGCCATTGTTAAGCTTGCCTGTATAACCTTAATTCATCCCCCTTCATTATGATGCAGTCTGTAATTATATGATTACATGCTGTTTTTCCCACAAGACCTCTGTCTAATTCAGAGCAAAGGATGGCCAGGACTCACCACATAAGTAAGCTATTCAATATTTTTTATCCTTTTTGTTAAACTTGTGGCCCCAGGTCTGCTTTAAGGCACACCATCCAAAGCCTGCACTGAATACAGAATTATTGATTTCCTCCTGGGCTTTTTTTTTTTTTGTGATCTCATTGTAGTAGCTGACTTCTTTACAAACGTGAATGACTTTTTCTGAGCAGGCACTGTTACAGTATTTCCACCCAAGTGTTCAAAACTGATGAGCCAACCCATCCTTCCCCCGACCCGAACAACAAGTTTAGCTTAAACATAACCAGAGATGGGGGTGGGAGGGCAGAGACAACGTATGTTGAGTTCTTTTTATTTGCTTTCTGGGGCTCAGGCCTGACCCCTGAGGGTGTGCCAGCTCTGAGAATGGCCTGTCCCCCCCTCCTCAGGGAGTTGGTGGGGTCACTGGCCTCTGAATGCTCTAGAGGGCTTTGTGTCAGGATGATGGTGCATGTCTACGGTCCAGAAAGTTTTGCTCTGGGTGAAACAGCTCCATGAGAGCCCAGTTTGTTTGTGTGCAAGCACCTCTCTCCAGCATCCACAAGCAGCAAAGATGGTGGCATGTCTTGGGCTGCAGGATCCCCCACCCCAACCCTTAGCACCTGTTGTCCATAGAATCATAGGGTTGGAAGGGACCTCATGAGGTTATCTAGTCCAACCCCCTGCTAAGAACAGGACTAAACCTATGAACAGTAGCTTTTCAACCCTGGGTGGGATTCAAGCCAGAGACTGCTGGGTTCTTAGGCACCTGTCCCACATCCTGTACCACAGGGCCAGATGCTCTTTTGGCTAATGGTACCTGGTAGTGGAGGGATGGTTTATCTGGCCAGCAAAGGCAAACCCAGGGGACCAGAGCTGGAATGTCATTGACTCCAAAGCCAGTTGAGGGACCGTCTGTTTGAGCTGAGGCATGGCCCATGGTGGGTCAACCCAGGAGCACTGGATTGGGTTGGGGTGCAGGGAGCAGCACCTGGAACTGGACTGGCCTCTCTGCCTGGAGGAAAAGGAGCTCAGTGGCTGCAGCACAGCCCACTGCAGCATGCGCTAGGATGCAGGTTAGCTGGGGGGTACACCAATCATCCCCAGGGATCCTTCTGAGCAGCCAACAAAGTTCCTTTTGGGGGACATGGCCCAGGAAGCTTGTCCCCCTAGAATCTGCTGAGGTAGAGCTTGTCATGGGCATCTAGTGCATAACGCAAGCTAGAGAATTCTACCCAGTGGTTCTTGCGCTGAGACTGATAATTTGTTCACTTTAATCTTTTTGGTTTTTCATTTATTTTTTTCCCCTCTGTTTTTTCACTGGCAGCATCTAGGATTGGGTGTGAGAGACAAACTGTCTTGGGAACAGTATACCCACGGTAAATTTCCTAGTTCATTTTATCAAATGGTTCATTTAGTGTTGCAGTGCAGATGAAAGAGGGCTGTGATGTTCTTATCTGGTGCAAGCCCCTATCTTGTCATATGGCATAATTGTCCATTGATCTTTTGCTGCTTTTTGTGTGTTTGAGAGGAATGGACATACTGGCTTGTTGAAAATGAGGCTGAAGAACTCCTGGAAGGGCTACATCACAGGGGCTTCAGTTATCATCTGAGCTCCATTTCCGTGACGACAATGGTGGTGAAAGCACTGCCGAACCATCAGCGTTCTGCTCTTTCATTTCGAGAGGCAGAGCGTCATTCAGTGAGTGCTGGATCTGGAGAAACTGATTTCTGCCTTCTTTGAGATGACCACACATTAGCATTCCTCAAATCTCCTCTTCTTCCCATTTTTTAATATATTTGTTCCTGGACATGTTCTGCATTTTCCACTCTGAGATGGGCATTGTTTCCCAATGGCCAATCAGTTACAGAACTGAGGACCTGCCCCATATACTAGGAGCTCCCTCCTCTCTCCACAACCTTCCCATGGATGAATTAATCACCACAGCAACTTGAATTTTTAGTGAACTCTAAAGTTAAGTCGTTGGCCTGTAGCCAGGAAGAAAAAAGTTTTATAGACTGAGCTAAGTGTGAATTACAGTTATGGCTACAAGCGTGGTTTTTTCCTCCCCTTTTTAAAAGAGCAGTTTGACTGTGAATCCAGTGCCGAAGCAGATACAATTGCTAAGTACTTCATAATACAGCTTTCTTTTGCTACTTGGCAGGTCTGGCTGGACCGTTGGGGAACTGGAGGGTGAATGCTTCAGGAAAAGTTGTTGAAGATGGCGGTTGGGTTAGCATTTATTTTAGTGCTATTAGAAGTTGTGGAACAGAGTGGCCAATCAGAATGTACAAACAATGAAAATCTTGTGGCACCTTAAAGACTAACAAATTTCTTCAGGCATAAGCTTTCGTGGGCTGCAACCCACTTCGTCAGATGCCATTCTGAAACAATCAGAATGTATGAGACAGTCATCCGGGGCTCCCGTTAACCCAGAAATGAGAGAGAGGGAATTTCAACCCTTTTCCTTCTACTGCATGCTCCAGCACTAAATGCAAATGCTGGCAGACTTCCAGGAAGTAAATGCAGTGGGAGATGCTTATGAACCTTTTCCTTCGCTCCAGCGCTGGAGGTCTCCGACACTGAGTAAAAAGTGAGCTGTTTGGATCCATTTAGTGTGTGTACTGTGGCACCTTTCCACTGATTTAAGCTGGAAATCTTCCGTTTGCTGCCACTCTGACAACTGCCTGCGAAACCATTGGCCTTGTATGCAGGGTTTCTCAACCTGTGGATTGGGACTCAAAATGGGGTCGTTAGAATGTTTCAAAGCTCTTCTGGTTCCTGGCCCCACTCCCCGCTCCAGGCGCTGCCACCTTTAGGGTCCTGGTGCTGCTCAGGTTTGGCCCAATTGTCATGCTGAGGCCAAATGTGAGAGAGAGGTACTGTCGCCCAGGAGCTGGGTCACAACACCACTCCCACAAATTCAGTCCCATCAGGGGTGGGGCCAAACCTGAGAGGTGCTGCAGACCCTGAGGTGGCACCGCCTGGAGCTAAGAGCCCCACAGCACAGAAGATGCTGCAGCTGCCACTGTGAGGTGAATCATGGGCAGGGGCAGGATCTGACTGAAACCACCTCAAGGCCTCCACCACCCATTTACTGGTTGCAAGAGGCTACAAACATTGACAAATAAATCCTGAGCCCAAACAGCTGAGAACTGCTGCTTGCATGCCAGGCCCACCGACATGATAGCTATTCCAGCCTCAGGGCTGAACAGTCCCATCCCCGCTCTTCCATCCACAGCCCCACTCGCAGTCCACCCCCACTCCACCCCATCCCCCACCCCTTTCGCCACTCGGCTGGCTTGCTGCTACATCTCTCCCCCACCCACTTGGTCCCCTCCCTCTCTCACACTCCTCTTTTCTCTGGTGGTGAGTGACAGCTGTGAAGGAGAGGGTGAGTAGGGGGTGAGCGAGCAGTGGGAGGTGGGCAAGTGGGGGAGAACAGGAGGGATCCATGCAGTGATGCATGCAAACACAGGAGCTGGAGGGTACCTGGGAGGGAGCAGGGGTGGAGTGTGTGTGGGGCCATGGACAGAAGCAGTTCAGCCCTTTTGAAATTGCTGGGCCCCTTGGCAATGGCCTCCTTTGCCCTGTGTCCCCCCTTTCCCCAGTTGGCAGGCCTGTTGTATGCACACATGATAGGTGGCTGCTATTCACACTACAGGTGCACCCCACCCGTTCAGGAGTGTGTCATCCAGATGGCCCTGCAGAGGTGCATCATCCGGCACAACAGCCAAACATTTTGCACATCTGCTGAAACAAATGAAATTTGCCTTTGGATGCAGCGATCATGAATGCCAGCAACTTTTGGCTCAACTCTGTTCCAGAAATTGGGCCAGATCTGCAAATTGCTGCAGCTCCATTGAAGTCCCTATTAATTCTTGTGGCTGAGATTTAAAATCAAGATCCTTTCCCAGTGTGAGATTGACAGTGCTAGACTCGAGGTAGGCCTTAAGGGAAGACCCACTATGTGACTTATTCAAAGGTAGATTTGTGCAACATTCTAGGGCCACATGCCAAGGGAAACAGCCATGGCCTGGTGGAAAGATGGCTGAGAAGGCCAACAGGAAAGGCCTATCTCTGACAGCTGCTCTCATTATTTATACTAGAGCTGATTGAAATTCACATTTTTTTAAAAAAATGCACCGAGCTTTTCACACAGTTTGCTGTTGAAGGTATGGAGGGGCCATTCCCCCATTACCACACCACCTGAGCAGTTTGCAATCTTGGATATTTTTCCTCACAGGACAGCCATATTTTACACAGGGAGAACAGACAACAGTTGACTTGCCCAAGGTCGCATAGGCTGTCTGTAGCAGAATAGCTATGCTCCCAACCTAGCACCCAGATCACTGGGCCATTTTCCTGTTGCCTTCAGTGGTGTTCCACAGGAGTCTGTCCGCTGAATGACTGAGGACTGATATTGGCAAAAGCTAGAGAGATCTCAGAACAGTGCTACAAAACTAAAAGTGGGACACTGAGGGTGTGTCTACACTTGTGAATTGTCGACTTAAGCCTACTTAAATCGACTTAATTTAATGTGCGTCTACACTACAATTTCCTTAAATCAACTTAAGCTGCTGCTTAAGTCAACTTAAGGAAATTTTAAGTCGAGTTTATTAAACCTACTTTAAAGTCGACTTTACTGGCTAAGTCGACTTTATTAAGTCGACTTAGCCAGTGTAGACGCAGATTAGCCCTAAATCGACTTTAAGTTGACTTAAAGGGCCCCAGGGCTCCCCCACTGACCTCCCTGCCAGGGTGGCTGACATAGCCAGAGCCTGGCGTGCCCATCCACAGGTCAGGACACAGCCCTGCGCACCCCGCTCCTATACCCTGCCCCTGTCCCTATCCTGCTCAGCCCCCATTGTACCAGGGAATAATGTACCAGGGCAAATGCTGAGCCCTGTGGCACTTTGGAAGGGGTGCCCCCCCTACCACCATGGACCAGTCCCAGGTCCACCTAGCCCCTAGAAGTCGACGTAGGCATCCAGTGTGGACCCTCTAAGTCGATTTGGGAAGGTCCACTGTAAGTCGACTTAGTTTTATAGTGTAATTCCAAAGGGGTAGCCGTGTTAGTCTATTGTAGAAAGACAACAGAGTCTTGTGGCACTTTTAAAGACTAACAGATTTAATAATCGCATGAGCTTTTGTGGGAGAAGTGGGATTTTCTCCCACGAAAGCTCATGCGATTAATAAATCTGTTAGTCTTTAAAAGTGCCACAAGACTCTGTTGTCTTTTATAGTGTAGACATGCTAAGTCGACTTATTTTGACAAGTGTAGACATAGCCTAAGTGTGGGAATGGGAGGCTATGGGGAACATTAGCAGATGTGGTGGGATGGCTGAGTTTAGACATTCCAGTCTGAGCTTCCCCCAGCCAAAGGGTTTTGCAAAGAATTAGATGGATTTTCTTGGTAAGTGAGAAGTTCTAAAAAGGAGAAAGCTGGATACAATTTTATTTTGGGGAAAAAACATCAGAATTCTTGATATATTTGTTTTTTAATGTTTTTTTCCTTGGTTTCTTTTGGGATTTTTTTTAATCTTGTAGGAAGCTGATTTCTTTGTCTTTCATTGTTTCACAGTCAGGAAAGAGAGGAAAAAGCTTATTATATAAAGCAAGTCACCATGCCTGTGTGGTGTTGGATTAGTGGGAGTATATTTTTAGAGCTTGGATACTCCAGTGTAGTAAATCCAGCTCTTCAATCCTGAGGAGATCAGTTTACAACCCCACTTTCAGCTGGTCTGGAAATCAATCCAGCAACAAAAGACCAGAACTATGACGCACAGCCTGTGCAGGAACGAGAGAGCATAAGGCCCATGTGGATCAGGGAACTGTCCCATCCTGCCTGTGGATTCCAAAAGACTTGCAGTCTCAGGCTATGATTCTTGCTGTTAGCTGAAGCAGATCATAAAAAAGGAAAAGGTCAGATTCCCCAGCTAAGGTCCACTGAGATCACTAGACCTACACCCATCTTTTTACTATGGGCAGCTGCCATCCTGCAACTGAGAGAAAACACTGTTTTCTCCTCCAAGACTCTGGAGGCATCTGTAAGTTCGTCAGCTGCTCTATCTTCTCATTCATTTCCCACCACCCCCAGCTCTCATCTACAGTATCTTCCCATCTTCCCTCCCTCTTTCTTGGCTGCACTCACGTTCCCTGCACACAGCTGACTCCCTCCTTCTATTGTGATGTCAATGGTGCTCCACACAGGCACAGGAATCCCCCCGCTTCCTGAGGATCCTTGCAGTATCATGACCTTGGTGATCCTTGAAGACATGTGCCCTTACTGTGGGCCACTAAAGCAGAGGTTCTCAACTGCTGTGTCGCAGCACAAAAGTGTGTCGTGAAGAGCAGGGAGGTGGGTTGCCAAAAATTGGCCTCACACCATCCTACTCCTAGCCAAACACCATTGCAGCCAGCTTCCCTTGTCCTGCTCTGAGGCTGAAGCAGGGCGGGGGGAAGCTGGCAGCGGCAGTGCTTTGGCTAAGGGCAGTCCTGAGCTGCAGGAATCTCTGCAGCCCCGGGAGGCTCCCAGCCCTAGTGCCTGCTGGCTCCCTCACCCTACTCAGAAATGGAGCGAGAGGAGCTGGCAGTGGCTTGGGCTGGGGGCAAATCCGAGGCTGCAATGATCTCTGCAGCTCCGGGAGCAGGAGGCTCCCAACCCTAGTGCCACTGTAGTGCTGAAAACTGTTTCGGCAGATTTTGTTGCTGTCCAACCAAAGTAACAAAAATCTGCCGAAACATGGTTATTGGCACTACAGGCTTGGTGTGTTGAGCACAGCTGGGAGGCTTCCCAGCTGTGTCATGACCCTGAAAAGGTTGAGAACCCCTGTTCTAGAGGGTGCATTGATGGTCACGGAATGGATTCTGCATGATTGATTATTGGTAATAGTAATAGAAGCATTCCCAGCATTGCCTCACAGCAGAGACAGGTTACGGAGGAGGACCCTGCCCCAGACAGTGTCCCGTCTTGTTCCGGGGGGGGGGGGGGCCACCAGGAGGCAGAAGTGGAGGAATGGAAATGGGGGAGAGCTAAGTTATGTTTCTATCCCTGCACTTCACTTGAAGTGACTTGTTTCGTGGCATGTGCTGATCTGCACTGACATCCCCTGCAAACTGCAGGCATAGCCACACCACCAGCTACCTACCGTGGGGCTGCCCCTCCTGGAGGACCCTCACCTCCACCGCAGGGCCCCCTGGGCCTGGGCACCCTATCACATCCAGGCCCTTGGCCCCCATCACTGGGGCAGGGAGGCTGGGGTCTGAGAGCACTCCCACCCCAGCCAGTCTACTGGAAGGGGGGCCAATAGTGTGTGGCGCAGCAGCCCCCAAGCAGCCCCCGCAGGGCCACAGGCCCCGGAGAGCTGCGCTGCACGCTGTGTCAGGCTGAAGGCTCGCCCAAAGCACAGGCACGCCAGCTTTCCCTCCTGCCTGCTGGTGCTGAGTGTGGGGACTGTGAATTATAAAAGGGGTTTTAGGGGCTGAAGCCCGGGGCCCCCTTTTGGCTGGGTCCCGGGGCTTAAGCCCCTTTGATAATCCAGCCCTGCCTACTGGGCACACCACCAGCTGGTGTAAATCAACTCAAATCCATTGAGGGCATTAGGGTTCTACTGATTTACACCAGCAGAGGTCTGGTCCATCAGTTGCTCACAGTGGATCCATCCTAAGTACCTGTAAGATTCTCCCTACTTGAGCAGCTCCCCAATAGAGATAACTAGGCAGTCTCTCTTGCCTGTAGGAGATCTAGCTTGACTCATGTTTTGGTTGATTTGGTTTTATATGTGTGAAGCCCTTAGAGAAGGAAAGCCAAGCCAAAGAGGTAAAGACATGCTGGTCTCAGACTAGACAATACAGCTCTTTACAGCTTTTACTGACAATACAGCTCTTTTGAAGAAGGGCCCATTGCTCACTGCCTGTGCTCTCCTCTCCGCTCTGGTTCTAGTTGTATACTTTCCAAAGCATGGAGACCAGAGAACAGGGCCAGCGTGTGCAGTCATCTCCCTGATCACTATACATGGAACCACAGTATGTTTTAAGCTGGAGCCGTTTATTATCGTAAACAACCATGAACACAAACAACAAGCATCCACACATCTTGAGTTCCAGCTTTGTCTGTCTTGTTTACCAGGGACTGCATTCTGTTTCCCACTGTACATAGCATGCAGAGACAACTAGTGGCTGACTAACAGACTGCAAGCAAACCTTACACCCGCAGTGGTACCCTCTCTTTCTCAAGTTGCCAGTGGGGAGAAGAGCAAAACACCAGTTCAGACTAAAAGAAAATGAATGACCTGGAAGCTGAGCCCCTGAAGCTGGCTACAAGCTCTCCAATTTGCTTGGTGGGAAAGGCAAAGATGAGATGGGTCTCTTGGAGAATATTGCAGGTGCCAAAGCTGACCTCATGACAACACAGCGAGTTGGAAATGTTCATTGACACATTTGACACCCCAGTATATTTCTGACTGTGGCCTACAGCGGCTTCAGGTGGCTTTTGGCACAGGGTGTTTTGGCACAGGGTGTTTTTTGGCACAGGATGTTTTGCTGTGTTCTCCAGTTGGCCTGGGTCCGGGGCCACCACTGCATCTTGTTCTTGTAAAGGCCTGGAGAATGTGTATTTTTTATTGACACCCAATTCAGCACAGCACAGCACAAGAGCTTGCCATAGGGGGACACTGTTCCCAGTTTTTTCCAGGATCTTCCCTTTTTCTGAGCTAGATGGCCTGAAAAATCTGAGTGTCCTGGGATCATTGTCCTTCAGAGGATTCCTTGGCCCATGATGACCCTCTGGGCTACCCCTGGGAGCTGTTTGATGCTGCAGGAGGCATCCGAACTGAAGCAGGTGAATCAGGAGGGGGTTACTAGGATATGCTAAAGAGTTGCCTGAGGGAAAGGGATTCTGAGCCAGGCTATTTGGAGGCCATGCAGCAGCTGAAATTGTGGGGGGCAAAGGTCATCAACAGGAGGTGGGAGGCCTCTGGGGGGGGGTGCAAGCCCTAAAGGAGGGGCAAGCTAGCCAATAAGAGCCCCTGAGAACTGTCAGATTCTCTGTGGGCCTCCTGTCACTGTGCCCCCCAAAGGGGCCTATATCCGATGGTCCCAGCTTGAGCCCAGGAAAGGTTATGCTGGGTGTAAGAAGACGCCCCCTGGGGCAGGGGCACAAGGAACTGAGGAGTTAGCTTTGCAGTGAGGCATGGCTGAATGAGAGCCTGAACACAGCATGGATGGGAACCAGAGCTGCTCAGTTTTAGCGGCAGGATGGCTGCTGGTAACTGATGAGCAGGAAAAGGCAGGAGCCTCTGGGCAGGAAGAAAGAGGAGCCTTCAGCCTCTTTCTTTATGTTGGTTTAGGGGTTGGTGGTAAAGAAAGTCTCCCCAGAAGAAGGGCTTGGAAGAGGCAAAGCCTGAGTCGAGAGTCATTTTTATGACAAACGGGAAACTGAGGCACAACCTGACACCTGACTCTGTGACAGTGGGATATATGCTGCTCGCCGGCCAGTTTCATGGGTCAGGATCATCCCAGATGTCCCTTTTTTGTACCTTATATGGCAACCCTAGTTATCTCATGTATGCTAGAGAAGAGCATATGACAGGCTTCACTGGAGCCTCATCTCCTTGGCCCCCTGGGTCTCAGCTCCCACAATGCTTGGCAAGCAGCCTACAGCTCCAGCTCCGCCTCCATGGGCAGTTTAGGTTAACATAAGCCCCAGAGACAGGGGTTTGTGTGGGGATGAGGAGAGCTCCGGGGTGACCATCACAGCAGCCTTTAGGAGGCCTGAGTGTGGAATCTGATGCCCATGTTCCACAGAGCCCAGGGGTTCCTTGCAGATCATTCCCTTTCCCTAGTGGCAACCAACTTCCTGCCAGCCCAGAGCACAAGCACTGTTATCGCTTTTTATGGGGTCCCTGAGAAAGCAGGCTCTGGCCCCATGCCATAGTCTCCAGAATCGGTCAGATGGGAGCAGACTGGTTGGGGGCCAGTAAAAGGAGCAACCAAGGCCTAAGGCAGAAGTTTTAAGGGGCCTGAGATCCGTTCTGCATTAGTGAAATTCCAGGGAGTAAAGGCCTGGACATGAAGTGGGCCCATGACAGCAGCAAGACAGGGAATAAAGCAGCAGTAATGTGTTGTCAGGTGTCCAGATCTCAGACAGCAGAGAAGGGCTAAAGGATGCATGAACCTGTTAGGGTCTGATAGGGTGAACATGGTAAATGAGAATGGACATAAACAAAGCACTTTGTCTCATTTCTACATCTTGTCTTTTTAAAACAAGGAGGACCAACCAAACATCAAATCAAATTCTGAAATGGGCAGTCAGCTCCTTACATGAGGTAGTTTTCGACCTCATGGAGATGGTGTCAAGCAGAGAGATGGAGGGAGTAAGGGTTAAGCTCAAAGGCTATGTCTACACTCAGGACAAATAAGGGAATCTGCTACGGGTGGACAGAAAATGCAAGCTTAACTAACAAGGGCTATGTCTACATGGGGAATTAAGGATGACTTAAAAAAGTCGACTTTAATAAGTCAACTTTAAGTCAACCTTATTAAGTCGACTTAGAGAGTCCACACTGGGGGCCTTACTAAGTCGACTTAAGCCTCAAAGTCGAGTTTATACCAGATGTTACAAAGTCGACTTTGAATTTCCTTAAGTCGACTTAAGGAGCTGCTTAAGTTGACTTAAGGAAACTGTAGTGTAGACGTGGGGTAAGTAAATCGACTTAAGCAAGCTTAAGTTGACTTAATTTTCAAATGTAGACGCACCCAAGGAGTCTTGTGGCACTTTCAAAGACTAACAAATTTATTTATCCCATGAGCTTTCATGGGAGAAAATCCCACTTTGTGAGATGCTTGAAGGTGGAGAACTTACAGAATGAAAGGAAAAATATATTCTCCATCTTCAAGCATCTGACAAAGTGGGATTTTCTCGCACAAAAGCTCATGCAATAAATAAAATGTGTTAGTCTTTAAAAGTGACACAGGACTCCTTGTTTGTTTTGCTGAGCTAGACTAACTCAGCTACCCCTTTGGAACTTGCAAACCTAACTGTGGAACTGCTAACAACACATCTACAGTGTACAGTAAGTATAAAAAAATACCATCCTATCCAAAATCTTCATGCTATATGGCTACTTCACTAGTTATATGTTACTAGTTCATAACAGCTTTCAAATTTTTTCTTTCTATCTCTGGGTGCAGATGAAGCTGCTAGGCTGCAAATTCTGATGTTCATGGCAACCCTGCCCTCTTTTTCTACCACTTGCTGGAAAAATTGCTCAGTGGTATAGATCTTCTCTTAGCTTTTACCTTTGCTGCTGCAGTGTTAATTAGCATTGCCTGGGCTTGAACTGACAGTTTAACAGTTAATGAACCCAGAATGTTTTGGGTTCTGCTATTGATCGCGTTTCCATGAGCAGGTGGAAACCAAATTTTGCCTTCTCTTTCCATTATGAAGGCAGACTCTCCTTAGCCAGATGTTTCTTTTCTCTTGCAGAATGCCAGACTGGCCAAATGCACAGGATTCCTCTGGAGCCTGATGCTTCCTCATACATCAAGCCTTTTGCTCTCTGTTCTGCTGTGCCTGGGTTCTGCTTGGCAAGCTGTCCCACCAGCAGCCTTCACCCTCCTGGGATAGGCTTCTGGCCCACATTGTCAATCTGGCCTGGATCGGGAGAGCAGCCATTTCTCTCCTCCTCACGCAGCATGATGGGATATCCCTCCTGGCTACGACATGATATTCAGCTTTGGTTCAGTCGGGCGTGAATTTCCAGCCACGCTACATTCGGCTCCTTTCTCACGGGACCTGCGCGGGATCTAGACAGGCAGCAGAAGCTCTGAGGTGTGGTTGCTCAGAAACAAGGGGCAGTAGGAAAAAGACCCAACAAACCACTAAGCCTGGAGCTAACTGGGTCCTGATTGAATGACTCCGGGACCCACTTGTCTGACGGCTGCTGCGATCATTTGGACAGTGATACAGATTTAGCTCCTGATCACAACCCTGCCCTTTCACTCTGTGTGGGATGAGGATTGAGGAGAGCTGTTTCAGAGGGAGGAAGTCTCCCTTAGGGGGAGAATAGTCTGCCTGTTTACTTCCTAAAGCAACAAGCCAAGGTGGAGATTGCTTTACTGCGCTTGTCCCAGCCCAAACCACCTTAACGAGAAGCAGGAAGCAGAGAGCCACCAATGGGATCCGGGGAGGGGTGGGACCGCTCAGCTGTGCAGCTCACAGAGCTCCCAGCCCCGGGAAGGGAAATGACATGCCAGCTGCAGCTGGTGTGTGTGTAGTTTCTGTGCCAGGGACAGCTCAGGGGAGGCAGTGCCCCAGGGAGGGAGCCCCAGAGGGTGCCAGGGAGCGGCTGGGGGGGCTGCTGTGGAGAAGAGTGGGCCAGATGGCTGAAGCGAGCTATCCTGGCAGTCCTGCTTCCCTGCAAAGAGAAGCCCAGAGCGGGGCCAGTGCCGGTGCCAACCTCGGTGCCACAGATGGAAATGCAGGTACTGTAAGGAGAGCCAGGCCAGAGCCAGCAGCAGAGGGGTTGTGAGATCCATCAAAGCAGCCTCCAGTTGCGGCATCCTTTCACTGCTGCCTGGGGAGGCTGATCTTTCAAAGACCTGCTTCCCTGGCAATGAAGTTGGGGGTGGCAAACGCTCTGGGGTCCCCCCGGCCTTTTTCCAGTTCGGCAGAGGGTGTGCAGTGAGAGGCCGGGGGCGGGAAGCTGCATTGTCTCTTCTGTAAGCGAGGGGATGTTCGGGAAAGCCAGCCATTCAGGTGGCAATGGGATTTGTATAGGGGTTTCCAGATGCCTGTGTGAGCAGTGCCACAAAAGGAACTTTGTCAGCCCCCGGGTTTTGTTCCTCTGCTATGTTCTGAGTCATTTGTCAGGCTCTTAAGAAGGTCCAAGGCCAGGCAGCCTGTGTGTGTGATCTCTCTGCATCTGGGCCTGCATATTAAATGGGGCTTAATGTGTATGAAAGAGGTGCCTGGGCTCCAAGTTAACTTCTTTATTTTCCTACCTGGTGCAGCAAGCCCAGAGATGCCAGGGCTATGAACTGCCAATTCCTAGAGGTGCCCCGGCTCAGCCTTGGCACAAATTAAGTTTGATATTAAATCACTCTGCTTTTCCTTCTTGAGCTGCCATTTTAAATTCACCAGCTGCCTCCCAAATAAAATGCACTTTGCATTTGCAGCGGTTGGCCACATGATTAAAGGTACCTGGTGTGACAGATTTGTTAGTGTTTAAAAGTGCCACTTTTGGTGTGACACAGTCGTGTGGGAGAGAATCTAAAGCTGGGCTGTCCTCAGAGTCCTCATAGGTTGCACATTCCTCCCCCTCACGTTTTGTTGTATGTTTGCTACAAGTACATCACATGTATTTGAAAAATACAGGATCATAGAAGATTAGGGTCAGAAGGGACTTCAGGAGGTCATGTGGTCCAACCCTCCACTCAAAGTAGAACCAAGCAGGATGAGTCAGATTTCCAAGTACTCACCACTCAGAACTTAGGACCAGGCTGTCAAAAGAACCCAGCAGCTCCAATTTACCCACCAGATTTTCCAAAGTGCTTCACCACCAGTGGCTACCATTATGACGCTTCTGGTCACATTTTCAGGAGAAAACTCTGCACCCAATGGGCACCTGATCTGCGGAAGTCCCAGGAAAAACTGACCACATATATTGTTGCCTAAGTGGGAGCCAAGCTCTTGAAGATTCTGGTGTGTGAAAATCCTGGCACAGCATAAAAAAATCTAGGTACTAAAAGTTCCAAAGGGGTAGCCATGTTAGTCTAGGTCAGCCAAACAAACGAGAAGTCCTGTGTCACTTTTAAAGACTAACAAATTTATTTATCACATGAGCTTCTGTGGGAGAAAATCCCACTTCGTCAGACACTTTGAAGATGGGGAACTTACTAGTCTTTAAAAGTGACACAGGGGTCCTTGTTTGTTTAGGTACTAAAAGGGACTGGAAGATCAGCTGACTGTATTGCTGCTCCATGCTTAAGGCTGCGATGAGATGTTTCTCTTTGGTTTTCTGGAGGGAATCTTGAGTGAAAAGTGAGCCACAAAAGTTTCAGTGAAATCCCCAATTCTTTGGCTGCTTTAGCTAAACCATGTCAAATGATCCCAAGCTCCCGAGTGCGCTAAACTGCGCTAGAAATCTTGGGAGAACAGCCGGTTGTAGCATAGTTTGATACTTCCCACGCCCAGTCCTGGCTGCAGCTCGGAAGCTCAGAGTTTGTGAGGAGAAAACAATGACCCATCATGGGAACATTTTTGCCTTGTGTAAAGGCTTGTCTTAGTTGTGGGCACAGGATTAGGTCAATTCTTATTGATTCCAAACCCAGAAAGCTGCAAGCTTGTTTCTGGAGTTGAGGAGGAGAGCTGTGAAAAGGAAGAATTGCGCGGGAGGGGGAGCTGGGAGGTTTTGGTGGCCAGGTGAGAGGTCAGGGGAACAGCAGTAGGCAGGGAGAGAGTTCTGGGTTCATTCACCATTAATCTGTCAATTCAAGCCCTGCTGATGCTAATGAGGACTAGGGCAGCAAGTGTATAAACTAAGAGCAGATCTGTACCCACTGAGAACATTTTCCAGCAAGTAGTAGAAAAGAGGGCAGGATTGCCATGGACGCCGACATTTACAGTTCCACTTTTGCTTTGTAAAACAGTCTAACAGCCTCATCTGCACTTTTGCAGGACACCCAGAGATAGAAATTAAAAATTTGAAAGCTGTTATAAGCAGGTAGCTTGGACTAGTGAAGTAGCCTATAATTAGTGAAGATTTTGGATAGAACGGTATTTTTATACATGGCAGAGTGGGTGAAGGGGCCTGGTTTGGCATTTGGGGGAGGGTGACCAGTGGCCCAGGAAAAGCAGGAATCTCTTGTTTTTTCAGGCCCCAATTTGAGCTCCCATTTGGCTTTCCAAAGCAAGGAGACTTCCCCAGGATGCCCAGTTTTCCTCATGCTGTAAGATGCTTGCTCATCCTGCTAAATTCAGCTGGTGCCTCTTCCCATCCCCATCCTTATTGCAGCAGGGAATGGGAGTGAGGCTGGGGTGGGCAGGCCAAGGAGAAGCAGGGAAGGAGAAGGAAACGAGGGGGCGAGGATGAAGGTGAGCGGGAAGGGAAGATGACACAACCAGGGAAATGGGAAGGAATACATGGAAGAGCAAATCCCAGAGCAGGGGACCTGTGCAGAGAGACGCTTGTTCATAGCACGGTAGCACCTGAAAGCCCCAGTTGCTAGCATGCCCCACCGTGCTAGCCACTTGACAACCCCAGAATAAAAGGTAGTCATGGGCCTACACAGTGGTCCCCTCCTTCACACCTTCTGTGCCGCCACTCCAGGCAACATGCTGCAACCCTGTGGAGTTGAGGTGTCCCCCCACCTTCCCTCCGTGCGCTGCCCTCTTGCTTTCTGTCCTCTGAAGATGCTCCTAGAGCACGGCTCTGAAGCCTCTGCTGTGTGCAGAGATGGCTGGTGTGTCACTGCAGCTCCTCACACTGCCTGGGGAGAATATAACATCCCCTGGGTGCCGCACCACAGAGGAGGGGAGATTTTATAGCCCCAAGTAGCGCCCTGGCTCCTGGGAGCCCAAGTGGTAGCTGGTTCTGCTGTGAGCTCTCTGGCTGGCTCCCCTGTGCATTGGCCAAGGTGGCAGTTGTGAGACGTAAACCCACAGGGGAGATTTTTAACGGAGGCGCCGCCAGGATTAACACAAAGCCCCCTTCCTCCAGCGCAGGTCGCAATCTGAAGGAGTGGCTGAGGGAGCAGTTCTGCGACCACCCCCTCGAGCATTGCGAAGACACGCGGCTGCATGATGCAGCCTACGTCGGGGACCTGCAGACCCTCCGGAGCTTGCTACAGGAGGAGAGCTTCCAGAGGTGAGCTTTACCTGCTGTTCTCTTGGCGTACTCCCTTGTGTTTTGGGTACCAGGAGCACCTGCTGCTCAGGGCCGGTCAGATGGGGAGCAAGTGTCCTTTTGGCAGGGTCTGCGAGATAGAGAGAGAGAGAAAGATAAAGGTCTGTGAGAAAAAGAGAGCCGGATCCCAGCGGTGTAAATCAGCACAGACTCCTAGGCATGCCAGTCTGTCCCTCACACCTGAGCTGACCAAGAGAGCAGTGGTACTCGGAGGCCTGGTCAGCTCTTGACTTCTTGGGGAGACTGCTGGTCCCCTTTGCCACCCTTGAGGGTGTTTGCCCTGGTGAGTTAGCTGCAGAGAGCTTGTGGGCCTGCTTCATGTCCAGCAGGTCATTAGATGGCCCTGGCGAAAAGTTCAGAGTGGGATAGGCTGGGGTGAAGCTTAGAAAAATCCAACCCCACCCTCACCTGCTCTCGCTTTCTCCATCCTCAGCACGCTGGTTCTGAAAGGGTGAAGGCCTCCTGCATTGGAGGGTCTGGAATGGCGCCTCTGCCACCTCCCGCCTAGTAACAAAACTTCCTGTGTTTTCTTAGGGAGCCCAGAGAAGTCTGTCCCCCAAAGCTAGCAGGCACTGGGGTCTGCAGGGACAGGGGTCTGGCATGTCACAGATCAATCTGCTGACTTGCTCTGCGTCCCTGGTTCAGTGGGGACCCTGATCGCTATGTTCGATACCACTGGCCTCTCATTCCTTTAACACATGATAGGTATCCTTGAATTTACAGCCCAGGAGTGGTCAGAACCTCCTGGGAATATGGGGAGCAGGAGAGATGAGTAGACAAGAGTCCTGTGCAGGTATAAAAAAGTGGATCTGCATCTGATCTGCATTCTCCAGGATTGACATCTGACCCACCAGCCACAGTCTCTGTCGTCTAGGTCACCCACACGCACTTACAGATCTGGCCCCCCCTCAGCTGTTTGAAGGCCACCCCCACTGTAGCTTCCACCGCTGATCAGCTGTTCGGAGTCCAGCCCCTCCAGGTAGTTGGCAAACAGTTGATCAGCGGCTGGCAGGAAAGCCCTCACCCCCACATCTCAAAGGCGGGAAAGCAGCATCAAAGTCTATGAGCTGCTGAGAGCTGCTTCCCCACCTTTGAGATCCTCATCCAATCTGCCATCTGCAAAAAATGGTCTGCAGATCTCTGCCGATTTGCTGGACTCTAGAGATCACGGCCTCTCGCTGTCTTGCCAAGTAATCAGCTGTTCCCACGGTGAACTGAACACTGTCTCAGCTTGAATGGGCTGCCTGGCAGAACCCAGTGGGCTCAATGTACTGGCAGAAATGCCTTGTTTCATTTGCAGTGGCTTCATCTTTGGTCAAAGGCTGCTCCCATAACACCTGAACTGGCCCAGCCTAATCCCATGCCAAGCAAATTTTAAGTGAGTAATGAGCAGTTATAAATATCCAACCTCTATTTATGAATACTCATCATGGAAATAAAATAATGGAGAAATAGAAGTTAATGTGTAATGGCAAAACCATGCAACGGGGATTACAATCAAATATAAAACTGAAACGCCCTATGTTAAAAATTTGGCCAAGCCTACGTCTGTGGCCATTGGGATATTTAATTAATTTTCCTGCATTGCTGTGTAAACTGTAGGATGACAACCGTAGCCTCAAATTGCCTTTACAGCAGCAGTGAGAATGAGCCAGCCTTTCTAAGAGTGATCTGCTTTTCTCCCTAGCAAATTTCGAGGCCAGTCCTTAACCTTCCAGATTTTATAGAGTTTCCACCTGTCATCTATTTGTGTCTCTCAGCCTCACTTGATTATTATTTATGTTACAGTAGAGGAGGAGCAAGGGGTTAGGCCTCGGGGGATGAGACGTGCAAGGGGCAGGACCTCAGGGAAAGAGGAGCAGGAGTGGGCCCATGGTGGGAGGTGGCGCTCCTACATATGTCCTGCTTTGCCTTTTGAAAAGGTGATAACCCTATTAAGAGGTGCTGTTACACCATACAAATCTGCATCGAGAGATGCTCCACCCCCCCAGAAATTGACAGTATAAGTCGACAACATGGATTAAAGACGTGAAGTAACAAATGGTGTGAAGAGGAACGAAGTACCATTATCCCCATTGTGCAGATGTGAGAACTGAGGCCTGGAGCAATGAAATGACTTTTTTGAGCAGTGGGTGAGAGGCAGAGTTGAGAACACGTAGGTTGCCTAGCACCCATGGCCTAGCCACTGGGCTATGCTGCCTGACAATGGGCACACTGCTGTGTCAGTGATCTCTAACTCTCTGAGTCAGAGCCCATGCTAGAAGAGTTTTGCTGGGATAGCTATACAGTTTATTCAGTGTGCTTTTTCTTGGATAGCTTATACCACATCAATGTGTGAAATAAGCACTTTTATGCCAGTACAACTACGTCCACACTAGGGCTTTTGTCTGCATAAAACAGTTACCAAAAACCACTCCCTAACTGACATGAGGCTTAAAGACTTGGAAAACATGCTTTAGAGAGAAAGACTCAAGGTGTGCATCTACACTGGCAAGTTAGGTCGACTTAAGGACGCTTAAGTCAACATAGACAAAGCCGCATCCACACTGGGCTTTTCTTAAGTCGACTTAAGGAAAGCTTAAGTTGACTTAATAACACCTCCTTTTAGGTCGACTTAAGCCTTAAATCGACTCCTTAAATCAATTTAAGGCCAGTGTAGACTGGGATTAGCGCTAAATCGACCTTATTAAGTCTATTTAAAGCCAGTATAACAGCTATCTCTGCTGTTAAGTTGACTTAACAAGGTCGACTTAAAGTGTAGCCAATTTGTTAAGTCGACTTAACAAAGTTGACTTAACTTTTTAAGTGTAGACATAGCCAAGGAGCTCCATCTATTTAACTTCACAAAGTGCAAGTTCACATTCTAGTTGAAGGATCCATGAGGGGAACAAATATTTGATAATGGGATCTTCAGTTTCAGAGGTAAAAATATAGTATGGCCAAAGGAATGGAAGATGAAGCTAAAATAAATTCAACCTAGAAATAAGGTGCTTATTTTTAACAAGGAAGGTAATTAGCCATTGGAACAAAGTACTGAGGGTCAGGGGGAATTCTCTGTCCCTGTCAATTGTTAAAGAGGTGGGTATTATTCTGAAAGATCTGTTCACTCAGGGAAGTCCTATGGCCTGTGTTATGCAGGAGATCAGACTAGATCGGTGGTTCTCAACTTATTTACCATTGTGGGCCACATATGCAGCTCTCCATATGTTATGTGGGCCACAGCCACATGATATTTATACTGCCGGTATGGCCTCGAGGGTGTCACACAGGTCATACCTTTGTGCTGATTGTGCCGCACGTGGGCCGGAGGAGTTGAGAGCCACTGGATTAGAAGATCACAATGATTCCTTCTGTCCTCGGAATCTTTGCTTCCATGACACTGCTGTAAAAGCAAACATTCCTCGGGTAGTCCTGGCTTGAGTCACTAATTCTTCCCAGGTAATCCCTCCAGGCGCAGCCCATCATGCGCTTGACATGCTTCTGATTCTTGCCTTCAAAGCTCCTGGCAGCTGGGGGGGGGGAAGGGGGGAGGGGGGCGGTGGGGGATGAACCTATTTAGGATGTGATGGTATTAGTAAAGATGGTTGTGAATAATACCTTTGCTGGTGGAATTGCATTTTTTGTCATCCTTGAAAATAGAATTTCTCACAGCAAGCAGAAAAGCAAAATCTTCTTTGTTGACAGATCTTTGCCCTTTCTTTGAGCAGGAGGGTGCTCTTGTGGTTAAAGCACTCAGGGTATGTCTACACTAGAAATTTAGGTTGACTTAAGGACCTTTAAGTTGACCTAAATTACTCCCTGTCTACACCAGGCTTTCCTTAAATCGACTTATTTAAGCTTAAGTCGACTTAATAAGAACTGCCCATTAGGTCGACTTAGTCCTTAAGTCGACTCCTTAAGTCGATTTAAGGACGGTGTGGATGAGGAGTAACCCTTAAGTCGACTTTATTAAGTCAACTTAAGGGTGGTTAGGTCAACTTAACAAAGTGGACCTTATTAAGTCGACTTAACTTTTTCTAGTGTAGTAGACATAGCCTAAGATGGGATCCAGGTGATCTCTCTTCAGCTCCTGGTTCTGCACTGTCTGACCAATTAATTGCTCTTTGCCTCACCTTCCCATCGATACAATGGGGCTAATAATCCTTCCTTTGCCTACTGAGGTTGTAAACTCGTTAAGGTGGGGCTGTCCTATGTTATGTATGATCATTGGGGCAGAGGCTGTCCCAGGTAGTTGCTACCATAATAAGATAATAGATGAGATTCCAAGAGACCAGGGACCCACATCATACCTCTGAATTATCCCACTGTGTTCCTTTCTGGTTCTGGGGGAAGGCAGAGTGGTATCCTGGTAGAAGCTATATGCATTCACAGATAACACTGATCTGTTACCTCCTTGCTCAGCCGAATCAACGAGAAGTCTGTGTGGTGCTGCGGCTGGCTGCCCTGCACCCCACTGCGCATCGCTGCCACTGCTGGCCATGGCAACTGCGTGGATTTCCTCCTCCAGAAAGGGGCGGAGATCGACCTGGTGGATGTGAAGGGGCAGACAGCCCTCTATGTGGCTGTGGTGAACGGACACCTGGAGTGCGCCCAAATCTTGCTGGAAGCTGGAGCAGACCCCAACGGGAGCCGCCACCATCGTAGCACCCCTGTGTACCACACCTCCCGTGTGGGCAGGGCAGACATCTTGAGAGAGCTGATCAGGCAAGTACACTCTGTCCCCTTAACTTTCCAGATCAGAGTCTAGAGTGGGGCTAGGGATTGGATATAGCAGCCACAATCAGGGAGGGAAGGGTGAGCGGACTCTATGTCTCCTAATCTCCCCTGGCCTCCTTCTCAACCCTTCGTTTTGCTGTCTCCTTCCCCTCTGTGACATTCCTCTCCCAGAATCTGGTCTAGGGTGCCACTGTGATCCCCTGTTCTCCACTCCTGAATCACCCCACTTAGCTATGTGACCGCCCACTCCTGGGCCAATCCACACCAGTTTCCTGCATATAATAAGTCTCAGGCAGGGGCTGGGATTCTTCCCCAATCACTGTAGGCCCATAAACTCTGATTAGCCTATTTATCAGAGAAATGGGAATGCCCAGCCTCACTCATTCACACCCTCCAAAGTTCACACAGCTTTAGATGAAACAAACACAAGTTTATTTATTAGAACATGATTTTAAATGAGTATATAGCAAATCAATGCACAATCATTTAATAAATCAGTCAGAGGTAATCACTATCAAATAAAAGATATGACTCATTCTAAACCTACATCACTGTCTAACCTAACCTCATTGTCCAAGATTACTCACAAGATATTGGGCTGAAAGACGGTTTTACACCCAGTCTCTGCTTATTCCTAGGCAGGGTCCTGATCTTGCTCAAAGTTGGAGAATGTTTCAAAATGGGTCTCAGCTCCACTCCGCCAATGATCTCAACCACATCTGCCTTGCCAAAGCTCCCAACCATGTCTGCCCATTCATCAGATATTCGCTCAGTCAGGGCTGCACCTCCTTCTTAATGGCCTTCTAGGGAGAGTGCAACCAGTCTGAGCCCATCCACAAGGCCCTTCTTTGTCCATGTTTAAATCCTTCTGCCCACCTACCTTGGCTGTGCTGGCTCGTATAGAAATCACCTACTGTCATTCTGCTTCGCCAGCCTTTCTATCCAGTGGACCCTGAACTCTTTAAACAGGGACTGCCCTTTCTTGGGAGTTTGGAAGGTTAAATGAACACATTGTATAAGTAAATATCATAATACTACACTAGCATGGCCCCAACATAAATAACACTAATGTTAGCATATGGGTGTGAGCGTGTCAGTCTCCCATTGCCAGAGAATTACAGCATAGCCCGCCACTAGTGGACGTTGGTGCTGGAAGGGGCGTGCCATGTATCTGGTATGACTCACTGAAGAGTAGAGCTGGTTGAAACTGAGAATTTTCATTCCTCAGGAAAGTCGATATTTTCAAATTTGGTTTTGGTCCAAACAGGAATGAAGGCCACTCTTGTGGCCTTGGGGGGTGAACATTAAAAATGAAACATTGGGAAAATGTTGTTTGTGAACAATTTCAAAGTTTCTGTTTTGATTTTTCTTTTTCGTGTTTCTGTGACTTGTGACGTTTCGTGACATGTTGGTAGCATGTCACATGCACGGCTCCTAATGTCACGGCATGGCCCGATACATGATGTGATGAGCTACTACTGCCATGGCATGATCTAGTCTGACGTGAGATGTCTTATCCTGTTATCTGAATAAGCATTCCGGCCTAGACTCACAAAAGGATGTCAGTCCCTAATTGCCACTTTTGGTGCCTAAATCTCAGAATCAGGCTCTGTGGGGGAGTCAAACACCCTGCTCAGGTGCCGCCGAATCCCATAGGTGTCTCCCAGGGGGAAGAAGGGCCTTGCTGAGGCTAACTCACCTCTGGGTTCCAATCCTAAACACGTGCTCAGAGCTTGCCTACTGTTCTGGGTCCCCCTAGACAGGATTACACAGAACTACTGTGGAGGGGAGAGGCCTTACCTGAAATTTTTAGTCAAGGGGTTGGGACATGTTCCTGGGTTGCGGGAGATCCTTATTTCAAGTCCCGCCTGTGCCTGGGGGAGAGAAGGGATTTGAACAGGGCTTTCTCACCTCTCAGGGGGCCCTTGAATTGTTGGGCCAAGGAATAGACTGATGTGGGGCTCCCCAATTCTCTCCTGTTGAAATTGTTCCACTGCAAATCAACAAAGAATGAATTGTGGGGTGGGAGAGCAAAAGAAAGCATGAGAATGGCTCTGCAATGCTCAAAAAGGATTGGCACCTGAGAATCCAAACATTGTTCAATAGATAGCTGTTTGACTTCTAATTTTCTGGCCAGTTTTCAAGAAAAGTGTTATATAGAAAGTTACAAATCAGCACATCAGCTGAGAAACTGGGTGTGACACCTATTTCACGGGGAGCTTGACATTCCTTTGTTAAGACCAATAAAACCAAAATAAATCTGGGCAAAGACTTCTGGTCCATGTACAAAGCAGTTCAATAAGATATGACATTCAGTCATAGTAATGATGGATGAAAATCCTTGATTTCTCTGTACAATTCTTGTTTTATATTCCTAGAACTGTGCACAATGTATTACAAGCAAATTTTCTATACACAGGTGCCTGCATTTAGGTTCCTAGACCTGTATTTAGACCCCTGTATAAGTGTCTAATTGTCAAAGGAGCACCTAGTGGAGCATTGACTTTACTGGGACCAGCACTTTTGAAAAGCAGGCTGCTTATTTAAATGACTTGGGATTTGTCCTTGTGGCAGAGCTAAATGGGGTGATCAGCACATGGACTGGCCTCACCTGGATGTGAGCTGCCACACCCGATTTGCTGTGTCTTAACTGGCATTGCTCTCCCTGGGTATGTCTACACTGGAGGCTATGTTAAGTCGACTTAGACAGTCCACATTGAACACAGGGTTCTTTGTGCTGCTGTCACTTGAGCCACTCTGATTCTTTCCCAGTGAATTGTAGGAGAACTTTTCTGTTCTTTTGGGTATATGCGGGGAATTGTGGGAAGGCATTGGAGGACTATCAGCATTCAAATGACTTAGCCTGTGAAAGTCTCATTTAGGCTGGCTTTGGCCTATAGCCCAGGATGGTCTGTGCTAAAAGCACGAGCAGTGTTAGCTGGGATGGGCTTGTATGAGTCAGGAAAAGGGGACTAGGGGCAATATCAGAGTGAAAGTCAGAGTTAACTCTGCAGTGAAGGTGGATTTGGGAGCCCGGCTTTTTGAAAGCCATGGTTCTACCTCATTATGGGCCTACTGAAGTTACAGAGGCATAGGGTCAGATCTGTGGACCATCTTGTCCAGTTTTCTGGCTCCAGCAGTGGCCAGTCTTGGCTGTTTCCAGTGCAAGACGCCCTAGAACAGGCTGCCCACTCCTATGAGGTTTCCTCCAAACCCCCAGCACATAGAAGTTGGGTTGCTAGCCTCTGAATGCACTTTGCACCAAGCCCTTAAAACTTGAATTTTCTCCTCAGTTGCATGTGTACACGTCAGTATAAACCCACTAGCTACATTCCTGAGAAACTCCCCCAGTTTGTTTGCTAGTACAGTACAAAACATAGCAAGTGATATTTCAGCACATAGAGTTGATGTATTGATTTATAGGTCTAGTCTAATGACACCTTGCCAGCAATATTAAAAGCAAGATTTTGGAAAATTTTCAGGATTAAAAGTTAACTGGAGTTTGTCCAGTATCTTTTTATTAGCTAATGTTTCTCCCAAGACTGCTAAGTTAATACTAAATTGTCACGTTGCCCAAGATTTACACAATCCTCTTTTATAGAGCTCTGTAGAAGGCTGAAAATATTGATCTAAGTTACTCCTTCCCTTGACAGAGTAAATGTAATAAAATGACAGCTTTACCAACATGTAATTGTACATTTCAAAACATTCCTGTTGAATTATCCACAATATTCTTTAAAAAAAATAATCCCATTTGATTATCAGTCAATGAGAGCCTTCCTGTTCACATACAAACCCCACAGTTGCCATTGATTCTATTGGATTTGGTTTTTTAAAAATTATATGGTCACACAATTGTGAATTCCTGAAGTCCCGTGACCTGCTACAATTGCTGAACTGGAATACCAAGCAAAAAGAAGCTTCTAGGACATTATATGTAAATTTTATCCAGTAATAGTAAATACACACGTAGCTATGGAATGGCAATCCATTTTATAGTAAGACTGTAGTAAAAATGATGTGGCTGGTGTATAGATTACTTTCCTAAGAACCTGTTACGTAATCATCCTGTGATAGGATGTTGCAGTATACTTCTAGTCTAATTGAGGGCAGAGCCAGGAGATTAGAACATAAATATTCTGTTTATCCTGTTAAGAGCTGGGTAAAGCTGAGAAAGTCATGGTGCACTGTATCTATACTTACAAACTTCTAAAAAGTTTGACTAATTTTGTTTTAAAAAGCTTATCTTAGCAGAGCTGGTCAGAAAATGACTTTATTCAAAGAAAATTTTGCCTTCCTCAAAGGGTGGTGCATTATGAGAGTCATTGGCCATGGTGCCTCATAGGAGATGGAGTCTGGCCAATGGAAGAAAACGGGGCATGAGGAAACTGAACTACAGCTGCCATGAGGCAATATGGCAACAAATCCAAATGGAAATATTTGTATTTTTGACCAGAAGATTTTTGGTTTTCAGCCACTTGTTTTGGACAAAAAAATAAAATAAAAAATCAAAGATTTCTGTAGAACACAGAGGATTTTATGCCATAAATTTCATTTAATTGAAAACCCAATTTTCTGTCGAAATGCAGTTTCAAGAGAGAACTTTTGACCAGCCCCTCCTGACTAGCAAAGGAAACCAATCTGCAGACCTTGCTCATGGGAGGAGCCCCATCACTTGTGGTCTGAGCCTATCCCACTTTCCTAGAAACCTGTTTTCAGTGTAAACTTTCGAGGCTGAAAACATTATGCAATGTGGCCCCAATTCAGCAAAGAACATTGAAAACCTTTTTGAGAGGAGACCATCTCTTTAGGCCGCTGCTGTCTCCCTTCTCTTAGTGTAAGCCTTGGCTAAGTGGAAGCTGAGCTGTTGTGTTGTAACTATGGAGGAGACAGAGACTACTTTGTAGTGTGTGTTTGAGTCACATTGCACATAGAGTCCTATCCTCTCCATTCATGCCTGCAGCCAATTCGCCGTCATCCTCTGAGGTCTTGGTCTTTGTGCCATGCTTTGGAGAGGAGCACAGCTAAATATGCACAAAGTGCCCAGTTCAATTCAGTGGTTGGACGTGCTTTAATGGATCCTGATGTTACAAATAGTTCTGCACATGCTTTTCTTGAATAGCATTATTCCTTCTTTAAAATTAAAGCACATGGATAAGTATTTGCAGGCAGCAGGGCCAGAAACACCACTGACTTCAGTGAGAGCTTCATAAAGATCTAGATGGATTTTGGCCCACAATGTTTTCCCTATTTGTTTTATTAACTAGAAAGTGGAATCCTCCAATATCCAGGAAACCAGAAAAACCTCTTTCTCTGAACACTTGGACTGCAAATCCAAGTGAGTTATTACTGATTGGAAGAACATTTTATTAGTATGAAGGGAAACCATTACACTTCTTCTCCATCCAGCATCCATCCTTGGATGCTGCAAAGGAGCAATTAAAAATGGTAAAATAGGCTGGATCATTCTTCCTCACATCCTGATTTTTTTTTAAACATTTATGGTATATAAAATAGGTGCAATTACAGCATTTTATAAGCCTGTGCTGTCTATACTAGATGGGTATGTATGAAACTATATATATTATACATTACTATTAGTATTTTTCAGTCACATACGGTATTAGAGCTTTTCAAATCAAATGTTTTTAAAGGGAGCAAATATACTTCTTTTTGCAATTCTTATTCGCCTGCAGTCTCTTCCAAAACGGAAAAAGTATCCTTATATTTTTCAGTTCATTCCACTCAGTTGCACATGCTACACATGTTAAATGTATGATCCTGTGCTTTATACTATCAAATTAGCAACTATAACATAACCATATAGATTCTAAACATTTAGGGTGAGATTTTCAAAAGCTCTCAGCTTGGGATTATCTGCTATTTTTTAAATCCATTGACTCCAGTGGTGCAGAGCGAGATCAAAGCAGAATGTTTTTGAGAATCAGACCTTTAAATTGTATTGTTCCACTGTATTTAGAGTTGGGTGAAAGCTTTGGGACAAAACCATTTGCTGAAACTTGCAGATTTTAGAAATTTTACAAATTTGTGTCAAATTCATCAAATTCTTTTGGTTAAAAACAAACAGGGAAAAAGACCTAGGAAAGATCAAAATGTTTAGTTTAGTTTTGGGTCATTTAAAAAATATTATTGTATTTTGGGTTGCTGAAAAATTTGAAACATTTCATCAAAAGGACCTTTAAAATTAAAAAAAAATTTTTTTTTGCATGGAGCTGGTGAACCGGAAAGTCAGTTATTTGCATAGCTCTGATTGTAACCCTGGGTGAATAGATGAAGGAATTTCCACTCTCTTCCTGATCCACAGTAGATGAGTCTGTTCCAGCCCTCCCGAGAAAGTGTTGGTTTAATATACACAGTAGCAACTTGTGCCTTTAGCTCTGAAGATTCATTGTTCATCTCTGGTGCATTGGCCAAGGTGGTCACTCTCAAACCATAATAACCCCCCCTGCAGAGCTAACTGAATATATGCTAAATGTAATCTACAATACAATGTCTCATAATATTTAATTCTAGGATAATACAATACAGATGGCTGTCAGGGAACGGCTGACTAACTGACATAATTATTTTATATGTTCCCAATTTGCTGCAAGCTTGGAGTTTAGTACATCTATTTAGCATAAGTTGCTGAGTACAGGGGAAAGGTCCTGGATTTGACATTAACATTGGATTTCCATTGTTCAAGCTCCCACTGAAGTGAGAATCTTGAAATTTGTTACACTCCTCTGTTTACCTCAGGTTTGTGTTCCAGTTTCCTTCATTCTTTGCCCCAGTTGGATCAATTGCTCTAATGCATTAATGATTCATCTTCTCCCGGGTGGGAAGTTGGTTTAGTGCCTGTTCAATCCCATTCATGGAGAAGCTGAGTTATTTGGACATCCCCCAGCCCGATCATTAGTGGTGGATTTTACCCACAGGTTGCTCAGGGCAGAGTATTCAGCGGTGCTAAGATGCTGCTCAGTGTGGCTGTTATGACAGGGAAAGGAAAGCGTCTCTAAGTCAGATCTCCATCTTCCTGATCCTGAGGACAACCAGGGTGGCCATAGCAACCAGAGGGCTAATAAAGGAGTGGCCGGGGCACCATACACTGTGGTCAGCTCCCCAGCACAACCTTTCTCTCTATATAGGGGCAGGAAGGGGCAGGAATAGGGTCTGTTGGCAGTTGCCCCAGAGTGCCCCAACTTTTAGGAGCCTAAACCCTTCATAGGGGTATTTTAGGGCCTCTGCTCCCATTGTTCTGCTTCTGTGTCAAGGAAACCTGGGTGCCTAGGAAGGGGTTAAAGTCTCTAGTCCCCCCACTGCTGCAAGGCCTTGTCTTGCACCATCATTAGTGCCAACTTTGGCTCATGAAAGTGTGGCTAGTTTGTTTAGAGCATGTGTACTGCAGCTGTGTGGCCAGAGGGCAGCTCTGAGAAGAGGAAGGTTGGCCCTGTGGTTAGCTTCAATTCTCCACTCCAGCACCGACTTTGTGTGCACCTGCATCCAAGTCACTTAGGCTATGTCTACACTTGCACTTTTAAGTCGACTTTAACTAAGTCGACTTTAACTAAGTCGACTTTAACTAAGTCGACTTAACTAAGTCGACTTAGTTAAGTCGACTTAGTGTGTCTACACTTAAAATTAAAGTCGACTTAAAGGGGAACTTACAAAGTCGACCTAGAGCATCCACACAGGTCCACGGTGGCGGGGGGGGGAGCACCCTCTGTGTACAATGGGGCAAAGGGGGACAGGGACCCTGGCAGGGTCTGGATTTAGGGAAGCATTTATGATATTATTTTCTATGGATATCTCATAAATGCTATAATCCATAGGAACTATGTCATGTTTGGTATCAATAGAAAGGTAGTAATTTGCTGGGAATGATTATATAGTTTATGTCTAGGAATTCTATTTTGATTAGAAGTTAAGAATTTGATGTTATATCCATACTTTAACTTGTGTCATTCTGGAGAAATGTCTTAGACGGGAGGGTGTGAACAACCATTGTCTCCTTAATGTTTAGGAATTTTCCAGGTAGAATGGTCCCAGGGAGTATCCTGATGAGCCATTGAGGACATAAAGAATACAACCATTGTATCCTCAATGGCTCATCAGTTTATTAAAGTCGACTCAACAAAGTTGACTTAACTTTTCTAGTGTAGACATAGCCTTAAATCTCTGAATTCCCATCAGAGTAATAGGGGTAATCACACTGCCATCCCCCATGTGGAGTGAGAATATGCCTTTGTGTCAAGCTGCCTTTTGTTTTTCATGCTCAGGTACGGAGCTGATGTGGACGTCAACCACCACTTGCCTTCGCAGATCCCCCGCTCCTCTTCTCGCCCGCTCACTTCCTTGGTGGTCTGCCCGTTGTACATCAGTGCGGCCTATCACAATCTCCAGTGCTTCAAGCTGCTGCTCCAGGCTGGTGCCAACCCTGATTTTAATTGCTGTGGCCCCATCAACATCCGGGGTTCCTCCAGGGGCTCTCCAGTCTGCGTGATGGATGCTGTCTTGAGACACGGCTGTGAGCCGGCCTTCGTCAGCCTCTTGATTGACTTTGGAGCCGACTTGAACCTGGTGAAGTCAGAGGCCCTGGGTGCAGAAGTGACTGGAAGGGTCAAAGTCAACTCAGAAGCCTTGCAAGTGTTCAAAGAAGCCAGGAGTAAGTGGCAGGCGAGTTCTCGGCATTGACTTGTTAGTGCTGCAAAGATAGAAGAGGAGCGAACTGTCTCCCTTGGGCTGTAGGGCTTTTATCCAGGGTTGACTGAAAGGCATCTGGAACCCTAGCTACCACCACGTGTCTTTCATTGCTCTATCCCCATGTCATTACCCTGCCCCTGAAGCATGGCTCCACAATAGGTTTCCGAGGTAAGATCTATAGGGCAAACCACCTCTCCTGAGGCCGTTGATTCAGACTGTCTGCAGACTCAGACAGGCCTCAGTTACACTCAAGAGATGTTTCCAGCTTTTGTGAGTCCACCAGGGCTAGAAAAGTAACTTTGAAAACATAGGAACTGAGATTCTGATTTAATCAAGTCACGATGCCGGAGCCCTAGGCCTGAGCCTGTTGCACCTATATGGCCTTAGATAAAGCTCATCCAGCTATCTGGGTCAGCTGGTGCAGCATCACCAGCTGCAGTCGGGCAGGCTGGCTGGGAAGCAAAGCAGCAGAGGAACAGCGGTGTCAAGGAGGCTGGAGTTAGGGTGGGAGGAACAAACGAGTGGTCCTGGTGGAAGAGCTGAAGATATGGTCTCTTGCGAAGTGACAGCTGAAGGGTTAAGCAAGAAGCTAGTGGAAGCAAAACCCCCACTCTGAACCTTGTTGGAGTTGGCTTTTTAACACTACATGAAATCCATTGCACAATGGGAGCCCCCCAGGACAAAAAGGCCTTTCTTGCTGGACTGTTGGCCCAGCTGAGAGGAGGCACTTTGTCAGATGACTTAAAGTGAGTTTTCCGTCCTGAATTTGAGACCAAAGAGGTCTGAAAGGGATTCAAGCTGTGGGAAAGCCTTTTAAGTCTCGCCGTTCCTACCCATAAACCACAGCTGAAGCTGAGATGCCTGCTAGGATAACAGCTCCCTGTCCTGGGCGACGTCCATGCTTGGCAGGCCAAGAGGGCAGTGCACCCTGCTCATCTCATGTGAAGATAGGGAGGCCAGAGAAGGGGCAGTCGGTTTTCAGGGCATCAATGCAGAAAGATCGTAAGTAGAGTTCTCAGACGTACCCAGTGTTAATTGTTTTTATGTGCCAGGGGATGAATAATTCAAAAAGAAGACTTCACTAAAAGCAAGATGACTCGACCAGTGTGAAACATTTAGGGGAACTAGAAATTTCCCCTTGAAAACAGAGGGCCAGGTTGGCGTCCAATAGTGTCGTCCCCTCAACTTCATTGCTGTCAGGCTGCTTTATGGCAGCTCAGGATCTGAACCTGAGTTTTTAGCATCAGACATGCTCCTGTCTGCTCACCTTCTCCACGGTGCAGGTTGCAAAGCAACGGTAAGCACTTGGTACTGAGCTTTTTGCAAAGCATGCCTGATTGTTGCAAGAATTAGCCTTGAATTTCTATTCCGGTCTAGGATTAGGAGGTGGGGAGGAGCTGATCCCCGGGGTGTCGATCAGCATTGAAGTTGTTAGTCCTACGGCAATTTACACCAGATGAAGATCTGACCCAGTGCAATTTACATCTGCTCTTTTATTCCATCATCTCTTTCCCCTTTGTTATTTTGTTTGCAGGCCACCCCCGGAGCTTGTTGTCTTTGTGCCGTGTGGCTGTGCGGAGAATACTTGGCAAATATCGTCTGCATCTGATATGTGCTCTTCCAGTTCCAGATCCTATCAAACAATTTTTACTTCATGAACAGAGTTAGACTGCAACCAGCTGCATTGGGGACAGTTTGCTGTAAGAAATGAGTGATCTGATGAAAACAGGTGCCAATTCCTCTTCTCCTCAAAGTGCTGTTTTGAAATATATCCTATGGTTATTTGTATTAGGCTATTTGTTATGACACTACCTCCGTTACCGCTACTTGTAACTTTCAGCTTGGATGTTAGCAACACTGTTGTATGCTGAACTTGTCCATACTCAAGCAGTGAGCTGTTATTTGTCTGTAACATGAAAAATACAGTCCCTGATTTCATAAATAATGGGTGTGATACGACAGTACCATTCCCTTATCCTCTTATGCTTCAGATGTTCTTACTTGGACCTCAAACCCTTGAGGAGCTGACAATTACTACTGTGAATATGGCAAGTTGATGTGTTTTGATCTGCTGTACGTCTCATTTTGATGTGAATGCATTGGATTTCTTGTCTGGTGCCATATGTTTCTTGGAGAATATGAATTTGCATATGTGTGCCTAGCTGTTCCCAGGTAGCAGCAAAGTCCCAGGGCACATCCCTTGGCTTTCATTTAGAAATTAGGGTCGGTCCTGCTTTGAGCAGGGGGTTGGACTAGATGACCTCTTAAGATCTCTTCCAACCCTCATCCTCTATGATTCTATGAAATCCCAAGATGGACTGCTGAAAAGTTATGAAGTAGTCGGCCTGTCTGAACAACTTCAGGTGTCCTCAAAATACTCTCAGGTGAGATGTGCTGCCTCGGCCTACTTGCTACCAAAAATGTGCAAGTCAGGTTGGGCTACCAGAATAACAGGCCTCCAGTTACATCACTGCCTGGGATTGGGTCAACTATAGCAATCGCTGCCATGGCATGAAGGAGCCAAACACATGAGAGAGAGGAGAAGAGGAGCATGCAGTTTCTTAATGGGACTGTGGAGGAAGCTCGGAGTGGTAGGATGTGCAGTCACCACGGCAGTGTGGCTTAGGTGTTGGGCTGAGATCATGCTCAGATGATATAGTCCAGTCCTTTGTGAGTGCAGTGCCTCTCAGCCTTCTAACAAGGCATTCAGCTGAAGTGTCCACTGTCCATGGTCCACCTAATTTGTCCCACCGTACTTCTTAGAAAGGCAATATGCTGCCCAAGAGTTCCACTCACTGTAATACTGGTTTAAATATCCGAGGATGAATGGGAACCATCGTTCAGTCAATAACAAGGCAAATGTGCTTGTGGTGTTGCTGTGCTATTGGTAATTAACTTCCCGCAGTGAGGCTATGAAAGAAACTCCACCAAACCAAATGCTAGATGCTAGCCTCCCTGAAAATCTGATTGCTGTTCCAACAATTAGCTAGGCTGGCAAAAGTCCCAGCAGCGGCATTAAAAAATTTTTTGTTGTTGTTGTTGCAGGGAGCTTCTGTGTTGTGCACAGTTGGGCACGCTACCAACCGTGTTGCTACACAGAAAAGCTTGAGGACCCCAGCCCTAGGCAGTTATTGATGGAAAGGTTTCACCAGTTTGCTGTGGGCACATTATTACCACCTTTGTCTGCACATCCTGTGTCGGCACCATTATCTGATAAAATGGTCCATAACCTTTGTGCTAGTTTCCTACTTCAGCTGCTAATGGGAGCAGATGGAACCATTCCTTGGGGTGTTTGGGTGACCTTTAATCTGAACAGAGTTAGTAACTCTGCACCCAATAGAAGCATGCTGAGGAGCTCTGCCAAGGCTCCACTTGTTTCTATTGTGCCCATTAATTAGTGGTATTTTTTGTGGCCATAATGCCTAAAAGGCTGCAATCATAAATGAGGGCTCCACTCTGTTAGGCAACCTGTCCCAAGGAGCCTACTCCACTATCAGGCCCACTGAAAGTGCTTTCCTCTCCTATGCTCCGCCTGGTGATGTTTTGAAAACAGGCAGGAGAGCCCTGTCCACTGAGGCCTAAGCAGCCGTGTGGGAAGGCTTGCGGGCACCCCTCACTTTTACTGATTCAGGTAGATGTTGATTTCCATACAATTTATTTCTGTGTGTGCTTTGGGTGAGGTGCTGTGTGGAACTTCTGAGACCTCAGCACCAAACTTTCCGCCGAAACGGAAGGGAAGCTATGGTAGCTTTTAAACCACCTTGTTGCCTTCCCAGTCCTGGGCTTTTGCAGGGGCTGGAGAGGCCCCTGATGTAAGGCAGACAGTCCCAGAGGCTCGGGGTCCAGCATGATACAGGGAATTGCCTGGAATCTGTGGTGTGTACCATCCCACACAACACTTCCCAGCCCTGCCTTCTGCATGCCCCTTACCCCAGGTATTGTGATAGGTACTTGAAATACTACCTTGCACTCATCATCTGCAGTGCCTGTGCCAGAGAAATCCTCCTGTGGATGGATACAGGGTTTTTACTCTGATCTATCTCTTTTACCCAGCATAAAGGGGCCGAGGGACCGTTCTTTCACTTGAGGGCCTGCTGTTAAATATATTTGAGGAGTGTGAAAGATAGAGAGCGAGAGATGCATGGTCTTGGTGCTAATTTAAATAATGATCCTTCTCCATAGCTAATCCAGTGATTGATTCAGAACAGTTGCTCAGCTCTTACTCTTCTCATCAACCAGGATCTAGGATTGGCAGGGACCTCGAGAGGTTTTCTAGTACAGTCCCCCTGCACTCAGCCAGGACTAAGTATTATCTAGACCATCCCTGACAGGGGTTTGTCTAACCTACTTTTAAAAACCTCCAGTGATGGAGATTCCACAACCTTCCTAGGCAATTTATTCCGGTGCTTAACTCCCCTGAGAGGAAACTTAATATCCAGTCTAAACAACCTTGCTGCAATTTAAGCCCATTGTTTCTTGTCCTAACCTCAGAGGTTAATGAGAACCATTTTCCTCCTTTCTTCTTGTAACACCTTTTATGTATTTGAAAACTGTCATGTTCACCCTCAATCTTCTCTTCTCCAGACTAAACAAACCCCATTTTTTCAATCTTCCCTCATAGGTCATGTTTTCTAGACCTTTAATAATTTTTGTTTCTCTTCTATTGACTTTCTCGAATTTGTCCACATCTTTTGTGAAATGAGGCACCCGGAACTGGATCCATTATTTCATTTGAGGTCTGGTGAGCACAGAGTAAAGAGGAAGAATTACTGCTGGATTCTTGTTTACAATACTCCTGCTAATACATCCCAGAATGAGGTTTGCTGTTTTTGCATCTGTGTTACGCTCCTCATTCATATTTAACATGTGATCCACTATGATCCACAGATCCTTTTCCACACTGCTCCTTCCGAGGCAACCATTTCCCATTTTGTATGTGTGCAATAGATTGTTCCTTCCTAAGTGGAATGCTTTGCATGTGTTCTTATCAATTGAATTCTATGAATGTTTGTGTTCAGTATCGATAAGCAAAGCTGGATATTCTTACTGTGTACTAACTGCATAGCAGCTGTCGCCCATTAACCGTTTGTCCTGGCAAGAAGGTAGACTAGAAGAAAGGGGAGCAATGAACATAGTCCTCAATGTTCCTTATCACTGATTTCTTGATTTCAGATTAGCTGCCATGCAGACTGGTTCAAGGTGGCAGTAGTTGGCACCTTCATTGCTTCCACTCATTGGCTATGTCTACACTAGAAAAGTTAAGTCAACTTTGTTAAGTTGACTTTAATAAGGTCGACTTTACGTTGACCTTATTAAAGTCAACTTAACAAAGTGGACTAAGTCGACTTAGCTTTAAGTTGACTTAGTCCACTTTAAGTCGACCTAACCACCCTTAAGTTGACTTAATAAAGTCAAATTAAGAGTTACTCCATGTCCACACCGTCCTTAAGTCGACTTAAAGAGTTGACGTAAGGGTTAAGTCGACTTAATGAGTGGTAGTAACAAAGTCGACTTAAGCTTTCATTAAGTCGACTTAAGGAATTTCTTAAGTCGACTTAATGAAAGCCTAGTGTGGAGGTGGCTTAATTTAAGTCGACTTAAGCCTCCTTAAGTCGACTTAAATTGCCAGTGTAGACGTAGCCATTGTTTCATTGCAAACAAGCCTCTGGGTATGTGAGAAGTAAAATAAAAACCAATTTCCATTTATTAGATTTTGATGAATTTTGGTTGGTTTCAGTGATGGGTAGATTTTCAGACACCAGAGAAATGGGTGTTTTAAAAACTAGATAGACTAGATGTGTCCAGAAAGGGAAAGCGGATGGTAGATAGATGCATGCTTTTAGAATGTTCGAGAAGAGACAAAATGTACTGTAGATCCTTTAGGTTTTTAAGAACAGACTATACAAACACCTGTCTAGGTATACCTGGTCCTGTCTTAACATGGGGATTGGGGTTGGAATAGATGGCCTCTTAAAGTTCCTTTCAGCCTTGTATTTCTAGGATTTGCCCTTTATTTTACTTTTTGGTTTTGCCATCTGTTTTAAGCTTCCACTCCTTAGAGACCTTCTCAGGAGTCTATTTGCATCTTTAGGCACCTAAATATCTTTAAAAACTGGCCCTGACTCCTAGAGGAGATGTTTGAAGAAGGGTCTTGGATAGAACATCGTTATGATATGCAAAGAGCAAAAACACCAAACAGCCCTAAATTCAACTGTGATATAACGTCACAGGGCTGAATAAGGGTTGAATCTGGAGCACTACTGAAATGATGGTATAGCTAAAATGGTTGAGGGTGGTTGGATGTAAGATCTGATGCAGTAGTTGAGCTTACTTGTTGTAGAGGGTGATTAAATCTGTGTCTAGTGTGGCTGGACAGAATAATTAGTGCTAAGACATATAACCCTTCTAAATCGTAGAGCCCCACCTTACTGTGTTTCATTATTTCCTTCCTGACAGGTTAGTAGTTGAACCATTGACTAGCGAGTACTCAATCAAGAGGTCATACAACATGTTTGTGAGCAACCTGCTAAGAGAGCAGTACTAATTTACACAGTGTTAACCACGCAAATCTCTCCTCAGAAACATTGCTCCTATCTGTAAACACAACACATCAGACAGTGCCCTCCCAACACAATATTTATTGGTAAAGACCTATCAGATGGTCTTGCTGTATGTGACACATTGGCCCCAAGTTGCATATCAAATTCTCTTTAAATCTATAGTAAGCTACCTGTTCTGACTGCTAAAAAGGAAATCCTGGATTATGGATGAGATATGATCAAATCTTACTTATATGTCTCTCTTTAAGGAAAGTCTGCACTTGAATGCCCTGATGCTATAAACACTTGGGCATATGATTAATTTTATGCCCAAGTACTTCCATTGAAACCAAAAAGTTAAATAGGTGTTTGGAGTATCAAAGCTATATAAGGTGCTGGAGGCAGTTTTGGCCTGGGCCTCCCAGCTCCCATTGAAAGTCAGGGGCTCTTGCCTCTCTGAAAATGCCAACCTTTATAAACCTATCTCTTGTAGAGAAAGCCAGGCAGTAGTTGAAGTCAATGAGACTGTTCATGTTCATAATGTTAAGTGCAGAGACGTTTGCATGATGGGTGCCAGAATGATTTCCCATGGAGGTTTGTTAACAAAAATGCTAAGCCTTACTTAAAAGTACTATTTTAAGCATACATACAGCCTGGAATTTTTAGTGGAAACCACTGAATCTTGAATTGAAAATAATGATACCCAGTGGCCAATGATATTCTCAGACTGTGGCTTCAGGTGTTAGATATGAGGGAGGAAGGACTTACGCTGTTCTCAAGGGTGGCCGATGACGGAAAAAGGAACAATGGTCTCAAGCTGCAGTGGGGGAAGTCTAGGTTGAATATTAAGAAAATCTTTTCCACTAAGCAGGTGGCGAAGCACTGAAATGAGTTACCTAGGGAGATGATGGAAACGCCATCCTTAGAGATCTTTAAGGCTTGACTTGACAAAGCCCTGGTTGGAATGCTTTCATTGGGCTTTGAGCAGGGGGTTGGACTAGATGATCTTCTGAGCTTCCTTCCAACCCTAATTTTCTATTATTATATGATCTACCTGCTGATCATTTTTTTTTCAACCAAAGGAACAATAGTTTTCCACTATGAAATCTCAGTAATAACTGATATACTCCCTTTTACTCAAAACCCTATTATCCAAACCTCTGCATGATCTAAATCCTTTCCTTTCCCCCTCATTGAAATACATGCTGCCAAGGATGTGTGTCTCATGCTGTGGAATGAGTAAAGGTTCGGATAATAGAACAGAAACCCATAGCTAGGACTGGTGAGGAGGACCCTAGCTGAGGAGGAGGAGTTCTTGCCCATGCAGAAGCCATGTCCTTGCTGAACGGCTCCTGCCCCCTTAATTTTCTGAACTTCTGACTACCTGAATAAAATCTGTATCCCCTGCAGTACTCAGATAATTGGGACTATACTGTGTATTATGTAGCTATACTACAGTATGTCTTTATATCACTATATAGAGAAAGAGAGGTTTTTGCCTTAACTTATATTTCACGATTTTCCCATAAGTAGAAAAATGCCTCTCTTTTGCAAAGGCATTTGTTCCATATTGTCTTACAGTAATGGCTGAATAGTATCAATAACTCATAAACAGCACTACCACAGACCTTCTGCCACACCCAGAAATCATTCTAGGTGGGAAATCCAATAGTCCTATGGTATATATATTACATATATAGAAGAATGCATATTGTGTATTGATTAGTGTGTATCATGTCACCTTGCTATGGTATGGTTGTGAGATTGGAGAATTAGCTAATGAACCTAGACAAGTTTTGAACAATCAGAGCGATTAAAAAAAGAAAATGATTTCACATTTGCTTTCTTCTTTATTTTGCTGCCTTGTCTGGATTTTGCTGTCAATAAAATGCTGTGATGTCGTCCCCCAAGTGTACCTCCTCACCACTCCCAGAGACAACGGCAGGGTTGGGTTCAAGTAATTTCACCAGAATCAAAGCTGGGTCAACTCTTCCTAACTCCATTTTAAACCCCCCTTGTGCAGGGAGGGATATTTTAGAATGGAAATATTTGCTTGCTGCCGAAAGTGTCTGGATACATTCTCCAACTCAAAAGGAAATGTTACAGGAATCTCTGAATGGGGTTGTAGAACCTTTTTTAACCCCTTTTTGTCTGAGACTGCACTGAGGAGGGCACTCGGATGCTTCATTAAATGCCTGCAGGTGCTATTCAGTGTTTTACGGCTCGTTGGGTTAGAACTGGGAGCTGGCCAAAGACTTCTGTGGTGAAACTGGGGACGTTGCAGAAAAAGAAAAAGGCCAGCTCTCGGCATGCTCATTTGTGAAGCAAATTGTAACACCTCCCCATCAGAGAAGCTGTTGGCATGGGGTATTGAATCTTGGACTTTTGGTTCTAAGCTACAAAGCTGTTGAGCTGCCTCAGAAACTAACCACCAGAGGGGGAAAGAGGGCTGTGCTAGGTTGCAGAAGCTTATAGTGAGCAAGCACACCTCTTCACCAGCTCACCCACCACCTTGGGTCGTTTCCCTTTCAGAGGGCCAAGCCAGACTAAACTGTGCGGGCGATGCAAGCTAGTGGCAGGCAAGTGCAGAGGATTCAGTAAGCCTACAACCTTCAGCTCTGTTTGTCTTTCTTTCTTCTCTGGAACCCCATGCTCTGCCCCCCCTTGTGGCTAGATCCGAGAGACTTTATGAGGCTGCTAAAGTCTTTGTGCTACAGTGGCTGGTTCTCATGCTTTTAGACCCAGAATCCGAGTGTTACAGTTGCGTCTCCTCCCTCTGCCTCTGAGATAACTGCAGTAGATCCATCCCTATCTTCCGACCCTGGTTCCTTTTCCTAATTCCCTGTGGAGACGACTAGTACCCAGTGTGTTCTCTTGGAACGCCTAACACAACCTGCTCTTCTCCCCAACAAGATTGATGTTATGCTTCATTGGTGGGGTCTTCAGAGTTTCTGCCTGCAGATGGCTGCCTGACTCATAGCTTGCATGGGGGCCTTCCTCAGTTCAAAGGTTCTCTATGGTGCAGTGCATAAGTCTTGATGTCAGAAGCACGAAGTCAGGTTGGCCAAGGTGTCTGTGTGTAGCCCCTCCTGCCTACTGGCCCAGCATGAGGGTGTTCAAGATAGGGGAAGTCTGCCCTGGCGGCCTTTTACACAGGTTAGGGAAACTAGGCCTGAGGCCCCTCTGTGTGCTCTGCGTTGTGTTTGTGTGTGTTTACTCAGACCAGACCCACTCAGACCAATTCTCCAGGAACATGGTTTTATTCTGCAAGAGACATAACAGCAGCATTACACTCCATTGGCCTCCTCCTTGCTTGTCTGCCACATGCTCCCAGCTTCAGTCCATGCAGACACTCCCTGCTGGGGAGGGTAGGAGATGCTTCCTGGCAGGAGCCAAGAAGTACTCCCAACATGCCGCAGTTTGTAGTCCAGAGCTTGTAGTTCTCACTTGCTGTTGAAGCACTCTGGACCTTTGGCTACATATGCATCTGTGGATTGTATGAGATTTCAGGACTCATTGGGGCTGGGAGATGTATGTTATCTCTGAACTGAATTTATGGAGGAGATGAGTTAAGTTTGCAACCTTCTTCCATCAGGGACCCAGGATAACACAGCATAGCTCTTTGTCCCCACCTAGTGGTTAGTCCATTTATGAGCCTGCTACAGGCTTTGAGCAGTGAAAGTCCAAGTTCTCTAGCTCAGGCAATAGCAACAGCTGCTTTTAGCACCTGGGGTTCAGTCTTGGCAGACAACCCCAGTCAGGGTTTTAAAACCTTCTTTTACTACCCCTCAACTTTAGCTTCAAAGTTGATTTGGCTTGGCATTTGCCAGAATTGCATGTGAAGGCAAAAGAGGTTCTTTCTATTACATTTGAAGGAAAAGTATCAAACTGAGTTTGGGTTGGATCATTTTTTAAAATCACGATTTAAATTTTGACTTATATCTAACATTTGTTTGTCTCCCTTCCACTCAGACATGGCCTGTTACTTCCCCTTCAGATTTCCCAGTCGGTAAAGTCTCTGGAAAACTTTACGCATTAGATGGAAGAAAAGAGACTATAATTAAACAAAAATTATTAACCATTTTTCTTGTAGGTTGTTGGGACTCAATCCCATTCCCACCAGTGCCAGTGAATTGTGTGCCTTTGACCTTAATGAGGGAAGGATTAGTCACAGGATGACTGTATCACAGGTTAGAGGGAACATGCAATTATGTGGCAAAGGCTGTGTGGATGGGGGCAATTTATTATGAAGCGCAGATAGACTCCTTCTCCTTATGGCTGATTTTGAACCCCACTGTTCGAAAATAGGAATTACAGTACTTGATCAGCCCAGCAATGAGTTTATCTAGTCCAATACCCATACCCACATAAAATCTGCAGTATTTCAGTTTCACTGACTGTCCCCTTGCTCTGGTATCATGAGAAAGGGTAAATAGAATTTACTAATCTACTTCCTCTCTCCCATTCATAATTCTGTACACTTTTAACATACTCCCTCTTATTCATCTCTCTTCAAACTAAACACTCTGTACCTTTTGTGTCTCTTTCATCACAGGAGAGTTTTTCTAAACCCCTAATCATTGTCACAAAACCCCGCCTGTTTCTGCTACACCCTTTTGAGACAGGGTGTCAAGAAATGAACTTTGTTTTAGGTGAGGATGTGCCATGGGTTTATACATTGGCAATATAATATTTTCTGTATTGTCCTCAATGCCTGTCCTTATGCCCCCTAATACGTTTTTGACCAGAGATCTCAGTGAGCAGAAATTGTCATTGTGCTGTCCATACTCAGACCTAGGTCTTGTTCCTGAGTTGTTATTGCTCAGTTCAAACTCAGTAAGTTGTATGAATAGTTAAAATCATTTCTTCCAACATGCACTGTCTTCCATCGATCATCTTTGTGTCATTGCATTTCACCTGTCCAGTCACTTAACCGTAGTAGGTCCCCTAGAACGTCTTCACAATCTCAAGGGAGCCAAATAATTTTACTTCACCTGCAAAGTATAATGAAACAAGAAAACTCCTTAAGAATTTTAGGGTAGATCCCAAAGGCAAGGCAACAGGATAGAATAAATCTGTACTTTTTGAAATTCAAAAACTTAGTGGAGGTTTACACTTAAAAATTAGATCACTCTAGTCTAGCACATCACTGAGGGCTGTGTAAAATGTCCCTGTGCTATATGGTTAGGTTGATTTAATCCCCATAGTGGATGTAGCTCTTGGAGAGATTGATTAACTACATCAATGGAAAAAGCGGTTCCATTGCTGTAGGACGTTATAGTGACACAGTTGCAGCACCGTGGAGTAGATGTGCCCTGCAGAATGGCTTCTTGTTGAAACTTTTGCAAACTCTCTAATGGGCCTTTGTGTCCCTCCACAAAATTGTCTTGTCTTCCAAAAATTGAAGCCTAGATCCATTTCGACACTGTAGCCTTGACAATTTTCCAAGGCCAGAACAGGGTCAAGAAATCACTTTTATTAGAATGCTAGCTGTGATTCTGTCACTGGCACTCAAGGAGAAAATAACTGGCTGGATCACATAGCCGAAATGATGGGCTTTGTCACTGATGAATTATTTCAGCAGCCAAGGCAATGGTACAGGGATGATGTGTTCCTCATTCACAATGTTCTCTCCAAACATACCAGAGTGAGGTAATGTATAGAGTCAGTGCATTTTCTCCCAAAGATTCTTTCCACAACAGTTTGAAAGCTTCTCAGGGAATACGGCCATTGATGTCCAGCCATGAATCTCTTGGCCAGTGTGCACTCTCTGTCAATCTTAATAAGCTAGTGACCCCTACATCCATTTTATAAAGCGGCGATGGCAATTGGCCAGAGAAACTACACGAGGGAAACCAATTAAAAGGATTTGAGGAAAGGGAAATTAAGTTAAAATTGTTTCAATGAAGAATGTTAGGTGATAGTGACATATGTATCTATCACACCATAAATCGAGGACCACATCAGGACCCATCAGACACATGTGTCCAAGAGGATACGGAGCCTGTTTCTTCCCCTTCAGAGAGCAGCTATTCCCCATCCTGCACAGGTGGGCAGGGGCTTGGCAGTACCGTCCATTGTCCCAGGCAGTGCAGCTGTGCCAGCGGTGCGTATGTTCCTCACTTTATGTACAGCGCTGGGTAGGTGTTTATCCATACTCTTTTGGGTATACAGAAGGCAGCCACTGAGTCACAATGTTGTTCTGGGGCAGCTCAGTGAGGCATTGCTGCTTACACAGGACTCCTGGCAAAGCCATGACTCGGTGCCTAATAATAAAAAAAATTGATTCAAGTTTAGGGGATGGGCTTGCATAATTCTTACATTTCCCAAATCTCTCCCCACCTCCGCAATCAAGCTCTTATAATAGGCCAACATGGATGTTAGCAAGTCAACCAACTAACTCACCAGGCAACACGAGTGTTTCAGTTTTCCCAGGCATCAGATGCTTGGCATAGTCTTCTTCAGACTGATTCTACTGCCCTGGGGCAAATTCATTCTCAGTAGCAATCATTCCGTGTAAATAGAGAGAACAAACAGCCAACAGACGTATGGCTACTATGTCCACAGTGAACTTCATTTCACAATATTTAATCTTTTTCAGTTCTAGGAAAGCCCAGTGAAATCAGTGGAAAAACACCCAAGCATTGGATCATGGCCATACGGAACATCAATATTTTACTGATGTAAGAGTGCTTTTTCTTTCTTCTTGTTCTTTCTCAAAGAGCTCTGGTTTTAGAGGTAAAGAGTGTGATGATGATGAATTTATCCTGAGAGTCCAGTCTGCAAGTCTTTCATTTATGGAGCTGCCAGTGATATTTATTGGGAATCCTCATTGTCAAAAAATGCAAAATGTATAACTAAACACAACTTTAGTGAAAGTTTTATTCAGATTCCTAAGAAATTGTAAAAATTTGAAATTTTTAAACTTTTAAACATTTGCAACTCAAAAAATGTTGATCAACTTTTATAGCTGGTTAAACACACACAATAATTCCCCCATCAACTTTCTTTCTTTCTTTCTTTCTTTCTTTCTTTCTTTCTTTCTTTCTT
>ML686102.1:789056-869320 GCA_007922175.1 Pelusios castaneus
CTTTCTTTCTTTCTTTCTTTCTTTCTTTCTTTCTTTCTTTCTTTCTTTCTTCAAAATATGAAATTTCACCTGAAAAATTTGGAAAATGTTGACCATCTCTGTTCTAAATTAACGGGTCTGTCAGACTGACAGTTAAATGTTTTGGAAGTGAGGAGGGGGAAAAAAAGGAGTCAGAAAAGATCCAAGACATTTACTAGGGATGTTTCTTTACTGATGGTGTCAAATTTGCTGCTGCCAAATCGATTTTTCAGGATCATTTAAACAGAAGTGGAGACCCACTCTATTGATCTGGAAGTCGACTGAATAAATCCACCCCTGGAAAAAAAGTAATGCTGTGTCAATGAGAGGGCATTTCCCATTGGTGCAGTGTACTCGGACTGTCATGCTCATTAGAATTTAGGAAGTCAGTGGCAGATACGCAAGCTACTCTACATAGCTTGCCGTATCTCTCATCACCTGCTGCCAAATTCATGGCATTTATAAACCAGGCCTAGGTAAAGGACTATGAAGTGACTATTCTTCATGTCACCTTCAGAATGTAAATCAATGGGAGTTTGGTGCCCAAGCATCATTTAAATATGGCTGTTAGATGCTAAATATTATTGACTTTGAATGAGACTCAGGCTTTTGAAAATTGGACTTAGGTGACTCAGTCTTTTAGACTTTGCGTCACTGAGCAGACCAGCTCCTAGCTACCTAAATCTGGTCCTTAAGACATCTCCTGGGTGCTTGAAGCTATGGAGCTATGTGGGTATTCTCCAGCTGAGGATCTGGCCCATAGCATTTAAATATTTTTCTAATCCTGGATTTAAAAGGACAAGCACCACCCTAGCACTCAGCTGTTAACCCCCGTAGGGTCTGTTTTCATCTTGAATGCTTGTAAAAGAATTTTGCTTCATAATAAAAATGTGTTGCATGCATTTCTGTAGTTTAAAAAACTTTAAAGTCACTGCATTCATCAAAGAAGGCAAATAAAGCATGTTATAAATACCTAGAAAAGCAGAAGTTTTCAATTACCCTAACTCCATTCCTAATATCCGTCCCTATCGTTACCAACTTCCATTAGCACAAGTTTCTTAAAGCCAAAACATCAAAGCAGAAATTCTCCTTTACCTTAACTGGCTACCAACATGCCTGCAGATCTAACCCATTTGCTAGTCTGTGTGGATCTCGACACTAAAAATGTAAGTTGATCTATATTAGGTTGACTTACTGCCACCGGATTGGCTGATGTCCGTAGTACTCTCCTTGGGTCAGGGGTTTGTATCTTCACCAGGAACACTTTCACCCACCGAAGATGGGCCGTGTGGGGAGTGAGGGAAGCCACCCAGGGCTTCTGACCTCCCAGTTTCCCACCAGGAGCTGGCTCCAACTGCCTAGGCTTCTTACCCCCATTTTCAGTGGAGAGCAAGTTCCATCCACCCAGGCTTCTTGCCGTGGCTACCCTCTGGCCTGCAGGTGCGAGCCACCTTGCTCCCCAGCGGAATGGGGGCAGCTGAACTCTAGCTGCCAAGCTTTTGTGACAATTTCACGTCTCCTGGAGCCATGAAATTGATGGGAGAGCTAACAGCCAATGTAAGTAATGCAGTGTCTACACTGACACCATGTCATCGTAACTTCACCGAGGGCAGGTCTATACTGCTCGCCATTTTTGGCAGCAGTCGAACGGAGAAATGCAAGTTACTTAAAATGACTCGTGTATCTCAGTTCGACTGCCCTACTCCCAGCACATCCATTGCGCTGAGTCGAAGGGAGGGGCCTCCTTTTGACTCAGCACTACTCCATTGGCTGGGTTGGTCTTAGTAGATCGGCTTCCCAATCGACTGAGCGGGTCTTCACAGACCCGATCAGTAGATCAGGGAGGTCTATCTGATTATGGTGACTTTTCTGCCATCAGTAAAGATGAGCCCTGACGTAAGCCCTAATGCCTCTCATGGTGGTAGACTTAGTATGTCAGCATAGTAGGGCATTTACATCACCAGGAGGAAGGCTGTTGTGTAGATACTGAAATAATGAGATGATGTAAGTTGCCTTACATCAACCTAACTGTGTAGTGCACATGGGACCCAGTCTCACTACCCTGGTTTTAAATTCTCATGTTTCCCCCAGGCTAACATTGCTTTGCTATTCCAACACTATTGTGATCAAGGGTGATACGACCCCATTCTCCAACTCACAAAAAACTGTGAAACCCAGGCGTTGCTTATTGTGTCCTTGTTAGACTCCACCAGACACACACAAAACCCCCCATTGAAGACGACAAGCCTTGTCCCACTGAGTTCAACAGACTTTGGATCCATAATCCTTGTCTTTTAAGGTCCCTACATATTTAGTGCAGGGGTCAGCAACCCAAAGAATAAGAAGAGCCATTAAAAAAATTTCTTCAATAACCAAGTCTTTTGAGTGCCGCAATGGGTTTAGCCTCTTGGTGTGTGATTGGGGGGAGATGAGAGCTGGGCCAGAGTGTCCGCCACAGGGTTCCCAGTGGTGGGGAGGGAGCCAGGAGCGGGCTCCCCGCAGGGTCCCCCAGGGCTGCTCGCAGGAGGGCCCGGAGCCGCAAGGGGGCAGCCAAAGAGCTGCATACAGCTCTGGAGCCGCAGGTTGCAAACCCCTGGTTTAGTGCTCCGTAGATGAAGAACAATATAACCACATCAGCATAGTCAGTTGTGCCAACTCTTACGGGTCTAAGGGCCATTGTTCTTATTTCTGTTTCAAGAAGTCCAGTCACATTGGTTGTGATTGTGAGTGGTAGGAGAAGTATGCAGGAAATTAGTTATAAGAGGTATTTAAATACTGTAATGTTTGGGACACACATGCACAAGAGACAGAAAAGTTGGTCATTTGAAATGTATTCACATATTTAGGCTATTGAGTAATTTAAAGCTGACATCTGTTGCAGACACACACCCTTTCTCCATTGCCGTTTAGGATCCTCAGGCTTGCTCATTAGCAACTGGGCTTGGTCTTTCAAGTTTGACTGGGACACCAGGTGCTATGGCCATACACACACAGCTTCCAGCTCATCACTGTTGAAGAAAGGGCCAGTCTGTCCATCCTGCTTATTAGGAGTGTGACATGGGGCTTGGGGGGAGGGGTGGGGAGGTAAACATGCATTCCCAGGCCTCCAACAGGAGTTGAGAGGGCACTGCCCTGCCCTGAGGAGAAGTGAGTTAATTGGGGTTATTTTCATTGCCACGACCATATGTCTATAAAATGTAAATTAGTTTGCAAAGGGAACCTAATGGGGTATGAGCTGTGAGTTGGCTCTTCTGCTGTTACTCATTTTCATGTGGTATGAGGGATGAGTCACATGGCTTTGAAGTACCAAGACTCGTTAGCCTGGGTCAGATGTTTGAACGCAAATAAAAGGGTATTATATCGGCTAATTAAACCAAGGCATCTGGTGTGCATGTCATGCTGCAGCTAGATTTTAATGGGAGCTGGTGTATCTGCGATGCATGGCAGTGGAGGGTTAGCTTATAAATCAAATGGCTCCTGGGCTGTGCTGTGAACCATCGTTGTCTCTGTAAAGTGACTTTTTGGCTAGTGAATGGAATCAGTTGAACAGTCCTCCTGGCTCCGTTTGGCCTCTCCAGTTCAAGGCTCAGTGTAAAGCTGCCACCCACCCATTTGCTACAACCCTGACCTGGAAAGACAGCGTATAAGATATTCTGGCACCTGAGTTTATGGAATGATGCCCGCTGGCTGAATCAGCTATGGGATTGTACTAGGGCCATCTAGACTGAAAAGTCTCAGTTGCTTGAATGAAAGAACGAGGCCCCGGCTGCTCCACGGGGTTGGGTTCCTACCGTCCGTTGATTTCAGTGGTCAGATTGGTTCACCTGTGACTGCATTTCCCCACCTTCAGAACTGGTGCGATGAGACTGGGGCACATGTGGTGGTAATGACTCGTTGCGAACATCGATGCAATATCCTGGACGGGGCGAGGCAGGCATCCGTGACATGGTGGAGCCCACCAAGCCATTTCACAAACAGTCACAGGCCATTACTGCCAGCCAGTAATGGTTCAGCCTCTTCCGTCAAAGCATGCCAGTGCCAGGCATATGTCACAGCTGTGCTGCTCACTCTGAAAATGGAGGCCCCATGCTAGCCACTGAAAAAATGTAGGTCAGAGCTCAGCTGGAGGAAATTGGCTGAGCTCCCTCAGCAGAATACGCTAGCAGAGGAGCTGGGGATTTTAGTGATAATGGGAAAGAAAAAAGCCCATCTGCTAAGGAAAATTGGACTTAGGCAAACTGCATTTCAGTCTTAAACGCAGGCTTGTCTCCTTTGGTAGTGCCTCCTGCAATGGCGTCTGTTGCACAGGCATTCCCAATAACCACCACCACCACCCCCTTTTCAGCAGCAGCCCCTGCCATTATGTCCATTCTACAACAGGGAAACTGAGGCTCAGAGATTTGTACACAGTCACCCAGTGGTAGAGCTGGGCTTAGAACCAAGTCTCCTAAATGCCACTGCAATGTGCTACCGTCTAGGACACGCAGACTCCCTGGCGGTTAAAAAAGTTTAGGTTCCGTCCATTCCTCCCTTTTGGTTTCTGTGCCGGGGGGGGGGGGGCGTCTCATTTTCAGGCTTTTCTCTGTAACTGGTTGGAAGAGAAACTTCTCTTTTCTTTAAATGAAGCTAAGGCGCTCACCTAATCACAGGACTCCGGGAGCCAGACAATGCAGCTCAGATGCAGCCAGCTGATCCATTGGGGCTTTAAGAAAAAACTCAGCGATCGTGGACCTCACAATAAAGTGGTGAGGACGAGCGGCACACGGCTGTGTGAAAGACCGGGGCGTAGCCAGTCCCTGATTTCTGACAGGGCCCCTGAAAGTGGAGGGTGGGCCCAGCCAAGGGCAGCATCCGGTCACGTGACCAAAAGATGCCACCCCTGAGGTAGGGGGGGAGGCATCATGCCCAGCAGCACAGCTGGCGCCTCTGTGCCGCTCGTGGCCGCTGGTTGCTGGGAGGCCGCTGCCGGGTGCTAAGGGTGGCCTCATGCCAAAGTGGGTGCACTCTGGCCCACTTGTGGCTACGCCCCTGGTGAAGGGCACAAATGTTAGTGCACGTGCGCACACATTTACTTGCTCAGATTCCAATTCTTGTGCAGTCAGCCATCCGAGTGTGACTTTTTTCTGGTTTTAGCTTATGTCGCCCAGGATTGGGTTTAAACTGAAAAGAGTGTTCACATGTGGGTTTGCATCGATTTAACTAAATGGAGGCGGTGGTAAAACCAATGTCAGGGGTTACTTCCCCATTTAACTGAGGCCGAGTTGTGAAGGCTGGGCAGAAATGCCTGTGGAGAGATATTCTGATGTACCTAAATGGGACCTAGTGATGTGTAAATGGGTTTCGAGAAGCAGTTGGCTGTTTTGCTTCCTAGACGGGAGATGCCTTTTAAAAAATCATCCATTAAAAGTGAAATGCAGCTTGTTTCCCTTTTGGCTGGCCTTAGGACAGAGCAGTATTCCACAGGAGTCCTCCTGGGCTAGTATCCTTAGCGTCTGGATCAACATCAAATTCTGCAATGAGCCAACTGCAGGAAAGTTACACCTTATGGTTTTCAGATTACAAATGGGAAATCCATACTGTTTTGGAATACACAGCGCTGGCCATGTAAAGGTCTATTTGGTTACTCTTTGGTGAAAGGAGCTCTAGTGGGAAAAAAAATGCAGCCGAAAGAAAGAGTCAATTGTTGCTTATTTCAGCCTGGAAAGCTCACGTTTTATGGGGTGTAACCACAAATTAGAATTCCAGGTGACTTAATGTGGACGTCATCAGCTACTATTGCAGAGATAGGAATGTCCCCAGTACCCAGTGTAGCACGCACATACGTGCAAACACACACATGCAGACAGCAGTGACCCCATTAGCACTGCAGGAGACACACCAATATTTGGATCACGTGTGTGCAGAGCTGTAGGTTGTCAGCCTCAGTTCTCAGATCAGTGAGACTGGGGCAATGGCCTCCAAATGTGGGAGTCTCCCTTCCTTGCCAGATAACCTGACCATTTCATGCCTCTTTTAAGCAAGGGGGAAAGAAGGTCCAGCAGCTGAGAACATACCTGCTGGTGCAAAAGAAGCCTGTGAACTGTCACTCCTTAATAGTAAAAATGGGAATAGCATTTGTTAATTATCGTGCTATACTCAAAGTAAGTATACAATCATACAACCCAGTATGAGCTTTGCCAATATCTCTCCTCCCACATTTTCCTAGCTCTTCTTCTTCCTCATCAGTTCTTCTCTGTTTACAATAGTTCTTTTTCTTTCCTCTGTATAGCCATGCTCATTGCACCTGGTCACGTTCCCTTATATTTCCTGCATTATGTAGATGAACTTTCTTGCGATTCAGGTCCATTTCATTGCCTGTGGTCTGCTATGCTAAGGCATGCGGAAAATTATTATTTCTTATTCCTGGAAGCCAGAGCTGATATCAGGGCCCCATAGTGCAAGGTGCTGTTCATAGAGAGACAGTTCCTGCCCGGAACAGCTTCCTGTCTAAGGCTATGTCTACACTTGTAAAGTTAAGTCGACTTAGAGCGGCTACACTTAACACTCCAATTGACTGCCTGCATCCACACTAGCAGGAGCTAGGTTGACAGAGGAGAGCCACAGCTAGGGAAGATCAGGCTGGAGAGAGCCATGGCTGGGGGAGATGGGGCTGGGGAGAAGGGAGAGCCGCGGATAGGGAGATGGGTTGCTGGCTTCCCTGAGCCCCAGCCACGGGGAAACCCCCTCAGCCCCAGGGCTCCAGCTGCGCAGGGTTGCCAGCTCCCCGCGCGGCAGAGGACCCCAGCCATGAGGGAACCCCTGCAGCCCTGGGGCTCCAGCTGTGTGGGGTTGCCGGCTCCCCATGTGGCAGAGTAGCCCCAGCTGCGGAGGAACCCCTGCAGCCCCAAGGCTCTAGCCGTGGGGAAATTCCTGTCGCTGGGAACCCAGGCTGGGAGCCAGCAAGGTTGACTTAGCGCTATTCCCCATCCACAGTGACTTTGTCGACTTAAGAAGTCGACTTAAGGCTTAAGTCGACCTTCAGAGGTGGTGTTATTAAGTCGACTTCATAAAAGCTCAGTGTGGACGCGGCTTTGTGTAGGTCGACTTAAGCCTCCTTAAGTCGATCTAAGTTGCCAGTGTAGATGGACCCTAAGACGATAAGACAAAGGAAGGGGAAATGGAAGTTTATTATCTTTTACTACTTCTAGAGTGGCCTGGAGAGTAGAATTGGAAGTCATCTCATTTGTGTAAATTTGCAGACAAACAAAACAAAAAATCACGCCATCCACCAGCCTTAAAGCTTTACTTTACCACATATTTCCCTGAGTCTTTTAGTTAGATTACATATCCTCTTTCGGATAAAGGCTTCCTCCCTCGCACAGCATGCTTCTTTGTGTCGCATTGAATTGCTAAAATCCCACGTGTATGATGTGACACCACTGGCTGTTGAAATGTGATTGGAATCCAAATGGGCCAAATTCCTCCCAGTGAAACACATTCAGTTGCCCAAGGTTGTAAGCTGGCAAAATTTAGCATTATAGCTTCATTATAAAATTAAGCAGGTAGATTTATTTTTTTCTTCAAACATTTCTTGCTGAATGTTGCAAGAGAAATGATGCTACATCAGAAAAATGGGTTTGTATTTATGGCTAACAGATTCCACTGCTTGATGCTGTGTCCTAGGACCCGTGTAATCTGTTGATTTTCAGTAAATGGGTGCTCCAGCCAAAGTTTTTGAAAGTGACAAAAGAGTTTGGTGCCTAACTCTCTGGTTAACCAACCTGAAATGCCTTAAAGGGACCTGTTTTTCAAAGTGTTGAGCACAGCCCTTTGGAAAATCAGGTCCCTTTAAGATCTCATAATATGGCCACCCAAACATTGGGGCATTCAGAATCACTCACTTTTAAAAATCAGGCTACAATCCTTGTGATTGTGTTTGGAATTCATTACAGTAAAGTAATGCAGGGGTCAGGATTTCAAAAGTCACTCCCGATTTCAGATACCATGATTTTCTGGTGCCTAACTCACGTAACCTGATAAAAAGTGCTGAGGTGCCAATCTCTGAAAATGAAGGCCTATTAATGCACCTCAAAGCTGGCCACTCAAAGGGTGCGTCTACACTAGTAAATTAAGTCGACTTAAGAATTTTTGAAAGAATGAAGACCCAGTTCCTTAATTTAATAGGGCCCTGAAACCCATAGCTGTTAAGTGCTGAAATATTGTTGGGGGTCTTGGCCTACGTGATTTAGGAGCCTGAGTTCCAAGTCACAGAGATCCTTTTGAAAATATAACCCCATAGTTTATACACAATGCTTTCATTGCTTTCAAAGACTGGGAATCAGGTTCCTTTTCCGACTTGAGCAAAACCCCCGAGAGATTTCTATTCTACTATTTCTTTCAGAGAAACAGATGGAAACTGGGGAACCAAACACACTCTAGGCCTGTAATAAAGACAACTCACTACCTTAACTCCCTCTGTTTCTGAGAAATAACTGTAGTGAAGGTTCTCATATGTGCCTTGAAGGCCATGATTCTGAGACACCTACAGAGATGTGTGCTAACTTTACTGAGGGTGGGATTTTCCAAAGCCCTAACTGAGTCATTGGGACCTGTACTCTTAAGTCAAGCTGAGCAAATGGTTGATGGCTGAAATGAAAAATCAAAAAATTCATTTTGAATTGAATAAGGAGCCAGATGGATTTATTCTTGCTCACAATGAAGACTCTCTATCTGTCAGCTGCATTTGTTTTTATGCCCAGATTGATTTTTACAGCTCGTTGTTCTTGGGAGGAACCAGGAATGAAATTAAAGGCAACATAACAAGCTAACAATCACTGAGCGGAATACTGTTAAATAAATTCACACGTTGCAGACAAGGAAATGGGGAGCTGGAACTAGCCTGGAGGACTGACAAACCTGTGTGAATCCATATATCCATAGTTCACTCGGAAGGAGCAGCTGCCTCTGTAACTCCCAAAGCATTCTTGATATTAGCAGAAGGGCTTTGAATATGATCTAGGCTTTTTTCAAATCTCCCCCCCCCCAACTTCTTATAAATGCATATTTAAAAGATGAGAAAACAGTTGTCTTTTTCTCTCTCCCTACATGCCAACAACTGAGACAGAATATGACATAGTAGAGGGAAATATAGTTCAGAATTGTGGAGGATTAAAAAAAAATTGGAGGTATTTCTGACCTACTGCCAGGATTTGAAAGATCACTTTGGGAGTAAAATCCACATGAGGTGCATAATGATAAGAAAATGGGTTTTCGTAAGTTATAGTTTTTTTACATTAGCTGTTGTCATTAGTGATTGCACGGGAACAAAACAGAAAAAAATCTTCAAATATTAGAGTTGTTCCTGGCTTTTAACCCACAGATAATCATAGGATAATCACCAATGTCTGGTTTCACTCTGGAAACAGTTTCAGGGTTTGGATTAAAAAAAAAAAAAAAAAAAACTTTTCTGTTCTCCCTCACCCCCCTTCCTCTGTTTTCTTAGAATGAATATGAGTTCACATGAAAGCTGATGGCATGGCCTAGCTCCTGACAGAGTGGGATCAGAAATGATCCAAGCATCCTTCAGCATAGCCCATCCTTGCACCATGGCCATAGCCCAGTTTTGTGACTCCTCTGAATGGAATTATGCTTCTTCAGCATTTCAGCTATAGCTGAGTCACTATACAAAAGTTGAGAGTCTTGGTTATGGTCACAGTTTTCCACTGATCTGACTACAACATCGTTGAAATTCATAGTGTAGACAAGCGCTAATCAAAACCTCATAACTGATGTGAGCCTTGGGGCAGGTCTTCACTGACGGTGGCAAATTCGCCACCCTCAGATTAATCTTCTGAATCGACTGATCAGGACTGCGAAGACCTACTCAACCAATCAGAAAGCTGATCTTGGAAGACTTCCCCTGCATAAGGAATAGTGCTGAGTTGGAGGAAAAGCATTTCCCTCTGCCTCAGTGCACTGAAGACACTGTGGTAAGTAGGCAGTAGGAAATTGGAGGGAGATACACAAGGTATTTTAGGTACTTTGCATCTCTCTCTTTGATTGCCACCCAAATTGCAGTGCAGTATATACCAGGGCTTGGAAAGCCAAGTTTAATGGGACATAGTTAAAGCCTAGCTGTATTATTGATTTTAACAATCCCCTAACTTGTTGCCTGACTTGATTGTATTTATGCACAAAAGCCTACCATAGACGTAGACTTGGGTGAAGATTAGTGGTTTTGGTTCACATTAGTTCAAAGAAGCATATTTTTAGGGTCAGTTTACAAGGACTTCATAAACTCTAAGTTTGACTGTATGTCCCAGGAGCACACAAACATGCAATTCAAAGAAACCTCACCTGATGTGTGCTTGGTTCAAGGTTAAATTCAGAGAAAACAACTGGGTTTCACACCCATATCCATGTCAGCACAGAGTCGCTTCTAAATGCAACTCAGATCCAAGCAAAGTCTTGAGAACTTTCTGGTAGGCCCAGCCCAAATTTCAGAATCATAATGCATCCATCAACAGCCTGATTTCACTCAGACTGACTGAGCCGGTCCCCTGTTTTCATGGCCATTTGTTTCACTCACAGTCTAAACCTCATTTGGATCCAGGTTTCCAAATGCTAAAAGTTTCCTCGTTCTGATGTTGCCTACTGAGATACTCATTGGCTCTTTACAATATCGTCATCTGGTTTGACATAGGTTCCAACCTGGGCTGCATTATTTCACCACTGACATTTTTATTGCATTGCTCTTTCAAAAGCTGTGGGAAAAGTTGCTCAGGCTGCTTCCTTGGGAAGAGTTTAAAGGGATCCATGTCATCTGCCTTTTTTAATAGCATCCTTTTCTCCTCCCTTATATACCCTTGTCTGGCTGTAAGAGCCTCTACAGAATCACAGTTTGGTTCTTTTCCCTTTGGTAGGCATTTTGTTTTCCAGTCTTTCCTTTTTAAAAACCTATTTATTAATGCTTTTCAAGAATATTTGTAGATCAGAGGAAAGGAGGATGTATACATGATAGGACATGCAAGCGTCTAGCCAGCCGGAGGGGTGAAATAATGAAATGACTAAATAAAATCCTTGTGGTATATTCAGGAATGCAAGTTTTAGGTGTAGTGGAGTTGGTAGCATATAGGATCTTAGGGCTGCTCTACATTGCGGGGGGATTTTGGCGGCAGCCAAAGGGAGATACGCAAGTTACTTAAAATGCCTTGCGTATCTCCCTTCAACTGCCTAATGCTTACTCACCACAGTTCCCCACAGCCTGAGCCAATGGGAAATGCCTTCCCATCAAATCAGCGCTACATTACTTGCTGGGTAGGTCTTAACAAATCGACTCTGACTAATTCTGGGTTTGATTGTGCATGTCTTTACAGATGCTCAATCAAACTCGCACAATTGATGCTCCACTGTCAGAGGTGCTGCTGACTCTGTAGCCTGACCCTTAGTATAGAATCATAACATTGTAGAATCATAGAACTGGAAGGGACCATGAGGGGTCATCGAGTCCAATCCCCTGCAGTCATGGCAGGACCAAGTACCCTCTTAAACCTTCCCTGACAGGTGTTTGTCTAACCTGCTCTTAAAAATTTCCAGTGATGGAGATTCCACAACCTACTAAGTGGACTTTAAGTCGACTTAGAGAGTCCACACAGGACTCTTAAGTCGACTTAAACCTGGCCTTACTAAGTCGACTTAGAGAGTCTACACTAGACTCTCTAAGTCGACTTGTTAGGTCCAAGGGGAGGCGAGGCTCCTTTGGAGCCTCAGCTCCCCAGGCTAGGGGGGGGCTCATGCTGGGGAGACAGCAAGCCCCAGAGCAGTCTGGGGGAGAAGGGAGCGTGGAGCTCCTGTCTGGCCCGGACCGCTTGGCTCCCTTCTAGCCGGGACCGAGCGGTCCTGGCTGAAGGGCGCCCCCCGAGCAGTCCCCATGGTCCCGGGGAGAAGGGAACTGGGATGAGCCGCTAGTGGCTTGTCCCGGGGAGAGCCAGTCCTGCGCGGGACTGGTTCTCCCGAGGACAAGCTGCTAGCCACTTCCTGGGGAGAAGGGAGCAGGGGCTCCCTTTTCCCCCTGCCCTGCCCTAAGTCAAGTCGACTTAGGGCATCCACATTGCTTAAGTCGACTCAATAAGTCGACTTAAGCATTAAAGTCAACTTAAAAGGAGGTCTAATTAAGTCGACTTAAGGAAACTCCAGTGTGGACGCAGAAAAAATTAAGTCGACTTAAGCCTGCTTAAGTCGACTTAATTTACTAGTGTAGATGCACCCCCTGATAGTTAGGAATTTTTTCCTAATGTCCAACCTAAACTTCCATTGCTGTAATTTAAGGCCCTTGTTTTTTGTCCTATTATCTGCCGTTAAGGAGAACAATTTTTCTCTCTCCTCCTTGTAATAACCTTTTAGGTACTTGAAAGCTGTTACCATGCCCCTTTCAATCTCCTCTTTTCCTGACTAAACAAACCCAGTTCTTTCAATCTTCCCTCATAAATCAAGTGTTCCAGACCTTTAATCATTCTTGTTGTGCTTCTCTGAACTTTCTCCAATTATCTTTCCTGAAATGAGGTGCCCAGAACTGGACACAGTACTCCAGTTGAGGCCTAATTAGCGCAGAGTAGAGAGGAAGAATTACTTCTCATGTGTAGGCACTAAGGCTAACTTTGCAGTTAAAAGACTAGACTTGGGAAAGTGGGGATAATGTCCAACTCTGCCCACAGTTTTCTTGTGCACAGTTAGGCGAGTCATTTAATTGCTCTATGCCTCAGTTTCCTAACTGTAATATAGGGCTGATAGAACTAGCTGGAAGTGTTTCAACCACATTCGTTTTGGTCAGAAAAATGCCAGTTTGTTGAAACAGAAACAAATCAAGGTCCATGAAATTTTCTCAGGTGCAGACTGGAATTTCTGGTCCAAATTGGGGTGGCGGGGGGTGGCAGGGATGGGGTGGAGAGAGAATAGCTAACAGCCCACTCAGAAAGGCACGTCCCTGGGATGGGGGAACCCGAATTCAGATTCCTGCACTGAATCAAGTAGAGACATGCACAAAGGCAAACACAAGATTCTTAATGTAACAGAGTTTTCATTATAATTCAAATGTGGGGCTTTTTTGTTTCGTTTTTGTTTTGTGTGCGGAGAGGCTCTGACTATGGTCGTGCTCCCTCTTTCTGGTGTTTTGACAAAAAAATAGTGTTGGTTTCATTCTGCACAGGAACAAAAACTAATGTCAACCCTTCAGTGCTTCTGGTTCTCTGGCCAGCCTCAGTGCTAACAATCCTTCTTTTGTCTCTTCAGGAAGTAATCTCCTGTCTACTTTTGAAGGTGCTGCTACTGTTATATAACTGCTACGTGCTCCCACTTGCTTAGATAGCAGGGCGGGGAAATGGATTTTGTTTGGATAATCGGAGTTTGGATAATCAAGATAGCAGGAGTCTTACTGAAGCAGGGTGGTGTCCCCATTGGCTGGGGGTGGATGGAGGGGGTGTACCCCTCCTCATCTTCATCCCCTGGCCAGCAGTCCCTGCAGAGGGCATTTTTCTCATGTTGCAGGACAAGGTGAGAATGTGCAGATGGCAATTCAGATAATAGGGTTTTGGCTAAATGGCTATACCTACACTGAAAAATTTTACTAAGTCGACTTTAAGTCAACTTTGAGAGTCCACACAGGACTCTTAAGTTGACTTAAACCTGGCCTTACTAAGTCGACTTAGTCAACTAGTTAGGTCCAGGGGGAGGCGAGGCTCCTTTGGAGCCTCGGCTCCCTAGGCTAGCAGGGCTGGCTCTCCCAGAGGCACGAAGCCCTGGAGCAGTCTGGGGGAGAAGAGAGCGCAGAGCTCCCTTCTGGCCCGGACTGCTTGGCTCCCATTGGGCCGGGACCGCTCAGGTCCTGGGCGGAAGGGAGCCCCACGTTCCCTTCTAGCCTGGACCCAGCAGTCCCAGGGAGCTTGCTTCTAGCAGTCCCAGGGAGAAGGAAGCCCCGCGCTCCCTTCTGGCCAGGACCGAGCAGTCCCTGCGGTCCTGGCCAGAAGGGACCATGGGGCTCCCTTCTCTCCGGGACCCCTGCAGGTCCCGGCAAAAAGGGAGCTGCAGCTTCTTTCTTGCTGAGACCCATGGGGGTCCTGGGCAGAGGGGAGCCACCCGCTTCCTTCTGACCGGGACCCGTGGGTACCAGCAAGAAAGAAGCTGCGGCTCCCTTTCTGCCAGGACCCGCGGACATCCCGGCTAGAAGGGAAGCATTTCCCTAGAAGGACCGCGGGGTTCCCTTTTTGCCGGGACCCCAGCGGTCCCAGCCAGAATGGAGGCCTGTGGCTCTTTCTCGCTGAGACCGTACTCCAGCTGCCAGGGAGCCCCGGGGGCTCCCCTGCAGCTGGAGCAGCACCGTGGTAGCAATTGCCAGCGCTCCAGCAGCTGGTTAGGCCCTGGAGGTTTCTCCGGCAGCTGGAGCAGCACCGTGCTGGCAATTGCCAGCCCTCCAGCTGCAGGGGGGGCCCCCTGAGGTTTCACAGCAGCTGGAGTGCCAGCAACTGTCGGCATGGTGCTGCTCCAGCTGCTGGGAAACCTCCGGGCGCTCCCCAGCTGCTGGAGCACTGGCAATTGCCAGCACAGTGGCGCTCCAGCTGCTGGGAAGCCTCTCGGGGCTGCCCAGCAGCTGTAGTGCAGATCTTGGGCAGAAAGGAGCCCGGTGATCCCTTCTAGCCAGGACCGCTCCTGGCTAAGAGGGAGCATGGGGCTCCCTTCGGCCAGGACCGCTTGGGTCCCGGCTATGAGGGAGCGCGGGGCTCCCTTCACCCTGGGACTGCTCAGGTCCCGGCTAGAAGGGAGCCGGGAGAAGCCGCTAGCAATGTGGTCTGGCAATCCAGTAACACCGTCCTGTAACTGGTCCCTAAAGGTCTTTTGATTTGTAAAGCATCACATACTGGGGAAATAGTAAAGAATCTCTCTTATCCCTCCCTTTTGGCGCATGGAAGAGACTAGTAGCTAAGTCTAGGGTGCTGTTTTCTTCAGTGTTTCTCATGTAGTATGGGGGACACAAGTCTACTCCAAGTCTTTATTGCCCATCCTTTGCAGCAGTGCTGGGATGGGGTTATATAAAGATGATCCCATAAAATAGGGACATGGAATTAAAGGATGATCAGAGTTAGGGACTAAGCATTTCAGCCAAAGCGGAAATGAGGCCGATGAGCTGAAGGATAAATATTAATCACTGTCAGACACAAGGCTCTCCATAATCAAAGCCTGGTTTCAAGTACCTGCAAGCCTTAAGGAAAAAGTTATAAGAGTGGATAGATGCCAAAGGGTAAGAGGCAGAGAAAAGAATGCAACGTACAGCAATGAGCAGAACTGGGAAAAGAGGGTCCAGTAGGGACCTAGTTTTGTGTGACACCAGAGACTGAGGAATGCAAGGTGAGGCCAGGCAGCTATGTGACAAACACTAGTGTGTCAGCACGTAGCACTGGCCTTGCCAGGTGTTTAAGAAAGTTCTGGTTGCTGCAGCCCTGACCGCCTAGTGCATCAACTATTGCTGATAAAACAATTGCAGAATAAATTCAAAGGCTGCAAAAATAAAAAAACTCAGATTGTCAGAGCAACCTAATAAGGTTAGGTGTCTGAATCTCTTGGAAGTTGAGCACCAAACTCCCTTAGGCTGCTTTGAAAATCTCAACCAGAGATTAACCACAGCAAAATCAGCTGTGGTTAAAGCAGTCCTCTGAGATGCTGAATGGCCTCCTTGAGGAGTCCATGGCAAAGCTAAGAGTAGAAGTAGCAAATCTGTCCTTTAAGCACAAGGGCAGCCTTGGGGGAAGAGATGATCAGTCAGGAATACCAGGCCTAACCCTAACACTATCTCCTATGTGTAGCCCATCCTCCTTTCCCATCTCACTGTAAGAGATTTCTAAGGCCTTGAGCTGGTCTTACTCTATTTATGTTTACAGACTTATTCGGTGAGGGTAAAGGAGACCCAGGGATTTTGTCAGTTATTAATCAGGTTTGTAGGACCAACCAAGAATGGACCCCCCCTCTTTTGTGAGGTGCTTCTAAATCAGAGTAATGGATGGTCCCTGCCCCAAAAGCTAAATAGCAAGACAGACACAGATGGGGGAAGGATTTTCAGGTCTCTCTCTGATGGACTCCATCTTAGTGGCAGGCCTCTCTAACACAATGTTCCTATTACCCTAAAGATTTCCCCTCAGATGTAAATGGCCAGCAATGGTATAAAGATACGCTTAAGGTCGCCATCAAGCACAGAAGCGTAGACATTAACAACTGGTAGGAGCAAGCTGCTGACCACTTAATATGGCATCACCTGGTTTATCAAGGCATGCTCCATTGTGAGGCCCAGCAACTCGACACTGAGGCAGAGCAGCAGTGGCAGAGGAAGGAGACAATCCAAAGGTTGCGAATTCTACTTTCCCATGCAGTATCATGTTCCCGCTGTAGAAGAACATGTGATCCAGAATTGGACTCCTTCATCCTCTGAACACCCTCCAAGCCTGATGGACATCATCCTGGTCTTGAGGGACTGCTGCTGCCACGATAGATGTTTTCCATCCAGTGGAGTCCAAATTTATGTTTGATCCTTGATTTATGTTTGATCTCCTGGAGCAGGTTGGGCAATGAGAGATTGTGATGAAAGCTTTGGAGACTAAGTGAACAAGCGATCACAATGTCTCCAAAGTCCTAGCTACCCAATCGTTCATGTGGGCTTGTATAAACCACAAAGGGGAGCTACAAGGGGAGCGCTTAAAATGAGGTTTCCTAATCTTATTTTGTTTCCGACCCAAGAACTGGGGCTTCCTCTCAGGAGTTATCATGGCTGTAGATTCACAGCTCCCTAGATGGTTCAGAATCTCCACGGACTCTCATCTGTTCACTGCTGATTCAATGCATGCTACGTACCAAACCTCTTTCCTCTTGGGCCAGGTCGATGTTACAGTGGTCCATTGCTATTCTCTTCTGGTGCTCCCCTCCATTTGGTGTTGCTAGCTGTTCTAAAACTCCTGCAATGGATTTTCAATAAAATGCTTTCAGGCCTGACATGGGTCTGAGGTAGGATGACGACATATCAACCTACAGCTCCCCGCTGCCATGAGAGAATCTGGCCCCATTGTGCCAGACCCTATGCAAAACACAGAGAGCAAAACTAATCAGAAGAGCATACGTGATGTTGCAGACAAAGGGTAGGAGAGGAAATGAAGGAAGTAGTTTGCCCTATCTCAAACAGTACATTGGTGGCGGAGCCAGACACTGGCTCCTAGTCAGTGCCTTATGCATTGGACCACTTTGTCTCCCCAATGCTGCTGTTACCCAGTGGGTTTTTTTAATCTTAATAGCTGGGTAGGGATCTCTAAATGTAAGGCATTACAATGGAAATGGTGACAAATTCTTAGGTACGATGGTGTGACCAAGTGCTCTTATGACACAACAATACATCTCTGTACCCCTTTTGCTAGCTCAGGATTAGATAGGCTGATCCGATTCCCCTTTACAGCTAAAGAAAGTACTGAAGAAGAAGAAGAAGAAGAAATAAGTGTTATTTAAGACTTCCAGGGCAAACTCTAAATATGCATGCTTTAGTAATGACTGCTTAAAAAATAAGTAGATTCTGTTGATTTATGCTGACATCCCATGCTATTTCCATGCTGAAATCCATCAATCCTGCTTTGCTTTTATCTTAAAGGGTCCAAATTTCTCTGCTGCAATTCCTGGTAATTTCCTGTTGTGGGAGGGAAGACAGTGGCCGGAGCACGGACCACACTCATGGTCTGCGCTAACCTGGAGCAACAGGGAGCTATTTCACCGTCAACTATTTCAAAGCCCACAGGGCTCAGTGGCAGTCAGCTGTTTAAGCATTATGGCACAAATAGAGCGTGTGTGCAAAGAATGGGATTTTAGGCATAAAAGATGGGTATTTGGCTAAATAAACCTATCATTTTCTGATGAGCTTAATCCCAATTTCCTTCCTTTTTCATCATACCCCTCCACTTGTTTCTCCTCTCTGTGCTCATCTAGATGCTTCCTAAGCTGTTTGTCAAAATACCTACATCATGAGAGAGCTGTTTGGCTCACTGCCGTACAAAGAGCCATGGGATGTGCCCTGAGAAGTGCTAGTGACAAACCTGGAGGGACACAGCACCAGTTAGGACACTCCCTTGTCAACGCAGCTGCTTACACCTGGGCTAAGCTAACCTGGTGCCTGTTTCCATATTAACTCTGCAGTGAATACGTTGTCCTAAACAAGTTAAGTGTCCATGTTAAAGGGGAGTCAGGTACCTCTTTCTATTAGGTCTCTTTGGAATCCCAGCCATAATTTATATATAATGGCACAATTGCGCCAATCACCGCTCAAGGGCACCCATTGCTGGAATGTGGCAGCTGCGTAGCTGCTTACCACCCATCATCACCCAACCGTTTAGGACAGAAAGGAAAGAGGAATACTGACCTTATAGATCTGTAGGGAAAAAATCAAATAGCCACTGGATGAATGTAATGCTTCAGATTAGAATTTAGCTGGAACAAAAGCACAAATGACCTCTGTTCTTGAGAAAGTGCTGTAAGATCTTTCATCACTTACCGCACACAGGGGCTGGAGGAGGGCTTTCAATATTATCAGGTGTGGGTACAAGCCACCTTCTCATAAAGGTGCTGGGAGGATAAACTCACAATGACTGTGTGGCATTTATATCCTACAGTAATGGGGATCATCCAAACGGATGGATTAGAAGCCCACTGGACTCAGCCTAGCATAGTAGAACCACATTCCCTATTGGACTTTTGTGGGAGAAAAATCCATCTTCGACGAAGTGGGATTTTTCTCCCACAAAAGCTCATGTGGTAAATAATCTGTTAGTCTTTAAAAGTGCTACAGGACTCTCTTTGTTTTTCTGCAATAGACTAACATGGCTACCCCTTTGGAACTTGATTCCCTATTGGGGCATTATCATAAAATAATTTTTTACTATTAATAGAACATTATCTGAGCAGTGTCAGGGGCTTTTGTTTACTCAAACCTATACAGCAAGCCCTCCATGAAAATGTCTGCTAGAGTCCCTCCATCTCTCTGTACAAGGCCTTTCATCTCGAGCTGCCCACTTGCTCATCCCTTTTGAAAGCAATAATTTTTCCTGCTGTTTGATCAACTGGCCCATTTAGACCAGTTTCCTGTAAAAAGTCTTTTAATGGCCTGATGCTGAGTCCCTTGATGCCTCCATGGAAAACCACTTACTTAGGCACCTGAATGTGTACTTAGGAGCCTAAATTTAGGTGCCAAACTGCTTCAGCTTCAATGCTAGCCCCACAAAGTGCAGAGCTCTCTCGATGTTCATTGTGGGTCCTGCAGGACTGTTGAAGGTATGGACTAGAATGACACCCTGCTTTTGATCAAGGCTCTGAGTCAGAGGGGCAAAAGAAGCGCTCACTACAGCAAGGATGCTGAGAGAGAGAGGAGAGGTGGAACTAGAGTTGCAGAAAGGTGGCGGTTCATTCCATTTACAAGAGCTTCACCTGGGAAATGACTTTTTCACTTTGCTGTGGCATTGACTGAGCTGCTTATTTTGCATGGTCTAGAGGTCCATCTAAGAAGGCTGGAAAAACCCCTTAAGTGCTAAAGCAGAACATGTGAGGAAAAACACTGGGGTGTATAAGTGGGAGAAAGGGTGGCAAGAGATTTTATTTTCCAGTTCTTGCGGAAGGCTTTTTCCTTCTGAGCCCAATGATGGCCAATGGGGGCATGATTCCAATTCCAGCCTTTCCAGCTTCGCTGCTAATTTAACCTGAACTATTTCTGCTTCCAGTACAGGGGAAGCAGGGATGAGATTTGCAGATTCAAAGGGGAGCTGAAAAGGATATCAGTGATTTTATGGCAGTTCTTTTCTTGGCAATACTTGAGGGACAATGACTTCTAGCCTCCAAGACAGAAAGTGGAAGAATGCAAACACTGAAATATGTTTCAGTTTGTCCTGAATGCCTTTTCTCCCCCCAGACATTTTATTAGGGTATATTATATATTCATTCTTTGCACAACTTTGTTTGCTGGGGAAATTAACCCCAGGCTGTCCAGAATCTGATGATGTGACAGGTCAGCTCCGCCCCCTCACTGCAGGAACCCAGCAGACCCTGTGGGTGGATAAGGCCCCGCCCCGTAACCCCTGCTGGGCATGCTCAGCCTGCGGTTCCCCTATAAAAGAAAGTGGCTCAGTTCAGTCTGGGCTGACCGGCAAGGAGGAAAGACCTCTGCAGGCAGCTCCTGCACCTGAGGGTCACCCACTGCAGGCAGCGAGAGAGGGAACCCTTGAAAGGAGCCACCTGGAGCAGACGCCCTATGTTGGCCACCAAGAGCCTGACCCGCAGGCACCGGCTTCAGCCTTTGGACCCCGGGATCCTGCTGAGCAGCAGCTGACAGCAACCGTGGGAGTGGAGGAGGCCGGAGACGAGGACAGGCTCAGGGACGATTACCTGCTCAGATAGGAAGTAGCCCAGGGGCCCGGGTTGTAAAGCCGGAGGGGTTTGGCAGCGAGTCGGTGTGTTGTGGTCTGGCTCCCTGCTGGCTTGGCGCTGGACCCCCGGCACCGATAGGGCCCTGGGCTGGGACTCGGTGGAGTGGGAGGGCCCGAGTCCCCCTACCTGGGGTGACCCATCCCTGAGGCAGTCGCCCCTTTAATTGCCCTGCTTCCTCAGGGCGTGTGCGAGACTGGACATTGACTCTGCGGCCACTAGGCCAGACGGCCCAGATGCTTTGAAGAATGGGAGGAAAATTAATACAGAGAAGTGTAAGTCATAGGATCAGGTCAGGCTGTAACAGCCAATCAGAGCTGTTGTTAAGCTTCAAACACTGGGGAGCAGCATATACAGGAAGGTGAGATCAAATCATCAGGTGAAGACAGCAGCAGCGAAGGGCCAAGTTCTATAGCTAGGAGTTCCCAAATGATGTTACAACACCGATCAGCTCAAGCCCCCACTCAGTCTCCTGGGAAATCGCATACTATTCTCTAGGTGCCGTAGAAGGGGAATGCTTCCCCTCCCACAAGCACGCATCTGAGTGTAGCACATAAAACTTTTAATAGAGTCTATATAGAGGCAATATCAATCAAAAGCAGTACTGATTGGCAGATACAGTAAAAAGCAGGATTCCCACAAACCGAACAGAGAGAACTCACTCCATCCCAGTGTACATAGAGTGTGTTCTTCACTACTCCCATACTGACTATCATAGTTTTAGTGTCTACCTCTCGGGGGGTGGGACTCAGCCCTTCCCTCCAATTATTTTCTGCCAACTCTGGGTCTGCTCATGCCACCCACTGGTCACTCACGCTGTCTGGCTGCTCTCACCATCCTCTGGCACCTCCCTCTGGCACCACCTGCTGGTGCCATCTTCTGGCTGTTCACACTGCCCACTGGTGCCATCTGCTGGCCACTCACACCGCCCACTGGTGCCGTCTGCTGGCCACTTGTAGGGTGCGTCTACACTTGTAAATTAAGTCGACTGAAGCTTGCTTAAGTCAACTTAATTTACTCTGCATCTACACTACACTTTCCTTAAGTCAACTTAAGGAAAATAAAGTTGACTTTATTAAACCTACTTTTAATTCAACTTTAGGCTTAAGTCGACTTTTTAAAGTCGACTTAAGCCGGTGTAGACCTGGAGTAGCCTTAAGTCGACTTTAAGTCGACTTAGGGCTCTCTAGGACTCCCCCACTGCCCTCCCTGCAGGGGGAGGGGGGCACAGGGAGAGCCTGGCATGCCCCCCCAAAGGGCGGGGCAGAGCCCTGCCCACCCTGCCTCTATGCCCTGCCAGGGTCCCTGTTCCCCTTTGCCCCATTGTACCCTGGTACAATGGGGCAAGGGCTGAGCCCCCTGGCACTGGGCCAGGGGTGCCCCCCCGATACTGTGCACCTGCCCAAGGTCCCCCTAGCCTCTAGAAGTGGACCTAGGCATCCAGTGTGGGTGCTCTGGATTGACTTTGTAAGTCCCCCCCTAAGTCGACTTTAAATTTAAGTGTGGACATCTAAGTCGACTTAACTAAGTCAACTTTAAGTCAACTTAGTTAAGTTGACTTGGCTAAAGTCGACTTAAATTAACAAGTGTAGACATAACTGTACTGTCCACTGGTGCTGTCTACTGGCCGCTCACACCGCCCACTGGCACCGTCTGCTGCCTGCTTGCAAGATGCTCTCCTGCTGGCCCTCAGTCAGCTTCTCAGTGAATGTAGCTCTTAGAGAGAATCTCAACTCTAGTGATTTCAGCTCCAATCAATCAATCAATCAATCAATCAATCAATCAATCAATCAATCAATGTCCAGTTTACAGCAAAAATTCTTGTTGTTAGGACCTAAGTGCATGACCTTGCACTATTAAATTTCATCCCATTTCTATTACTTCAGTTTTCAAAATCCTCCAGATCTTCTTGTATGAGAGTGTAGTCCTATGATATCATTAAAAGACACCCTCATAGGACCTAATCAAAACAGCTACTTCATCAAGGGCTCAGTCACCTGCTCATCCACCAATGTGATTTATGCTATCATGTGCCAAAAATGTCCCTCTGCCTTATACTTTGGACAAACAGGACAGTCTCTGTGCAAAAGAATAAATGGACACAAATCTTACATCAGAAATAACAACATCCAAAAACCAATAGGGGGCCATTTCAATCTTTGTGCTCACTCCATTGATAATTTGTTAATAGCCGTACTTAGACCAATGGATTACAACTCAAAGTTTCAAAAAGAAACTGCAGAATTGGAATTCATACGCAGATTTAACACCGTTGCCTTAGGGTTAAATTGAGATTTTGGCTTTGTTTCTCATTACAACAGGTCATTTTGTTTTCTTTTTACCTCACCTCCCTCTAATATGCTGTTCTCCACTATCTGAATCTAAACAACCGTTTTTATTTGCTGTAACAGTCTGACTGGATCCTATGACTTGCACTTCCCTGCATTTATTTTCCTCCCATTTATCTGTAGTTCTCCATCTTTAAACGTGGGATTTTCTCCCATGAAGGCTCATGTGATAAATAAATTTGTTAGTCTTTAAAAGTTCCATAGAGGCAAAATATTTGTTAGGTTTTGAGCCATACTTAGATTACCTTTAATCTCCACCCCATCCTCAGTTCTTAGTTACTCCACTTCTTTCCTTGTTTTCTTTTTATTTATATGGCTAAAGAACCTTTTACTATTGGTTTTAATTTCCTTTGCAAGGTCCCACTTTGCTTGCTTTTGGCAGGGCTTCCTTTTCCTCCTACACTTTCTGACCACCAAGACGTAGCTTTCCTTGCTGATCCGTCATGTCTTCCATTCATTTTAAGCTTTCTCTTAATAATTTGAGATTCTCTGTACTTCTTGCTCCAGTGGATATGCTGTAGAGTGACTTATATTATTTCAGTCAGGAAATCCCGCCATGTAACAAAACAGAACATGATATACAATGGGATATTATTTGTTAATGCACGTAAGCCTCTTATTATTAGTTGGAAAAACAACAGAGCCCTGTGGCACGTTTAAAGACTAACAGATTTATTTATCGCATGAGCTTTCGTGGGAGAAAATCCCACTTCGTCAGACGCTTTGAAGATGGGTCCCATAAGTGGTTATTAAGGAAGGCCTTAATTCGAACTAACTAAAGAGGCATTCATTTCGCCAAGTGCTGCGCCTGGCTCGGCTTGCTGTTACAGAAATCAGAGGCAAAATGAAACCAGGAGAGCCATTGGACACACGTCACCAAAAGCAATATGTTCCTCCTTCGCCAAGTTCAAAGGGAGGCAGCCACTAAGCAAAGCTGGTTTATAGGAGTAGCTTAGGGAAAGGAATAAACTTGTTATAGGATTAAGCTCCCAGTGCACAAAAATGGGGGATGACAAAAGAATGTCTGCTAAATGAATCCAGACTATAAAATATTTCATTAAACATCATAGCACTCTTACAGCACTGCAGCTGGGAGATAAATAGATTCTGGTTCAGCAAGGTTATCAGTTTCACAGGTTCCTTCTGCACTGTGCTTTACAGGCCTGCCTTGTATTATTGGATAGCTTTTTGGCTTGTTGGAGAGAAAATGACTTTGCCAAAAGGGTCACTATTACCTTAACAGTTATTCATTAAAAGGGTTTTACCACTGGGTGCTGCTGTGGGGCTAGCATTCAGTTCTTATTCCACCGATCAATTGAATTGATCAATGATGTTTCTGCTCTGCCACAAGGGTGAGTCATTTTGACCTCTCTGTTCTTTAATTCCCCATTTGGAGGATAGGTCAATCAATATCTATTAACCATGGTGGCCAGGGGTATACCCCATGGTATCCATAAATCCAGGTACTGGAATTGGACGACAGGGGATGCATCACTTGAGGATTGCCCTGTTCTGTTCATTTCCTTGGAAGCATCTGGCACTGACAGGAGAATGGTAGATGGACCAATGCTTTGACTCAGTGCGGCTGATCTTTCGTTCCCGATCTCACAGAGGACAAATACATTCAAGGTTGTTAGGCACTGTGGTAATGAAGGCCAGATAAGTACAACTGATTGCTCAAGAGCTAAAGTTGGGGATCAAATAGTCTAGTTAGCAGAAGCCTTGTCCTCTAATGATACCAATAAAAGCAATGTCTAGCCAGGTAAGAGGTACCCAAATGCATTGACCTCACAATCACCTTCTCACCTGCCCATGTAGTATACACCTGTAGTTTTCTTGCAAAGATGTGGATTGCAAATAGAGACTAAACAAAATATCCAGGCCTGGAGTCGTGATTCGTACCTACATGCTAAGAGCACCTAGTCTGCTCCGACAAGGCCCGCAACAGCCATGACACTAGCGGATGTGTATGGTTGAAGACAGCTGAACGCTCAGGGCCTGCTTCAGTCATTTATACCTGTGCAAAGTGGAACTACTCTGTTATGGTGCCGCTTCACATCCATGTTGTCCCGATCTAAGGTTGGGATTTGTAAAGGGATTTAGGCACCCAAGTCCAGCTGAAATTTGATGTAAATTGGGCACTGACCTCCTTTAGACTCCGTTAGAAACTCCAGACTAAATGTCTGCCCTGGCTGCAAAGCAGTGAGGGAAGAGGCCCTCGGTTTTAGCAGTGTGTCATGATTTCCCATAAGCACTTGGGAGGTCTCATTCAGGGACATAGGATGAGCCACATGCTCACAAATGCTCTGTGTATGCCTGGAGGACATGAGTGGGGAAAACAGATTGAGTTCCCCCAAAAAACACTGTCTAAGGCTATTTCTGAATTTTTAAAAATGGTGATGTGATTTGCCGTGACATGTAATGCAGTTCAGGAAGGATGAACAGACATTCTTCCTTGGGAAAAAACAACTTCAGATGTTATCTTGAGGACAAGTCTGAGTAACATGGAGATACATATGCCAAGATTTTTAGAAGTGATCAATATTTTGGGTACGTCAATTATCCCAGCAGTTCCCAATAAGGACTGTGGGTACTTGGTATCGCTTAAAAATTTTGACCAAAATATGGATTTGGGTGCCTAACTTTAGGTTCCTATGTTTGAAAACATTGACTTTAATTCTGTGCTTCAGTTGGCCCTTTGAAAAATGGGGAGAATAATTCCTTTCTCTCATCCTCTGCCTTTACTCTTCATGTATACAGCTATCCCCTACCTGAATGAACCTTTAGATACAAAGGCCTCTGAATGTTAGTGTGTTTTTAAATCAAGTTCTGCTTCCAAAGTTGGCGGTTCAGGCCTCGCTCTGGTTTTGATACCAGGGGCTAATCTTCACTGATGGCAGCAATTAAAAATCGCCGCTGTGAGGACCTGCTCATTTGATCAGGAAGCCGATCTCTGATATCACTCCCACAACTGGAAAAGTGCTGAATTGAAGGGAGACTCTACAGAATAATGCCAGCATAATAGACAGAAGAATAGAGTTTTCAGACTAACATCACTGACTGAAAAGAAAGGAGGAAGAGAAATTCAGAAAATATTACAAAGCCTGTAAGCAAAATAGCTTTGAAACAAAATAATTTTTTTCTAATGTTCCCATTAGCAGCAGTGTCTCTTCAAAGAGAACAAAAGAAGCAAATTCTTGTTAGTTTGGGGATTTGAACTTTGCTCTTTGAACTTAAATGCCATGAGAAATATATATATATATATTCATGCTGCTGCTAACAACGGTAAAGATGGGTTGCCTATTGACCCATATTTCTCATCTTGTGTGGCCTTTCTTATATTTATTTTGTTTCTGCTAATGTCTAACTTGGGAAACTATGGCCACAAGAATTTAGCTATTGGAGACAAAGGCATTTCTTTGGATGGGGAGAAATTGCTCTCAATCCAGTCTATTTATAGGATTTGAGAAGGAGCATTGACAGCTGGTGAGGAGACCTCTGTGGTGGTATCCACATTTATAGGTATCATAGCCCTGTTTTTACAGCACGTGCCTCAGGGCAAATCTAGAAACTTTTCAGAGGAAAATAACCAGTAGATTCAATGCTACACAGGGCTACATATGTATGGACCTATATAGGAAACACCTGTTCAAATGGTATTGAAATTGACTAGCCATTGTTTTTGCAGTAGTCTATTCCACTGGCTGCAACAAAACATATATCAGAAGCGACTCCATCAAGTCTAAAGCTACCTAAACCAACCTGTAAATGGTATCATCTTGGAAATATTTAACAGCAGGATGTGTTTGGATCTTGGCCAGTGCCGTACCTCAGTACACAATGGAAGTAGTGTGTATGTAGAGCCCTACTGTACTGAAAAGAATAATAGCTGCTAAAGTCTGTTTTCATATTGTGGGGCATCTGGTGATTAGATCAAGATTGCACAAAAGGGGATCAGAGTTATTCCCTCTGGGAAGGGGAACGGCTGATGGTTCTAACCTGCTGAATGGTTATTGCACGACTGCTGATATCACCTACACAAAGTGTGCCTGTCATCACGGGAGGGTGTCACAATGAGCAATGTGGTGAAGGAGTCTAAAAACATGAGGGGGATCGATAAGACGGGAGTGGTGGAGGGAGAATAATAGGAAACAAAGTCAGGAAGAGAGGAAGGTCAACACAAATGCAAATGTTTTACCTTCTAAATCACCATGTTTTTCACAGCTCAAATACTTCTCAGAGCTTCTCAGCCCAAAGGCCTGAGGCTTTCACGGAAACCAAGTGCCTCTCAGTTTCAAAGGTAACAAGTCGTAACTCTAACTGTTCCAGCCTAGTAATCGTCGGCAAAGCTGTGCGAACACTCTTTGATATTGGGATTACCTTTTCTCTAGTATGGTTTTAGGCCACCTCAGAAGGCAGTGCTTTTTTTGTGTTTTAAAAAAAAAAGGTGCCGATACTCAAATCTTGATAGTAAATTTGAAAAATGCCTCTCCCACCCCTTTTCTTCCTGCACCACCCATCTTCTTCCAGCGGCACATTCCTTTCCCCTGCTGACCCTGCCTCCCCCAGCTGGACATCAGGGCTGGCAAGGGACAGGAGCCCTGCACTCCTTTCAGCTGCTGACCCCGCCTCCCCAGCTGGGCAGTGGGGCCAGCGAAAAAGGTGCCTGTACTCCGTACCTCTGTGTACCATCACAAAAAAGGCACTGCCAGGAGGTGTCATGGGCTAACAAGGTTGAGTGTCTCCAGGATAGCCTTTTGGCCAAATTCCGATACTCCTGCCAGGCAGCACCTCACTCTGCGAGTACTCCTGATTCCAATGGGGCCAGTAGTGGAAAAATGCACTATTTAGCATAAATAAAGGCATCCCTGGGGAAGGGAATTCACTGAGACTACTCACAGAGTAAGGCACTACTCAACAGGAGTAAGGGTGCCAGATCAGGACCCTGGGAGTGCTCCTGCCTAGCAAAGCTGTGTGAAATATTGGTACCAGAATCAACACTCTCCAAAGGCTTGATTCTTCCCTTCATAGTTCCTCTGAGTTGTAGGTTATTAGAAATCAGTGGGACTTACTTGCAGAGTAAGGTACAACTCATCGGGAACAAGGAGGACAGATGCAGGCTCTAATTTAGCTGCTTTTTGAGAAAAATTGAGTATAAATCCCCATTCCGCTCCAAATATTTGGATGCCAACTAGCCAGGAAAGAAAAGCATTCAAGTGATAGGTCTGGGCATTCTGAAGCATCCTGGCACCTTGAAAACCTCAGTGAGAAGGATCTAAACCCAAGCAGATGAGGACTTATCCCTTCAGGGTCATGCATTCTCCTGATAGAACTGGACAATTCAGTGTGAACCTGAGTGATCTGATCCACACACTAGCATTAGAACCCTTCAGTACTGCTATGCCCGCCACCATCTGGCAGCAAATTTCTAGGTCAGTGTCTCAGTGGAGGAGTGTCAAGGGTCTCTACTCACCACAGCAGCACTTCCTGGCTACTGCATATGGGGAATAACCCTGCCAATCAGACGCCCCCTTATCTCATTCACGCTACGACCCCTTTTGCAGTGCTGCAAGGCCACTATAGTTTCCCTTTCTGGGGTATTTAAGTCTTATTGGATAGTCTATCTCAGGTGGTCTTCTACTCTGCTGCCCAGACTGTACCAGCTCCCCAGTGGCTGGTAGCGAAACTGCCCTCAACTCTGGATTCCTGCTCAGGAACCCTCAAATGAGCAGCCGACATCTGCTCTGTCCCAAACCTCGCTTCCATTTCCCCGAGCCGTTTCCTACTCAATCGTCCTTCTGGATAAACCCTTCCTTAAGATCCAGCAGCCCAGGGCGCCTCCTCCTTTGTCTCTCTGAGGCCACAGCCTGACAGCCAGGAGAACTCTTCTGCTGAACATGTTCTGATGCTATACCAGCCCCAGCTGCTCCTGTCCAGCTGAACTAAAGCCTCAATCAGCACTTTTCTACCTAGCTTTACTCTCCCTTGGGTATGGCCCATCAGGTTACTTAACCCCTCCTGGGCCACAGCAGGGTGACCACAAAGAGAAATCAATCACGTGGAGCCTAGAATATTTTGAGTATAGCTGGCTTATTTGCACACATATACCAGTCCTGGAACAGAGGTGGTCAAAGTGCAGGCTGGACAATCCCTTCTTTTAGGAATGGCAACACTGCACCAAACACCTCTGCATCAAGAACAGCTTCTTGTTTGAGACCACAGTAGACAGTAAACTCTCTTGTGGCTCATATAACTCAGCAATACAGTTCACAACTAGGGCGACCAGATAGCAAGTGTGAAAAAGTGGGACAGGAGGTGGGCCCCTATATAAGAAAAAGCCCCAAATAGCAGGACTGTCCCTATAAAATTGGAACATCTCCTCACCTGTCTCACAGCATGTCTTTATGAAATTGAACATTCACTCGCCATCAATAAAAAGACCATGGAAGACTAAGGCCTTGTACACACTACAGAGTTACCGCGTGGTAAGGCTCCTTACCGTGCGATAACTATCAAAGCGTCCACACATGAAAGCTTCTTGTTGCACGGCAACAGCCTCTTGCCGCACAACATGTAAACCACCCCAAACGAGGGTGGTAAGGCTTACCACGGAACAGTTGTGTGGGCGCTTGTTGCGCCATTGACAGCCTCCGGAAATATCCCAGAGTGCCAAACCTGGCCACTCTGGGACATTGGAGCTGTCAAATATGTCAATTTCACTGCTCTAGCTGAGCAATGAAATTGACATATTTAAATGACCAGGTTCGGCAGCTGGGGGATTGGCTGGCTGGATGGCTAGGGCTGAGCTGGGGGGCGTGGTAGAACTGGCTGCTCTCACTGGTTCGGGCCACCCCCCTAGTGAAGCTGCAGGGCTTCAGGTGGCAGCGGGAGCAGCTCCCGCTGCCACCCAAAGCCCCGGAGCTGAGCTAGGGGGCTGCAGGGCTTCGTGTGGCAGCAGGTGAACGCTCCTTTGCGATACAAGAGCAGTGCATGGTGGGCACCTTTCCCACCATGCACTGCCCACAGCCAGCCCCCTAACTCAGCACCGGGGCTTCGGATGGCGGCAGGGGCTCCTGTCACCTGAAGCCCCGGGCTGAGTTTGGGGGCTGCAGGGCTTCGGGTGGTGGCGGCGCCGCAGCTCCCACTGACACCCGAAGCCCTGCAGCCCCTAGCTCAGCCCCGGGGCTTCGGGTGGCAGCGGGAGCTGCTCTCGCCACCACCTGAAGCTCTGCAGCTGGACTAGGGGGGTGGCCCGAACCGGCTGCTTGTCCCACAATAGTTTTTGTTGCGGGACAAGTTTGTAGTGTGTACATAGCCTTAGTGTAACAGTATCACCAGGTGCCACCTGCCACCACACATTTAGCTCCCAGGAGTTGTGTAGAATGATTCAGGAATGCCTCCTTTTCTTCTTCTGACAAGCAAAGCCATCAGCCTTACCTGTTTCAATGGCCATTACAGTCAACGTTAAACACTCAGGCTTCTGTGCTTTGTGAAGGTTGAGAAGTGCTGTAAAAACTTACAGCCAGTGTACAGCATGTCAAGAAAACACTGGAAAAAGCAAAAGAGAGGTATTAACAACTCTTTAACATGACATTTACTAATAAGGTAATATTGTTTCCTTTGTTCCAGGAACAGATCCTGTCTCATTTTCCCAGACTTATAGAAGCAAAAGTATTTCTTTGTTACAGTTTCAAGCGTTTAGTCAATCTAAGACCCTGCTGGATGCTATACTTAATTAATTGTCCTGTAAATTATGCTGGAGACACTGCTTTGGACATGACTCAGCTTCCTTTTAAGGGGAATCCCATGTCCCCTGGGAATTTGTGGACGTCAGACACCCTGCTGGTAACTAGTGATTCATGTCATGATACTTAGAAAGCTCTATCTAGAACTTTCCAATATGTCTCACCCCATACTGTTCGCTCTGGATACACTCTGAGGCAGAATGCCCATTCCAGGCAAGATTTTTTTGCAATCTAGAGAAATGGAGAAACTTGCAAAGCACTCTTCCTTGCTTCTGCTATTCATCACCATCAAGTTTAAGGCTAGAAGGGACATCTAGGGAGATCATCTAGGCTGATCTCCTGGATAGTAGAGGCCCCCACAAGTACCTGCCCACTAAACCCAACAACTGAAATTAGTCCCAAGTACTGCAGCACTCATGGAGAATACTTCAGCCACAGATGGAGAATAGGAAAGGTCAAAGTTCACCGATGCCTGAAGCTCCCACAATGTCTGGGAACTGACTGATGATCCTGGTAAGCAACCCACTCCTCACACCGCAGGGGAAGGTGAAACTCATCAAGGTCACCGCTGATTGGACCGGGGAGAAAATTCCTTCCCTAGCTCACACATTGTCACTACCTCAGCAGTTGGAGGCAGAAATTTGCAAATCAGGCCCAGAGACAGACCATACTTTTATGACCCTTGCACCTTTCAATAGTCTTCCCTTGCTTCTGGCCTCTGGAACTGTAAGACTCTTGCCAAATACGTTCCCGCCAGCCCCTGCCGTTCTCCCTTCATAGCCCCAGCCACTGCCTCATTTGTCCTTTCTTTTCCTTCTCCAGATGCTGAGCTGAAGAGAGGTGCAGGGGATGAGATAGGGAGTAGCCTTAAATCCACCCAGCAGCAGGGTATAAGGGGCAGAACTGAATCGTCCCTCAGGAATCTCTTACATTGCCCCAACAGCTGGGAGGCCACAGCAGGTCAGGGCAGTGGATGGCTGAAAATCAGCCTTCTTACTGAGCGGCCCCAACAACAAAACAAGCTGTTTCTCCTTTCGCTGCCACATTTGTGAGAGATCAAAGCTTACGTCAAAAATAGCAAGAACGGGAAGAATTTGTGGGTTTTTACATCTGGAGGCCATAAGGGACTCCTGCTTCCTAGTGGGTACGGGGTGAATGAAGAGGGCTGGAAGCCAGTTTACAGACTCCTTATTTATTAGGATTAAAAATCAACTATTTAGATTGATAAAGCTGCATGGGTTATGTGACCAATGACATCACTTGCCAGCAAGGTGGCTGCCTGCCATGTGATGCTTGGAAATAGCAACAGACTTCAAATAGCAAGGACTTCAAAGACAGAGGGTTTTTTTCAGGCTTTCAGCACTCCTGTTGAATTGGGAGCACCTCTGGAAATTAGACCTCTTACAATGTATCCCTGGGATTTCTCTCTCTGGAGAACTACCAGACAGTTTGACTGAGCAAAACAGGTGCAGCTTTCCTTTAAAGCTGGGGAGATTTTCAAAGAGGCCAAAGGGAGTTAGGTGGCCAGATCCCACTGAAATTCAACAGCAGCTTAAGCTTTGCACCACAGGCACCTAAGTACCTTTGGCTAGGTCTACATTTACTGAAGTTAGTTCAAATTAGTTAATTTGAACTAACTAATTCGAACTAATTTTAGTTAGTTTGAATTAACTTAATTCGAACTAGCAAAATTTAGTTAGCACTAAGTTCGAATTAGCGAATTGCATTGAGTTCAATGGTCAGGTTAGTTCGAACTAAGCAATTAGTTCGAACTAACATGGCCACATTGGTTAATTCGAACTAACTAGTTCGAATTAACCCTTAGTTCGAATAGCATATTTGAATTTATTAGTTCAAATTAAGGAAGCCCTTAATTCGAACTAATTAAATCCTAGTGTAGCCATGGCTTTAGTTAGTTCGAATTAAGCTTCCTTAATTCGAACTAACAGTGTAGACATAACCTTTAATGCTCTGGACTTGAGTGCCTAATTCTCTTAAATTCTTTCGTAAATCTCAGCCTAATCACAATCTGGAGCTCTCACAAATCACAAGCAAAGGCCACAAAAATCAGGAAGAGTTTTATCAGATCTCATGATGTTCTTTTAAAAAAATAACAGAAGCTGAGATTCCTACTAATCAACTTTGCCCAGGGAGTATGAGCATCAAGAAACACACCACCTATTGCCAAAGTTGTGAGAAGCTTACAAGAGTTGGCAGCACTGCTTATTCAGCTATTACAGGACCGCCTGATATTCATATTTAAGCATGTGGTGCAACATAATGCGTTACAGCTGAATGGTCCTAGCAGGTCAGAGTCACCTGGAAATCAATGCGAGTTGAGTGGATTGAGTACTTCATCAGCCATGTTGCGCTCACCACAGGATTAAGACATCAATGATTTAGATGGTGGCATAGAGAGTACACTTATAAAGTTTGTGGATGCTGCCAAGCTGGGAAGGGTTGCAAGTGCTTTTGAGGATAGATTCACAATTCAAAATGATTTGGACAAATGGGTGAAATGATCTGAGGTAAATAGGATGAAATTCAATAAACACAAATGCAAAGTATTCCACCTAAGAAAGAATCATCAGTTGCACATATACAAAATGGGCAATGAATGGCCTAAGAAGGAGTACTGCAGAAAGGGTGTCTTAGAGGACCACAAGCTAAATATGAGTCAACAACGTGACACTGTTGCAAAAAAAAAGCAAACACCGTTATAGGATGTATTAACAACAGGAGTATTGTAAGTACGACATGAGAAGTAATTCTTCCACTCTACTATGCCCTGATTAGGCCTCATCTGGAGTATTATGTCTAGTTCTGGGCACCTCATCTCAGGAAAGATGCGGACAAGTTGGAGAAAGTCCAGAGTAGAGCAACAAAATGATTAAAGGTCTGGAACACTTGATTTATGAAGGGAGATTGAAAGAACTGGATTTGTTTAGTCTGGAAAAGAGGGGACTGAGAGGGGATATGAAACAGTTTTCAAGTACCTGAAAGGTTGTTATGAGGAGGAGGGAGAAAAATCATTGTCCTTAACCACCGATGATAGGACAAGAAGCAATGGGCTTAAATCGTGGCAAGGGAGTTTTAGGTTAGACATTAGGAAAGAATTCCTAACGATCAGGGTGATTAACCACTGGACTAAGTTGCCTAGGGAGTTTGTGAAATCTCCATCATTGGAAGTTTTTAAGAGCAGGTTAGACAAACACCTGTCAGGAATGGTTTAAGAGGGTACTTGGTCCTGCCATGAGTGATTTGATGACCTCTCATGGTCTCTTCCAGTTTCTATGATTCTATGAGTTGCATGGGAATTCATTGGCAGGATGGGCAAATCTGTTGCAGTGGCTTTTCCCCTACAGAAATTGTGTTATAATAATACCAACAGTCTGGCTAATGATGCTGGAAATTACAAGTGTGGTTGTTAAACATCAGCTTTCATAGTACAGCCATTAAATGCTTCCTATTGGTGTAATGAGTTTCACTTGTTCATAACCAGACAGTACCAGGGCATCAGGGCTCACACCTCTCTCAACAGGATCTGTAAGAAAGAGTGAAAAAAAATGAAGGCACCCATAAACAAGCACAGTTGGCAAACGGTGGTGGTTGGCTGGTATAGTAGCAGGAGAAGGCAGAAAAGCAAAGATTTCTGTTTGCAATTGTGAAAGCAGACAAGACCATCATGTAACACCAGAGGTAGATCCAGGAAGTGTATTTTTTTTTTAAATGTAGTTTTAAATTGGGATGATGTAAACACTGCCACATGGTATTCTGCTTTGGCAGGTTGGAAATGTGATGGATGAAATATGACAAACATCCCTGCAAGTTTATTCATCCGTCTTTTCATTTGTGCCATTTTTCTATTAGCTAGGCATTGTTCTGGCTACCAGATTGGCTTTCCGTGTTGTAGGCTGGTGAAAGTGGAGAGGTAGGGGGAGGAAAAGATGAGAAGTGAGGGGCTTTCGACCCCTGTCTAATTTAAAGCATCTTTTACTGAGTGGTGCACTGAAAAGGATGTGGCTAAAGCAAATGAAAGAAAAAAAAAACCCATAAAGGGATCAAAGTATGTGTGCAAATTCATTCCTTGTGGTGGGAGATTTGCTCACTTGCTTTTTCAAAAGATTGGTGATTCTATTGTGGCTAGTACTCAGCATCTCTTCTGGATTTCATCTCGGCTGTGACTGATGGCTGGGATGACACCAGACACTGTATATTTTGAATGAGATCTAAAGCGCTTCTCCTGAGTGCGTGGTGCACACATTAAACAGTTGCATGAAACCGTTCTATTTATAAGTGGTACAAGACACCAGAAATGGTGGTAAATGTTGTACTAATGCAGCAGGCCACCAGGAAGTCTGTAATGATCTCAAGAACCTGCTCTTACACCAGAACCATATGCCTCCTTATGGTGTGGGGATGGGAGGATGTTTGTCTTATAAAGATAGACGTCAATGACCCTCCAGGAATATAGTCTATGACAAAATTAGAGGACAGCCTGCTAGACCAGGGAGCTGTGTTAGCAATGCTAAGCAAGTTGCCAAAATTAAAATGCATTAAAATGACCACAAGATCAGAACACTAATAAACTGCAGCATTCGTCACAGACACATCTCTGGATCTGGCAATGTGAAGCTTTAGAATGAGGAATTTGAAAATATTTATCCTGGAAATAGGGTGGTCCCTTGGGGGGGAGCGGGGCCCAGGGCCAATTGGCTGAAGCGGGGCCCCGTCCCCATGCTGGAGGGGAGCATGGCGGGCCGACTGGCCCGCTCCGACCCCCAGGGAGCTGGCTGGCCCGGGAGCCCGAGGCTGCAGGCATGGGGAGCTGGCTCCGGCCCAGGCCTCGGCCCCGGATGCCGCCTGTTGCGGGGGTGTGGGGGGAGCCGGCTCCAGCCCCGGAGGCTGAGGCCGCCTGCAGGTGGAAGCCAGGCCTGGGCTGGGAGGCTGAGGCCGCCTGCGGGAGGGCGGAGCTGGCTCCGGTACTGGAGGCCGGTAGCCGGCCGTGTGGGGCAGGCCGGCCCAGAGGCTGGGCCCCACGTGTTCCACCCCTGGGCCTGCCTGCTCTGCCCTGGGTGCAGGGAGGGCTGGCCCAGGGGCCGGGGATAGCCCTCCCGCCCCGCTGCCTTCGGCTCACTGCCGAAGGCAGTGGGGTGGCTGTGGGAGGAGGGGATGCTGCGCGCGTGGGCCCCGAACTGCCCCACTGGAAACGGGACAGTGTGGGGCCCATGTAACCGCGGGGCCCAAGGCGATCGCCCCGTTCGCCCCCCCTCTCCCCCAGGGACGGCCCTGCCTGGAAACCAGAGTGACAAACTCTCAGGTAGAGAATCCCAGGACAGCGCCTACGCCTCTGTTATGTCTAAACTAGCCAGCTTGCAGGAGATTGCAAGTACCGTGTAAGAATAACGGATCAGCTCCACAGATGATCTATACCAACATAGCTCCATTTGCACCACTTTCTAAATCTTCTGCTTTTGGCTGGAGGCAGGAAATGGAGAGGCATGTTATTCTGTCTTTAGAAAAAGCATTGTTAGATGTTGCTTAATACACCCCTTTTTTGTGTGTATCTAGCAGCCTAACTTCACATATATTATTGCCATATGTTACTGCAAAATGGAGCCTCCATGTGACCAGACGAGTGAGATTTAGAATTGCCAGGGCTTTGCAGAATACTAAACCAAGATTGATTGAAATACTATGGAGAACCATGTGATCTTAAACTGTGGAAAAACAGAAATTGTGGCTGTACTGCATCTTTTTTTGGGTCTACTTTGCAAGCCATCGGATCCTTAATTCAGGGAAAAATCGCACTGAAGTTTGGGGAATTGAAGAATGACACACAGAATGGTGAAAGTCTTTCCTTGCCGCGAGTCTTCTTTAGGATTCACAAGGAACAAACTGGGAGCAACACTGACAAATAGCCCTCCCTCACCATGCCATCTCTACCCCGCTATACCTGCTGGAATAAATAACAATAAATACTTGGTAAATATTTAAAAATAACTGTCCAACTACTACTAATATTTCTATTATAGTAGCAGTATAGATCAGGGCCCGACTGTGCTGGAAAAGTGTTTATGGTCTAAATAAAAGAAATTGTCCCCAATGTAACATACTGGGGGAGGAGGACTAGGCTCAGAGGTCTGTGGGAGAACTATGAAATGAACAGAGATGTTCTGAATCTTTAAGTAATGCCTTAATCACAAGGCCATCTTACACTTTTAAAAATGCTAACAACTTTTTGGCCATACTGTGCCAGTCCTTATGTGCTGTTTGACTTGCCCACCAAAACATCTGAGGTTTATAGATTTTGTGTGCCTAAATAACACCAGAAAAGAATAATTCTATAAATAGAATGCCTTTTTACAAATTCTATGACATTTATTATGAAAAATAAGCATCCATTTGTTCCCATTTAAAAAAAAAAGAACCCTAAAATAAAAATCCAAACTACAAAGCCTTGTTCAAGTCTAGGAATTCTGTCAGTCCAAGCTTGTCAAATATTGCATGCCAACACCTGAGAGAATGACAACAGCTTCTTTAAGTGCAATGCATCAAAGTACAAGATACATTTTTATGGAACAAACTGCTATTCTTAGAAGTCACCCAGGATCAAAAAATAAGCAATTTGCCAGGAGAAAAAAAGTGTTCAAACTCACAAGGGAGATTAGAGGACATTGGAACTAAAACAAAAGCTCAAATGCACCCCATATTGGTCCCACACTGTTGGATAATTGCAGTGTTGTTCAAGGCTTGAGTCGAGTGGCTGGAAATATGCAGGGAGCTCTCTACATGCTACTTTAAAATCTGTTGATATTTTCATCTTGCTTTGTTCAAGTCATTTTGTTTAATCCAAGTTCAGTGTTGAACTGTATCAGATGGATGGTGCAACATCCAATCTAAGACCCAGGTGTAACGGCTATTAAAATTAATGATTTTCACTGATGTCAATAGGCTTAGATCAGGCCCAGAATGCAACATAGCTGATCATTATTCAGTTAGAAGGTAAAAGAAACTGCTTCAGTTTGACAGAATTTGTGGGCAGAAACACATTATTGGGTGTGTTTACACTGGCAATTTAGGTGGACTTAAGAATGCTTAAGTCGACCTACACAAAGCCGCATCCACACTGCACTTTTATTAAGTCGACTTAAGTGCTTCCTTAAATCGATGTAATAACAGCTTAAGTCGACTTAATAACACCACCTCTGAAGGTCGATTTAAGCCTTAAATCGACCTTATTAAGACAACTTAAAGCCAGTGTGGACGGCTATGTCTTCGGTTAAGTCGACTTGACAAGGTTGACTTAAGTCAACTTAAAGTGTAGCCACTCTGTTAAGTCAACTTAACAAGGTTGACTTTAAGTCAACTTTAAAGTCGACCTTGTTAGGTCGACTTAACAGAGTCGACTTAACTTTGCAAGTGTAGACATAGCCAATAAGCTTAATGTTGGCACCAGTCCTTAGCTATGTCTACACTGGCAAGTTAGTTTGAATTAAGGAGGCTTAATTCGAACTAACTAAAGCCATGGCTACACTAGGCTTTAGTTAGTTCGAATTAAGGGCTTCCTTAATTCGAACTAATAAGTTCAAATAGGGCTTCAGAAGTTAGGCTTTAATTCGAACTAACTAGTTTGAATTAGCCAATGTGGCCATGTTAATTCAAACTAATTTCTTAGTTTGAACTAACCGGCCATTGAAATGAATGGGGATCGCTAATTCGAACTAACTAAAATTAGTTCGAATTAGTTGGTTCGAACTAACTAATTTGAACTAATTTTAGCAAGTGTAGACCTCAAGCCCACAGTTCAAGGATGATCTTGAAAAAGTGGAATGGGTTCAGAAAAGAGTGATTTAAAACAATCTGAGGGCTGAAAAGCTTGCCTTGCTGCAAAAGACTTACGAAGCTCATTCTGTTTTAACTTCTGGAACAGCCTTTTAGGCAAAAAAACCCTGAATGGCATCAAGACTGAGAGTGAGATGTTTGTGGAGGGTCTAATGAGATTGCCTATGATGGATTATGGGACATTGGAGACAGCACACATTCCTAGTGGCCGGAGATGGGACACTAGATGGGGAGGCTCTGAGTTACTACCGAGAATTCTTTTCCAGGTATGTGCCTGGTGGGTCTTGCCCATTTGCTCAGGGTCTAACTGATCACCATATTTGGGGTCAGGAAGGAATTTTTCCTCAGGTCATTTTGGCAGTGACTCAGGGGTTTGGGGTGTGTGAGGGTTTTGCCTTTCTCTGCAGTATGAAGCACAGTCACTTGCAGGTTTAAACTAATACTTTAAATCTAACTTGAAGTCTTTAAACCATGATTTGAGGATTTCAGGAACTCAGCCAGAGGTTATGGGTCTGTTATAGGAGTGTGTGTGAGGTTCCATGGCCTGTGATGTGCAGGAGGTCAGACTAGATGAGTCCATGAGGTAAGAGGTGATTTGATCATGGGCCATAAGTACCCATGTGAGGAGAAGATTTTTTTGATAGCAGGCTGTTCTTTAATTTAGCTGACAAAGGAGAATGAGATCCAACATCTGGAAGCTGAAGCTCTACAAATTCAGACTGGAAATAAGGTGCAAACTTTTACCAGGGAGGGTTATTAACCACTGGAACATATTACCAGGGAGGTGGTTGTTCTTTATTACTTGAAGTCTTTAAATCAAGATTCAGCATGTTTATGTACTATATGCATTAACTAAACCACAAAATATGGGCTTGATTCAGGAATTACTGTGTGAAAAGCTTTACCTTAGCTCATCATAATGACATCTTTTGCCTTAAAATTTGTGAACATGAGACACCTGCAAACTTCAAATGCACAAGGTTGAAGGTTAATGGCTAGAGTCTCCATTTGTGCACACTGTTTATACATGGCTGCAACACCACTGATTTCATTGTTCACAAGTCTGTATGTTCTATGAAGTGGCTGTTACACTGTGGCATGCTTTGCTAGTTGTGCGACAGTTGTCACCACACATAAGTGGACTTTTTTGTTTAAGTAATGAAGATCAAGCTGCACACAGTCAAAAAAGGGGAGCTCAGGTGGGACATGATCAAAAAAGCCCCAAACCAATATGATATGACTTTGGATGTAAGTTAATATTCTGAATACAGAACAAGCCATGAAATCAGTGAGATTGTATATGAATAAGGAATGAGAGAGGTCAGCTCTGCCACAAAGAAATGAAGTAAAATGTGGCCTATAATCTCAGAGAGGAAGATGCTGAGTGGACAGTAGCATGATCATTAGAACTGTTCAAAAAGTTTCATTCTAAACATTTTTTCAATCCCAAATGGCTATTCCCCCCCCCCCCATTTTTGGGGGGGGGGGGGGGGAGATTTTTCATTTTGTTCAAAATTTTATGGTTTTTTTTAATGAAAAGAACTGAAAAAAAAAGTATTTGGCTTTTGTTTTGGGTTGTTGCCAAAAATCAGGAAATCTTCAACAAAAAGAATTCAAGAAACATGTACATTTATTTTGAAAATTTCCAGCCATATTCATCCTTTTGTGACCAACATTCTAAGTAGAAGACAGTGCCCGTTCAGGTCTCAAAAGAGACATTTTGATCAAAGCATTTTAACAACAAACGGATATAATATTAAAAAAAAATGTTCATGGACCATGGTCCAGGAGGTGGAATTGGGAGCTGATACTGGAAAGGAAAAGAAATGAAGAAGAGGCACAAAGACAGATTGGAGTCAGAGAGAGAAGGGGGAACAGGTAAGGAGGCGAATCAAAAGGTAGAAGTAGCATTCATCCTACAAAAGAACAGATTTTCCCACTGTCAGTGCTGTATATGATCACAAGGTATTGAACAAACAGTAAATAAGGATCATAACTAAGGCTATGTTAATTTAAGTCGACTTAGCATGTCTACACTTAAATTTTAAGTCGACTTTGGGGGGACCCTACAAAGTCGACCTAGAGCATCCACACTGGATGCCTAGGTTGACTTGTAGGGGCTAGGTGGACCTGGGACTGGTCCACGGTGGCAGGGGGAGTACCCCTTGCCAAGTGCCAGGGGGCTCAGCCTTTGCCCCATTGTACCTGGGTACAATGGGGCAAAGGGGGACAGGGACCCTGGCAGGGCATAGGGGCAGGGCGGACAGGGCTCTGCCCTGCCCTGTGGGGGGGGCATGCCAGGCTGTGGCTGTGTCAGCCACCCTGGCAGGGAGGGCAGTGGGGACGTCCTGAAGAGCCCTAAGTCGACTTAGAGTTGAATTAGGGCTACTCCACGTCTACAGTGGCTTAAGTCTACTTTCTAAAGTTGACTTAAAACTAGGTTTTATAAAGTTGACTTAACTTTTCCTTAAGTCGACTTAAGCAGCTGCTTAAGTCGACTTAAGGAAAGTGTAGTGTAGACGCAAAGTAAATTAAGTCGACTTAAGCAAGCTTAAGTCGACTTAATTTACAAGTGTAGATGCTCCCTAAAAGTTTACCTGCTACAGAAAAGGCCATATCTTTTCCTTGATTGCTGGGCAAATTTGTCCTGGACACCAGTGGGTGTTCTGCTGTGGGTGCTCTAAATTTTTCACAGTTAAATATAGGAGACCTGAATTCCAGTTTACACTAGATTCCCTCTGCATCTGCCTGGGAATCCTGAAAGGGATGTAATGTAATGGATGCCCACTTTCAGACTTTCCACTGCCAGAGTAGTGTAAAGTTGATCTTACAGTAAATAAGAATCAGGCCCAGAATTTTGCTCTTTCCACTCAATGACATTGACACTTCTGCTGTAGAAAGCACGGTCTGCACACTAAGGATGGCAATTACACTGCTTGAGCTTTGAATCTATTATTCTCAGCAACCACCTCTAATCCCATCTCACTTTCTCCTGTAGGAGAGATTTGAAAGAGCTGGTGATGGAACAAAATCTACTCATGAGAATAGCGCAAAGATCGGATGAGATTTTTTTTTCACCTTGCCCAATCAACAGCTTTTGCTAATGGTCTTTTCTTTCCAAAATATGACTATACTGGGGAGTCCAAAACTATGCATGCTGGCTGTGATTTGCAACTCAGCAGCCATACAGTTAATTTCACTTTTCAATAGAGAAGAACCTATATAAATTATGATTGGCCATTCATTGAGACAGCAATTTCCCACTTCTAGATTTTCTTGCTGCAAATGTGTGAGAGTGCCAGACAGAGCAACCACAATGGTTTCCAATGTATAAGGTCAATCTGAGTTTATGCATCAACTTGGCATGCAGCCATAAATATTTTTGGCTTTTCTGTATCACGATCCACACCTATATCATTTTACTAATCTGCAGCCAACATTGAGAATCTGACCTTGCAGTTTGATTCAGTCTCAGGGAATTAATCATGCTGTGTGTATAATTATTTTAAAATCAATTTATTGTTCCCCAATTAAAATGCAAATACACTCAAGACGCTAAGGTGAAGGAGAAAGCACATGGGCAGCATTATGGTTTTTTTAAAAAAATTTAAAAGTGAAAAATGGCAGGGTTTTATTTTTGTTGTTGAGAATCAAAAAAAGAGTTTGGCTCTTGGCTGAAAACTGGGGCATTTTTGATGAAAATGTTGCTCTTTTATTGCCATTTCACTGAAAAAACATCATTCGTTGGGAAAAACATTCAGAGAAACCTTTTTTTGAGCATCCCAGGAAAATGAGTTTGTTTGTCAGAGACAAAGATACATAGGATTTTTCTGCAAAAGGTGAGGTAAATGGGGAAAGCTAGACCTCATTTCAATATTAACTCCAGTAGCTTTTCCAATGGAGGTGTAATTCCTAACATGGGTGGCTGCTCAAGCCTGGCTAGTATGGGTGATGTGGCTTCGTTCAGGCACGTCCCTACCCAGAGAGTTGGGTGATGCTATATACTACTTCCTCCCCACCCTTCTCCTCCAAAACTGCATGACCCAATGGCCCGATGCTCACAGGAAGCTGCATCTGCCTTCTGAGTGGGGAAGAGGGAGCAATGTTTGCTTAGAGTCCTTTCTCAGAACTTACCAACCAAACGGATGTTGCCCTCATTCCCTCTGTGCTTCACAGTGGAGGAGCTGAGATAACCGTATGGATATGAGCCAACAACTTATTTCCTATGTGAATAAAATCTGACCATATTCAGTGCTTTTATTTCAAATGCACATGAGTCTAAATGATACCGCACGTGTGGCATCGTCCATGCCATGCCATACACACCATATGGGGGTATATGTACACCCGCAATAGTCACAGATATCCAAAATAGAAGTCAGGTCTGGGTAGCTTGATCACGTCACTGATTAGTTTTAATTGTATTAGTAGTTAACATTTATATGACAGTGGAACTGCGGGGCCTCAAACAGTTCAGGATAAGAGCGGGTTGGGAATTTTTTTTTTTCCCGTTGAGTAACGTTGATTTGCTAGAAACAGAACTTTTTTGAAAATGGGTCCGTTTCAATGAAACATTCATTAACTATGAAATGTGTCACAGGACAGAGTTCCTGATAGAAAGAAACACCCCCAGATGATGGAATGGCCTTGTGGTTAAAACATTCATTTGACTGCTAAAGCCCCAAGTTTAACCCTCTGCTTTGCCTGTCTCAGTGCAGGGATTCAAATGAGCCTTGGCCACATATGAGGGGAAACGCCTTTACCCCCAAGAGTAGATCACTTTCTAGTTTTTCCATGAAGAACTTTGGAAGACCACAGTTTTGACCTGAAGCAGAATGGATTTTTTTGGGGGGGGGGGGGGGGGGGGGGGGGGGAAATCTAGAAAATTTGTATGGATTGGGAAAAATTGTTCTTGTCCAGCTGTAGTCAGGCTTCCAGTGAGCATGATGCTGTACAAACACCTATTATAGCCCATGGCCAAAAGAATTTACAAGCTAAATATGCAAGACTAATCAGGGATAGGTTCCTATCATTATTTTACTGTAGGAAAATGAAACCCAGAGAGATTAAGTGATCTGCCCAAGATCCGAGAACGAAAGCTGTGTGAAAGCTGGAAGCCAGCTCTGATCTGCCATGACCCAGTGCAAGCTCTTAACTGCAAAACATATCCTTTGCCTATTAACTACCAAAATGGGCGCAAAACCTAAAAGAACCCAAGTGGAAAGAAAAGTCAATGTGAACGCTAAGAAATGTGTGAGCTGTTTTGGGATATCTGGTCAGAAACTCCCACTTATCACCAAGGCCGGATGAAGTGGCCTTAGGCCCCATGGCTGCCAACCACTGCAGGACCCCCCCTCCCCCATCTGTGACTCTATCCTCCTCACCACTGTGGGGTCCCCTGGCTGTCCACCATAGAGGCCTTAGGGGCTGGTGACCCAGGCTCCCCCTTTATGCTGGGGCCCAATGCTTCAGCTCCTATAGCTCCTGCGTTAATCCAGCCCTGTTTAGCCCAGTGACCATCAAAAGTTCAGAGTAGAGGCAGAGCTCAGGGAAGTACCCAAAAATTCTGCTGTAAGTGACGTTGGCTTAGAACCATTTCTCTTCCACCAACAATCTTTTTCATTGGGAAAAGCAGTCTATTTTTTTTTTAAAAGATACACTAGGGTTTTTTTATTGAAATATTTCATTGCCTTTTTTCATTTTTCTCAACAACTTTTTTATGAAAATGGATTTTTTTCCCCCCAGAAGTGTGTGTGAAAATTTCCGTTTGGTCAGAACAACCACTTTCCACTGAACTCCCACTGCCCATATCAACAGAATTTTTTTTACCTGCGCTAAGCTTATGTATGCAACGTTGATTGGGAATCTTTGCATGATCAAATGGTCTCATGATGTTTCTAGCACTGGCTCAATTCCTGAAGGGTAAAGATGTACAGAAAGGAGAAATAACAAGTGGGATAAAATATTATCAATCCTTTTCCTGTAAGTTGGAAGGTTTTTGCTCCAGATTCAGTTAGAGCCACAGATGGCGGTTCAGAAGGGTTTCTTATTTCATTTGAACTATTTGCCCACTCCTGATTTACTCTACAGACATATGGTCTGCTTCTTTTTAAGCTTAGCAGCAGAATGCCCTTGGCTTCTCCATTCATCACAGCCCTGGCATGGAATGCACGTGGAAGAAAAAAAAATAAATAAAGAGCCATGTCAGATATTATAGAACCTCCTGGAAAAGGCTTGCTGCCAGTTGTGTTTTATTTGAAGAAATCATTAGAGTTTATTTTATTGCTAGGAAAGGCTGCCAGCCTTTATGATGATAAAATTGCTGAGTTTCCCAGGAAGTTTATTTACATAGGTCTTGAAAGACAGGCCCAACTACAAGAGACACCACAGATGATTCTTTCTTTTCCCGCCCTCAAGCCATATTTTTATATATTAACGCTTTCCCGCACTGGCAGTTCAGACTTTCGATGCAGTAATTGATTAAGATGGTATGTAAATAAGAACCATTCCCCTCTGAGAGTATGGGAGTTGGGAACAGATCTGAAAGCAGAAGTAGGTGTTTATTCTCTGTGTGTGCGCCACTAGAGGGAGCTGTGTAACAGACGTTACAGGTATGTGGCACACTCCCTTCTGGCAGGGGAACCTCATCTTGGGTATCCAAGTTCTACTACGGTTCCTTTCACTATTTCAGTACTAGATCTACAATGGCCACCAGTGAGGTTTGAACTCAGGAATGGTAGCACAGAGCTCTACTGTTTGTGCTAAAAGATGATACTGCATAGCTGGCAGTTGTCCTCTGTGGACCAGTGAAAGTGGTGTCCATTGCAATTTACACACGTTACATCTGCAGAGGTGTAGTATCTTCATCTTTCCATTTGACTGTCTGTCAGCCTACATAAAAACGGCATGCTAGCTGTGGAAAAAAAGCCTTTATTTCTTCAGCTACATCATTAGCAGTAGACTTTGGGACATACCACTACCCTTCTGCATCTATACACACTGTTCGAACAGCAGTCAAGAACTTGATACATATCTGTTCCCTTCTTGGCCCCAAATATGGAATGTCTCCTGTAAAATTACATTGTCAAGTGGGCTAGGATGGGCTATATTGAGTTCTCAGACAGTGAGTGCTTCCAGGCTGGATATTTGACAATCCAATAGGGCCAGAAAAAATAAACAAACAAAAACAAAAAACAACTCACTGAAAAGGGGAGCATCACAGTTTTATAATAGGATACACACCCCTGTATTTTAATGCTGGATGATCATGAAACATTTGACTTTAAAATTGCAAAATTATCTATAAAGGACCCTAACGTGTAATTTTTTAAAGGGTTCTAAAATGTCTTCTTTGCAAATGACTTTCTGTTCAAATCTTGTGTAGCTATTCACATGCTAACTAAGGCTTAAGTTCCGGCTTTCCAGGAAGTGAAGCAAAAATAATTTTTTTTTTAAAAAAAGGCCTTCTGAAGTGTTTCTATGATAGAGTAGTCAGAACCATATATGGATTATGCAAACTACACGATTAGGATTTACAAAAGATTATGTGAGCAATAGAGCTAGTAAAAATTTTTGGAAACACTGGCTATTTGGAGGGAGTAAAAGCTTTGGCTACTTTTTGCCCCGCTTAGAGAGTGGCCAGAATTTTTAAAAATTGAAATTCAACAAAAATATTGGCAAAAATGTTGGGATTTTTTTCTTCTACATTTTCCTGCTGGCTTTAGTTGGCATACAATTGGGGTAACCCACAAACTCACTTGCGGTTTTGTCTTCATACTACACTGTACATAAAACTTTAAAGGTAACTGCTTTGCAGGGTATTGGTTTCCAAGGACTGAATCCTGCATGGTGCTGAGCAGTCTATTGCTAATCCAGGAAAGCATGGAAAAACGTGCTTACATTTCATTGAACAGTGGAACTTAAGAACATGCTGAACTGCTGCTTCAAATTGGCCTGGGATTGCTCATATGCTTAAAGGTAAGAAGGTGCTTAGGTGTTTTGCTGAATCAAAGCCAGACTATTTAAGGCAGGCCTACATTGCCTGTCAATTTCAGTGGCAGTTGAACAGAGATATTCAAGTTACTTAAAATAACTTCTGTATCTCAGTTTGACTGCCCTTTGCCTGTCACATCCACTGCACTGAGTCGAATTGAGGCCCCCCTTTGACTCAGCGCTACTCTTGTTGCTGGGGTGGTCTTAATAGATCGGTTTTCTGATCGACTGAGCAGATCTTCACGCACCCACTCAGTCGACTGGGAAGGTTGATTTGACAGTGGCAATTTTGCTGTTGTCGGTGAAGACAAGCCCAGAGTAAAATAAAGGGCAAATAATTTAATCAGTGGGAAGACAGCTCTGCCTGGGATTTAAGAGTCTAGAAAAGGATGCCAATTCCATGTCAAGGATGGTCTCTCTCTGTTATACCTCTGAGAACCCCTCATTAGTTCAAGCACCTCACAAATTAAAATATATTTAGGACAGCTACCCCCATGCATTGGGCAGCATGGTCTAGTAGAAAGGGCACTGGATTGGGAGTAGTTCTATTTCTAGCTCTGCCACTGGCCTGCTGGGTGACTTTGGGCACCCCCATGCCTCAGTTTCCCCACCTGTTAAATAGAGATAACGATACTCATGCTGACCTCTTCTGAAATGTGCTATATAAGAGGTAGGTATTATTATTGTATTAGTCTCCAGTTTGCAGAAGATGACATAGACACCCCATGGTCAAGACATGTTCAGGATCACAGGAAGGAGGAGGCAGAGCAGAGACTATCTGTCACGCTGTCCACATCCCAGGCAAGCATCACACAGAAGCTGAACTAACTATTGTGAAACTGATTTTAAATGATTGCCTGATCCCGAGAGGTACAGGACACCCACAACTCCTACAAATCTACCAATGGTGATTGCCCTGTTGCAGAGACATGGCATTGTTCAGTCCCTGGATTACCTCCATGGACCTGATATGTGCAAACAAAACCCACCCTCCACACAACAGTGGGGATTACAAGAACCCCTACCCTTACATAACCATGCCCATATTATCAGATACCCCATAGTGAACAGTGAGCTGTATGTCTTCAGATACACTGCTTATTGAAATGATTAAGGGATGGACCCGAATCAGAAGATTGGCTCCAAACCTGAATGTTGTGGGAAACCAGATCTGGAACCAAACCACATACCATTGCTTAAATCTATCTTCAGTTTCTTTTGTCTTCTGCTGAGAAAAACAGCTTGGCCATATAAATTACAATTAGTCACGTGGGCTATGTCTACACTTACCAAATTAGTTCAAATTAGTTAATTCGAACTAACTAATTAGAACTAATTTTAGTTAGTTTGAATTAACTTAATTGGAACTAGCATGGCCCCACTAGAATGCTAGTTTGAACTAGCCATGTCCATGCAGGGCACTTGCTTAGTTCAAACGTCAGTTGCATTAAGCTCAATGTGCCGGTTAGTTCGAATTAAGCAGTTAGTTTGAACTAATATGGCCACATTGGCTTAATTCGAACTAACTAGTTTGAATTAAGGGTTAGTTCGAAGTAAAACGAGGTTTTATTAATTCAACTAAATTTTCCTTAATTCGACTTAAGGAACTGCTTAAGTCGAATTAAGGAAACTCAAGTGTAGACACAGAGTAAATTAAGTCGACTTAAGCCTGCTTAAATCGGCTTAATTTACAAGTGTAGACACACCCATAGGTGCTATAAAACATCAGCATTACAGTTAGTGAATGAGTTCTGTGCATAAAGCTGTGAGCTTGAGTGAGCATACTAAAAATAGCCATGTGATCACCATGGGTGGGCTGCAGTTCTAGCTAGTGCACAAGTACAATGTCACCAGATCCTTTTAGTATATAACCAACCAGGTGTCCTGTGCTGTCATAGCCACAGTATTGTTTTTATTGCTAGTGTGTGTAGATCTACCGAAGCTGGGAATTACATCTACCATCTACTGTGTAGACTAGGGGTCTCCAACCTTTTGCCAGCAGATTGTGCACTGCTCCTAGATTTAATGACAGCTGCTGTTCAGGAGTCGATCATGATCAACCAGTTGGGAATCACTGGTATAGATCTATCCTAAGGGACTACATTTTTCCAGACTCTCCCTTTGGGCTGGGTGACAGATTTGCGTGTGCATAGGTGGGCACTAGCATTTGTGCACACAACTCACTTCCAGTTTTTCAACATACGTGCTTCCAATAAAGAGACAGCAGGGTTGGAAAACACCTGAAATGTAATATTGCTTGCACCACAAGGTGAATCACAGCCAGCAGACACAAGTTTAAACATGAGTGGCCTTGTCCACTCAAAGTTACATTAATTAAATATATCTTACATGCTGCATTTTCCCAAGAAGGACACATCTTGCAGTGTTCCAGGATGGAAAAATCCTGATGGAAGGCAGCAAAAGTACTTGTTCTCATTTTGGAGACAAGGTGGGTGAAGTAATATATATTATTGGACTAATTTTTGTTAGTGAAAGAGACAAGCTTTCACAGAGCTCTTCTTCAGGTCTCCTTATGGAGAAACATCCCATAGACATAGATGGATTGACATTGGCCAAGGAAGTTGTAACTTATGTCTCCTTGACCCATCTTCAGGGAGTCTGTTTCAATAGCTGTTTCAATTCTGGCACTTCAGAGAGCTTTCTGGCCAACAAACCACTGCCCAATTTCCTCCATCTTATCTTAGTGGTGCAAAAAACTCTGAAATTAGGGCCTGAAGCCTTGTGATCCATAGGCATGCTGAACTGGTTTGAATAGCTTTTGAAAGTGGCTTTGTATTTTGTGGTGTGGGGAGATTTATTTCCTGATCTTTTGCCCATCAAATCTTTTTCTGATCTTAATTGTCAATCACGTCTTATGATTTCTCCAGAGAAATGAAAATACCAGTGAGTTGTCTTGAAAATCTGCCCTTTGAAGTCAGCATTCCAGGAAATAAAACACCTTTATTGTTATGGAATCCAGATCCATCTGGCTGGGGTAGACTCGTGTGGGTTTGTTGACTCAGTATTTAAGCCGCTCTTCATCTTTTATGGCAAGTCACAATGGGGTGTTCGCTGCATACAAGGTTGGTAAGGAAAAAGGTCTCCTTTGCTGACTACTTCATGTAGAAAGAGGAATTCATGATGAGTATTTCTGGGTAATATAATTAATCTCCATAGCAAGCTATGCTCCTGCAAGTACCTGGAAAAATTGAGCAGACTGCTCTGTCTTTCTAGCTGAGACACCAGGTGCCAGCGTTTTAAAGATGCTAGGCAGCACCTAATCCTCTAGGCCTGAATTTTCTCCAGATGCATGTCTTAACAAGGCACCAGCTTTTCAGAAGAGCTTAGGCCTCAGCAGTGCCCATTGTAACACCAAGGCCAGATTTTCAAAAGATATAATCACCTGGTGGGCTGAGTTATTTAAAAAACCTGGCCAGTCACTTAAGTGTTTGCATGGGAAATGAACTCTTAAAAAGCTGACCTAAATTGTGTGGGGGACTAATCCCTTCTGAAAATCTTGGTCTCCCTCCACTGGCCATCCAGAGTTTATCCTGGGTTTCCTCAGTGCCATGGAAGTTAATGGTGTTGCAGTGGAGTAAACAGCAAAAGCAGAATTCATCCCCTTCGTTTTCTGATGAGCGCACAAAGAAATGCTGGAAATTTAAAATAAATAAATTTATTTATTAATAATAATATTTAATAAAATGTGCCTAGCTGTGGCCAATGTGATCTCACATCCACACTGGAGCCTTAGGTCGATTTAAGGAAGGTTAAGTTGACATACAGACTCCTGCATCTGCACTGGGCACTTATTAAGTCAACTTAAGTGCTTTCTTAAGTCTCAATAACACCACCTCTTAAAGTCAACCTAAGGCTTACGTTGACCTTATTAAGTCAACTTAGGCCAGTGTAGTCGGGGGATAGCCCTTAAGTTGACCTAATTGGCCTCCAGGCCCCCTCGCAGAGTTCCTGGCCACTCCTCCGTCGACCTAGCACCTGCCAGTGTGGACGCAGGGCTGTGGAGTCTCTAAATTGACTTAACAGAGCCTCCAGTGTAGACATACCCTGACAGATATGAGTAATTTGTCTTTCTATCTAGAACTTGTATGTCCCGTCCAGTGTGGGTGGTGGTGAGTGGTGAGCAGGGGACTGGAGCAATCTCTAGGTCTGCTAGGCGGAGCAAACAGCCCAAGGCCTAGCCTTTTAGCAGGGTGGGGCAGTCTATAGTCTATAGCCCCTGGCAGGGCAAATAAACAGTTTGCAGCCCAGCATGAAGTGGGGGGAAAAGAAGGCAAATAGTCTCTATCATCATGTAGGGTGATCATCCTGTGGGCAGGGTAGGAAAGGAGCAGGGAAATGCGGGCCCACTGGACTCCACTGCACCCCAGCCAAGGGCCCTGGCAGTGATGGGGTGTCCCATCACTGAGTCTGTGGGGATCCAGCCAAAACACACTGACTCAGCTTCAGGTCAGAACACTGATGGAGTGGTGTCTGGTTTCCTGGGCTCCTTCCTTCCCCCCTTTCCTTGGTGTATGTTGTTCTCCAAATCACCCTCAGTCTCCTTGGTGTACTCAGCCAGTGGAAGGTTCCAGAACCCCTTGGCCTTGTCGATTAATGGCAGATCTAGCAGGTCCTCAGGGACATCAGAGAACAGAAGCTCCTCCAAGTCGCAATGGCCAGCTACCTCCTCTGGTTCTCTCTGCTTTCACCATTCTACAGCCAAAGAATAACAAATATAAAAACAGCCCAGGTGTGGGCATGTGTTCCGCTTTTATTGAAGCTGTGTTGGTTAGGGTGGGAGGAATTGTCATCTCTGCCCAGCATTACCATCTGAACAGAAGTCCCCAGTGAAGATGCATGTCTCTTGCAGTAGTGTTCATTATAGATATCTATTTTGCTCCCATCACCATAACATCAGAGCACCATTTCAGGAGGATGAAAATGGCATATGGCACCTGCATTTGTTGGTCAGATGGGAAATGGGAGGGGGTAGATGAACTAAGTCAGAGACATTTAGTCACTCCATCCTCTTTACCCATATGGTTCTTTGAAGCCTGCACGACAACATTTTAGTCCAAGAGCAGTAGAGAGTTGCATTGATTTCAACAATGTTCTTTGTGGAGCATATTTTAATTCAGTGTAAGAATAAGAGTGTCTGGCCCATGGTAATTTCCATTAGACTATATTTCTAGCCACATCTGGCTGTGTTGAAGCATAGATCCACTCTGCAGAAGCAGGGCTTTTAACACAGAAGATAGCAAATGATAGGGCAACCAGATAACAAGTGTGAAAATTGGGACGGGGGTAGGGGTAATAGGCATCTATGCAAGGCAAAGCTCTGAAGACTGGGACTGTTTCTATAAAAATCTGGTCACCTGTCTGGAACAGCCCTAGCCATTTCTGTTTGTGTCACCATTTCTTCGTAACAGTTGGGGTTACGCATCTAATCCTCCAAGGGGGTGGCATTTTTGCACTTCTACAAGGCATTTTTCTGTATTAAAACTTTCCTTTCGTTAAAAGGATGTTTTCTGCCTACTATATCCCTTAGCTTTCTTTACCTCCACATACAGCTGGGTTGATGTTAGAAGCAGAACATGTTAACGTTTTAAGAAGTGTCCACGTTAGGAAAAAGGTGTCTTCTTACTACATCTTGGCTAGCACATGATAAATTACATGAGGTAAAATCCCAGAGAAAACAAAGCAGTAAACACTAGGGGAGACCCTAGGGTTTATCTCAACCTGCTAACACATAGTAAAACTACAACCACTTTTTCCACACTGGTATTGTAACAGGTGTTAGTCACATGTATGAGTTAACCTAAGGGCTCAGTTCTCGTCATGAGAAATGAGGTTCCTGACTACACGTCACTTTCCTTATATGCATTTCCCATGACGCAAGCCTCGACTTCAATTGCTTGACTTTGCAACAACCTTTTCCCAAACAGATCTTCTGACAGGTTGGCCACTTTTCTAAACAAAGGTTGGGACTTAAACCCCCCTGATCCTTAGGAAATGTTTTCCTCTTACAGGCAACTAGGCTGACCCCCATCATGTTTTTGGATATATTTCAGGGACCTGAGCTTCTCCCTTAGGCAGTATGTCAGTCTCCCAGAGATACCTTAGGGTACATCTACCCATGAGGCTCTGTTAAGTCAACTTAACCAACGTCGACTTTAAGTCGACTTAAAGTCAACCTTGTTAAGTCGACTTAGAGACTCCACAGCCCTGCGTCCACACTGGCAGGTGCTCAGTTGACGGAGGAGTGGCCAGGAATTCTGCGAGGGGGCCTGCAGGCCAATTAGGTCAACTTAAGGGGGTATCCCCCGTCTATACTGGCCTAAATTGACTTAATAAGGTAGACTTAAGCCTTAGGTTGACCTTAAGAGGTGGTATTAAGTCGACTTAAGGAAGCGCTTAAGTCAACTTAATAAGTGCCCAGTGTGGATGCAGTCATCTGTAGGTTGACTTAACCATCCTTAAGTCGACCTAAGGCTCCAGTCTGGATATACCCTTAGTATCTGATGCTTCATCTTCTGAGGCCTTCACGGTAGCTGTTGCTCCTTTTCTTTCTTTCCCCATTGAGTTCACTAGGTGACATTGATCTGCTTTAAGATTTTGCTCTTGCCCGAGAGTCACTCGCCCTCTGTTTTGGCTGCTTCGCAGTCCCTCTTTGTCTCTCTTTTCTTCTGACTTCATCTTTCCCTTCCAGCACAAACTTTCAGCTTTCATTTCATTCCTCTCCAGCCCTGACTTGGGTTTCTAGCTGTGTTTCATTTGTCTGTCTGCTGCTCATTTCATTTTCTTTTCCCCCTTTCCCTTGGCCTCTGACAACTCTAGCATCTCCAGTTTAATAAAAAAATACTCCAAAGTCATTTTCTGGCTATGCTGTGGAATTCCTCTCACTTTTTCCCCTCCCACTTTGAATATCTGTGGTATCTGCTCAAATTCTTAGGCAGTGTCTTCTTTTTGCCATCCACTGTCAATCAGCCTCACAACCTGGATCCAATCTAAAAGAAGAGGAGCTGAAGAAGAAGCCCTCCTTTTTATACACCTGCTCTCGTTAGCTGACTGTTTGGAACTCAGGACCTCTCAAACGCTAAGGTGTCTCAGCAATATAACTTTTAAAAACAAGCCACCATAGGGGATGGACACAAAGTCATTGTTTCCAAGCCTGAGGCTTTAATGAGCAGGAAGCTGATTCACTGGCTTCAGGAAAGCCAGCCAGAATCCTTAGTACTTCAGATCTTTATTTAAGCTATGCTTGCTTTGATGTGTCAGCACTGGTGGCTTCTGGGAATTGTAGTTAAACCCTAACAGCCAGCTAACTATTGGGCAGCCACCAGGGATCCAGAGCATACAAAATGATGAAAGAAAGATCTGGCACAGGATTAGAATGGAATTGTTTCTTAAAGGGGCAAGTCTTTCTTCCCTAAGTGAATGTATTTTTCTTATAATTCACACCAGAATCAAAGTCAGAATATATGGAGACTATTGTTTCACAGCATGGCGAGCCATTCCTGCAGGAGCCAAAATACCTGAACCATCATACTGAACTCCCTCACTCTCAGCTTTAGGGTTGATTTAGAAGGACACAGAATGTAAACATTTACCACAAAACAGTCTGGATGTGAACATCTGAAACACACAATGTGCATAACTCAGCTGTTTCCAAAGTCATCTTCTTATCTTGTCATTCTGACCACATTACCCCTCGGGACCGTTCACTGACCCCAGTAGTTAAAGTATAATTTGATGGGCCCCAGAACCCTCCTAATCTCTGGGCCCCCTTCCCGTATTGTCTGGGCCCCCTTCATGCATGTGTGGGCCCCAGCCTAGGTAGATGTTTGCAACCACTTCTCAGTATCACATGCATCGGTTATCACTCCATAAAAATATTTATAATTTTATATAGCGCTTATGTCTATAGCAATTATTGTCACAAACTAGCAAACACTGCATCACACAATAAGTATTGTGATTAACAATGGCGGGGCATAGGATCTGCCAGGAGTCAGGGTATGTTCCGCCCTTTTTTTCTATTTTTAGGGGCCCCGGAACTCTGGCTCCTCAAATTTGGGGGCCCCGGAACTGCATTCTGGTGCATTCCCCCTTACTTTAACCTCTGACTGACCCCATCTTCAAGCCTCCCCTTTATGAAATGTCACAAAGCTGCCGGAATTATTCACTGCCAGCAAATTCTCTCTGAATGCATGTTCAGTTTCAAGGTTGCTTGGTAACATAGTCAGTGGATCAGCAGTTTTTCCCTCCATAGATTTTAAAGCCAGAAGGGACCATTCTGATAATCAGATCTCCGCTCCTGCTTTACACAGGTCAGATCATTCCACCCAGGATGCTTTGTTGAGCTTTATTACTGTTTAGAACCTTGCCGGTTTCAACCGCCAGCCTCAGGATCTTGTCTACTAGATTAACATGACCTTGTATCTCTGGAGCCTTAAATCCATATCCCAGCTCAGCACACAGATTATAGTTATATATTTAAGTATAATGTTTCCTGCATGTGTTAGAAAGCCACCATTCAGTTTGCTACAACATTCTTCTTCTTTGCAGCAGCAAGGTAACAGGTTGGGCCTGAGGTACGTTGGTAGACCTGCACGAGGGAAGGCTGCATAGTGTGTGTGCAACACTGTACACAACTACAAACAAACAGCAGGTGCACTAGCTCTGGGTGGAAACGTTCTGCCAAAAGTCTTAGAGTTTTCAACCATTTTCTCATTTCACATTGGGACAAAAACTGAGAGTGTGTTGACATCTTCAACAAAAAACCGGAGGAAGCTCCATCCCAGAATTGCCAGTACCTTAGGGTGCGTCTATACTGGCAATTTAGGTCGACTTAAGGAGGCTTAAGTTGACCTAAACAAAGCCACATCCACACTGGACTTTTATGAAGTCAACGTAAGCATTTCCTTAAGTCGACTTAAGGAAAGCTTTAGTTGACTTAATAACACTTGGTTTTAGGTCGACTTAAACTTTAAGTTGACTCCTTAAGTCGATTTAAAGCCAGTGTGAACGGGAATTAGCGCCTAAATTGACCTTATTAAGTCGACTTAAAGCATTAAGTTGACTTAATAAGGTCGACAAGGGGCTATGTCTACACTAGAAAAGTTAAGTCGACTTTGTTACGTCGACTTAATAAGGTCGACTTTAGGTCGATTTACAGTTGACCTTATTAAGTCAACTTAACAAAGTCAACTTAACTTTTCTAGTATAGACATAGCCTTAGAGGCTAGGGCACTTGCCTGGGAAGTGAGTTTGTTGGACACAATTAAGAGCAGGAATTCGAATTTGGGTTTTCTATACCAAGGGGTTTCCCTAACTGCCAGGTGATAAATCCAAGAGGGAAAGTGGAGCCATGAGAAACTTTTCCTGATGAAAGTTTATTCAAAACTGGTATGTGCCTATGGAAAGTTTGATTGTGATGAATCAGCATTCTCTGATGAAAATCCATTTCATCAGCACATTCCCAGCCAGCTTTCATGAGCACTTCAGTTTTATGAGCATTAAAGTCACATATATGTTCTATAAATGATTAAAGACAGACACTGCACTGAATAAATGGAGGGAAAGAAAAGCAGGCTCAAGTTGATAATTTCTGATCCAGATCTGAATCTTCAAAAAGTCTCCAGGGTACTGAGATCTGGGCTCTTGATTCAGGCCACTGCAAGGATAGAAGCCAGCTGTAATGTCTCTATTGGCACTGCTCAAAGCATAAAGAAAGAGAGATACAGCTTTTTGGGCTGGGCATACAAGTAAAAACCAAAGCAACGTAACATCAAGCATATCTTTGCTGCATATTTTTAGACTGAAGTACTGAAAAGGTTAAATTCTATGTTTGCAGCTGCATGCAGAGTGGAGCCAGCATTTGAAACCTGGGAATAACTGATTTGTGTTTCAAGAATCCTTTTTATTGGGGAAAAACGGCAAAAATATTATTAAAATATTAAATAAAATATTAAACCCACCAAACCTTGTTTAGGTTGGCAGCTGATGTCAGCCTTCCATGTGATGTCATCTGTTGGGCACTGCCATCAATATGTTGCCATCCGGGTTGCTGGCATCGGACCAAATGGGCCCCCTGCAGCCAATAGAATATATAGGGGGAAATGGATTTGCAACATGGAGGGGGGAGGCAGATTTGGAAAAGTCTTTTATAAACAAAGCAACATTAATTAAAAGGATTTTAAAGAGTCCATTCTACCAGCCAAAGTGCAGGGTGGTCTCTATGTCTTTTCATGAGCTTCAGTGAGAAATGCACCTACATTATTTGAAGAAAAAAAAATCTGGAAACATGGGTCTCAATATTCTGTGATGGGGAGCTATTCTTATAAGGAGTTAAAATCACCCTGCTATACATTTGACCAGGTAGGTAGTGTAGCCTAGTGGCCAATACACTAGCCTTAGAAGCAGGTTCTGACTCAGGGATGCCCTGCTGCTGGTTGATGTTCCTGAAGCTGTGTCCCTGCTCTGTGCCTCAGCTTCCCCATGTGTCAAATAGGGATGATGAGACTGGCTGATGAAACATGGTACAGAAAAGTGAGGTGTTAGTGTTACGAGTTACCACTAGAGGTGGGTGGAAGATCTTAAGGTAGATTTGGGAAGGCCTAGATTAACAAATGCACATTCAATACATGTGCACAGGACCCCTGCCACAGGGACACATACACAGACATTGTGAGAGGCCTGTGCTCTGATGTGATGCCATCAGGGACTGCACTCTGAGCATCATTTCAGAGGGAAAAAAAAAAAAAAAATTGCATCTGCTGCAGAACAATCTGACCAACCAGGAAAGGAGTGATACTGAGCCAACTGTCAGTCCCTGCAAATTTCTTTTTATTATCAGTGATTTGAAAGGCGAACACAGCAAGAGCAAATCAACCCAGAAACACCCTGCTTCAGCAAGTGAGGGGGCGGAGAGGACACCTCAGGCAACCTCCCTTCTACTAGTGTCCACTTACCTTCCATATTGCTGCTTCACATAACAGTCCCCACAAATCAATTTGTAATCCCTTACTGTTAGATATGTGTGGAGATGGATTATAATCTGATAATAAGGAGGCAGCAAACACTCAGCTCCATGCTGAACTTTTATTGTGGAGCAGCGGGGCAAACCAGACAAACAGGTTTTCCTAACACTAAAACAACCCACCCATCTATCACTATGGCAACCCCAATGACCTAAAGTAATCCAGGACACCACACTTACATGCTGGAGCACCCCTGGGCTTCACCCTGGACTGTTATTTGTCTTGTGTTGGGAGACTTGCTGACCCAAGGTCCTCCAGAACCAAAAGTAAGCTACTACAGGACACTGTAGATATGTAAGGCACAGAAGGGGACCTCTACCACACCATTTAACAGAGGAGTAGAGTTGGCCAATGTGGCTGTGTGCAGAGCCATAGGCAGAGTAATTACTGCTGGGTCATATATGACCAGTACCTCATTTCCAACAATGGGATGAGATGTGTTGTATCTCACTGTGGGGCCAGTCTTGACTCTCTTCTTCAGTGGATAAAGGGGCATTTTAGTTACTTAATCCTATATGTTCTGTCTACTAACAGGCCCAGCATGTCCGAGATCGGTCAGACCTCCCTGCCAGCTTTGTAGTGGATCCACGCTGATGCTCAGCCAGGGCACAGAACTCAAATAAATGACCTCTCCCATAACCCTGAGCAGTTTTCCATGGATTTATGCTCCTCTCCCTCCCTCCTCCCCCTAAGCAGGGTTGTTACTAGAAATAGATGGAATACTTTAGTCCAGTACTCGGAAACATCTCCTGATGATGCCAAGTAAGAGGCTGTGAAACAATCTACTGTGGGAAGATGGTGGAAGCCTGGAACAATTAAAATTGGGCTGGCCAAGTTTTAAGATTGTGTGTAGTGATGTAGTGTGGGGATTGAACCCCAGATTTAAAAGTATGACCCTGTACTACTTGAGCAAAAGAACAGAAGCTGACACTAAACTACTATATGTGCTCCAGCCTCTAGAGAGAGACAAAGAGCCACACATGGTTAGCATGGATTATTGTGTTAGCAGAAAGATGGGCTATTTGACCTAATCGATCTTGTCCATCTCTGCCTGCTATGAATCTCAGAGTCTAAGGATAACCATTAAACATAGCCTTTTTTCCCCCCACATTATGAACTCTGATTTTTAGCTGAGCTAACATCACAACATAGGTCTGTATGTTGTTTATTTTCATCAGGCTGCATGTTGAACATTCTCTTGAACTGCATCTTGTTGAACCTTTTCTGTCAGCATTAGGCTTTTGGGGAACATCTATATTCAATTTAGCTTGCAGACTCCTCCCATGCAAAAGTTCCACATGAGACATCTGGTTTACTGCATGCTGAAGTGCTCAGTAGTTCTGTTAAAAAGTCTGTTGCAAATGAATTCCAGAGCTTCTCTTTGATTGGGTCAGCGTTTGAAAACAGTTTTTAAAAAATGGGACTAAATCTGGTATTATGCAAAACCAATTAATTTTTGTTCATGAAATTTTGGCTGAAACGCTTTGCTAATTACTTCTGGGCCATTTTCATGTCCTTGAAATGGCACTCATCATCCAAAATGAGCTTTCTCCCGTGTAGAATCTGATAAGGAAGATGGATGCTATAATACTATATGTGTTGCTGCAATTCAGTGAATGTATAGCACATAATACATAATTTTATAACTCTCTCAACTTGTGAGCGCATCCTTGGCCACAGTAAAGATCTCTGGGACTGTGTCTGGGTCAGTTAACTCATCAGTGAATCTCATGAACACGCTTGGCTTGAAGCTCTGGAGGAATAATCAGACAATGGATGCCATGTGTCATATCTCTACAAAGAGCAAGAGACCGGAATCAATATGTTTTGTTATTTATATGGTATCTGTCTCTAGTTGGCTGATCTTCCACTTTCTCTGGCCCAGGAAACAAATAGCTGTGAAAAGTTCTGTACACAAAGCACTAAGATCACCATTTCACCATTTCAGCATTATTTTGTAGTTATCTATTGAGGTATCAAACATAAATGAGATGACATACAGCAGCACTGACTGCAGGCAGGTCAGCCACTGTGCAATGTGCACACCCTCACCCACGTCTCTCATTAGACAGTGATTAGGCTGCAGCAGTAATGTATGCACTCAAAGTAAGACCCAAGAAAAACCCAAGAGCTCAACAGCTCAAGTACAACCTCTGATGAGAATGCCCTGTCCTGCCACTGGCTTTGGGACTATGAATCCGAGAAACCAAAAGGAAGAGCAATGTAAAGGCCATAAGGTGGGCCACAGGTGATCTTTCATTTAACTGGATCCCAGACCTTTTAAAAAATAACCAACACTTAGAATGACTCTTGGAAATGATAGACAATGTGGAACGTGGAGGTTTTATATGCTCATCATGAACATGAATACACTTACATAGAATACTATATGCGCCAAGCACCATGAAGACATTAACTAATCATCGCAGGACATCTGTCAGGGCAGCTTGAGACGTATTATGAATCCTAGCTTATAGACAAGGGCTATGTCTACACTACAAAAAGTTAGGTCAACTTTGTTAAGTCGACATAAAGTTGACCTTATTAGATCGACTTAACAAAGTGGTTTCCCTGAACAGGGACTTAGTAAGTCGACCTAACTGCCCTTAGGTCGACCTAATAAAGTGGACTTAAGCGTCCACACTCTGCTTAGGTCGACCTAAGGAGTTGACTTAAGGGTTAGTTTGACCTAACCGGCGGTTCTTATTAAGTCAACCTAACCTTTCATTAAGTTGACGTAACGAATTTCTTAAGTCGACTTAATGAAAGGCTGGTGTGGACAGGGACTAAGGCTATGTCTACACTTGTCAAAATAAATTGACTTTGCTAAGTCGACTTAACAAAGTCGACTTTAAATCGACCTTGTTAAGTCGACTTAGTGCTCCTACACTGTAAATTTAGGTCGACTTAAAGTCGACCTTGCTAAATCAACTTAGAGCGTCTACACTTGACGCCTAAGTTGACTGGCAGGGGCTAGGTGGACCTGGGAGTAGTGCATGGTGGGAAGTGTGGCATGTGGCACCCAAGAGGTGCCCCCCTTCCCTGGCCACCTCTTTAAAAGAGAAAGGGAGCTCAGTACCTTCCTCATTGTCCTTGGCTACATGGGGGCTGAGCAGGTCAGGGACAGGAGCAGGAGCAGGGTGCAGGAGCAGAGTGGGTAGGGCTGTGTTCTGCCCTGTGAGTGGGCACGCCGGGCTCTAGTTGTGCCAGGCACCCTGGGAGGGAGGTCAGTGGCGGAGCTCTGGAGGCCATTTAAGTCGATTTAGGACTAATCCACGTCTACACTGGCTTAAGTTGACTTAATAAAGTCGACGTAAGCAGAAGTTGACTTAAAACCAGGTCTTATTAAGTTGACTTAATTTTTCCTTACGTTGACTTAAGGAGCATCTTAAGTTGTCTTAAGGAAAGACAAGTGTAGACAGAGTAAATTAAGTCGACTTAAGCCTCCTTAAGTTGAATTAATTTACAAGTGTAGATGCACCCTAAGTTAGGTCAACGTAAGCCTCCTTAAGTTGACCTAACTTGTCACTGTAGACATAGCTAAGGAAACTGAAGCAAAGATCTGAAGCAATTCGCTCACTTTCTACCACCACATTCTTTTGAGGCACAAAAAGGTGCTTCCAAGGTCAACTGCTGAGGTGTGGCTGTTATCAACGTAACCCTTCGGCCAGCAAGGACTGTTATTGATGGAAAGAAGAGGTGGAGTTGGTTTTCTTGGGGTTCCTTCTGAAAACTTAAACACTGGATTGAATTCTGGCAGATCAGTTGCCACTTCCTTAGCTGCACGAAGGACTTAGCGGAAGCAGCTTTGCCTTTGATTGGTGGGTAAGGAGCCACACCAAAGCTCTGAAACACCATCACCTGCTACGCAAAAGCTGCTTAGCTACAAAGCCTGAGAAGAGAAATCATGGGGCTTCAGCAGAGAGCTTAGGAAGAGGAACATATTCTCAGCAGAACTGAGAAGACCCAAGTCCTTTTTCCTTCTCTCTCTTATTTTACATTTGTCCAGGCACCCTTGCCCAATTATCCCTCACTGTAGTTTCAGTCCGGGAGACTCCGCACATATTTGATGTAAATCTCTTGCCTCTGCATTTCCCAACAGTGGCAATTGCATTTTATTGCTCCCAAGCTCAAACCTTAGCTGCCTTTTAACCAAATACTCCAAATTTTTACATAATTGACATGCAAATGAGACCTGGCCCACGCAGTCATTTCACTTAGATCCCCACAGATGGTAGCAGAGAGCTCCCTGCCCAGGGGAATCACTGCCCATCATGCATTCTCAAGCAGCTCTGGATCACTCTTCTCCCTAGTCACCAACAGGTGACAACAGTGAGCTCCTGTTGCGCTTGGACGTCAGGCCACAGGATGTGCAGCAGGAAAAGGAAATGTATCAAACATATGTATGTACCCAGACAATTGTATTTGCAAAGATTCATAGAATCAGATTAGGGTTGGAAGGGACCTCAGGAGGTCATCTGGTCCAACTAAAGTTGGCATCAGCATTGACAAAATGTTCTGTTCCCAAATTAGAGCAAAGATACAGATCCACACAGTGAGCCATTGATTTTGTTATAGGAATTTCTCATTTACCTTGTGTCTTGATTACTGACTCTGGCCTTGACAAATGCTATCTCAGCTCATTCATGCCCATGCAGAATGCTTCTGCAAAGATCATTTTCTTAGCTCATAGCTTTAACCAAGTTACCTCTCTCTTTGTATCCCTCCTCTGGCTTCCTCTTCTCCACTGTATCAAATATAAGCTACTCGTCTTCACTTTCAGGGATCTCTGCAGCCCCTCCTTATCCTACTAACGTCTCCCATCATCATTAGTGAGATGTCAACTCCCACTTTGGTTTAGGGTGATCAGATGTCCCATTTTTATAGGGATAGTCCCAATATTTTGGGCTCTTTCTCACATAAGTGCCTATTACCCCCATCCACATCCTGATTTTTCACACTCTCTATCTGGTGACCATACTTTGGATAGACCCATGATGCCAACCTCCATCGCCCACTTGTTAAATTTTCAGACAAACCTCTTTGTGAGCTTTTTCCCATTCTACCCCTGCTCATGGGAGGTGCTCCCTATAACCATCTGCAAAATGACCTCATTATCCATCTTCACATCCCTCCTTAAAACTTTCCTTTGCTATGATATACACAAAAATCTAAGAATGATTAGGCTGTCTGAACTGCAGCCTGTCATGCTGATCAATAGTATGTCACTCCTCTATCCTACCTATACGTATACTTATCTGTTGTCTCTGTAAGACTTTAAGGTCTTTGGGGCAGGGACTGTCTTTTTGTTGTGTGTTCATACAACACTTAGCACCACTAGCATACTGGTCCATGATTAGGGCTACTAATAAATAGGAACTAATAAATAGGCTGGTACTTGAAATAGCATACAAGGAGTGGACTGATGTCTTCACATCCTACTGATGTCAATACAGTTATACCAGAGATGAATCTGTCCTAAAGGACCTACTTTCATGAGGAAAATAAGAAATTTTCAGCCCTGTATCAAAGAACAGCTTTTCTGTAGACCAGGCCTGTATCTTAGCAATAAAGAACATCACACCTTTAACAGATTTCACCACTTTATAGTAAGTAACAGATTTTTTTTCCAGTTATTGCTGGAGGAACCCTGAAGATTATGTTTCCTTTCCCTTTTCTGATTTATTTTTTGGCAGCTCTACAGTTCAGTCAGGGCAGAGACACTCATTAGGCTGGCCAAGTTTGGAGAATGGTTAATCTGTTACCCACCTCCCCACTACAAAGACAATTGAAAAAAAACAAATGACATTTTTAAGGGCGCTCAGTGAGCTACAGCAGTCACTGTTTATTGAGCTGCCCATAAGGGTATTAGTTTGTTTTCAATTATTTTAAGGTGCCCAGAAGCTATGGCAGCAGGATCTTTAAGTGACTAAGAAAGCCCTCAGCTCTAGTCACAGACATGTCAACACACTGCACAGCGAAGGATTTAAAATAAGAGTTACCAAGGCCAATGGAAATCAGCAGCTCAAACACTGGGCCAAAACTTTAGCTGGTGTAAAATCAGAATAGCTGCTTGAAACAGAAGCAACCCACAAGTTCTGGTCAGCTTCAACAAGGGTGCTGTGTTTGGCGACCACTCCAGCCCAGATCCTCAGAGATCTGTAGGTTTCCAACTTCTGTAGACATCATGGAAGTTAGGCCAGTAAAGGCCTTTGAGGATTTAAGTCCCAGTTCTTAAGAGGCATGCAAGAGCTCTGCTTTAATCTGTGTCCGGCTCCCAATGAGTATGCAAAACACCAAGCATGTTACAGCACCTCACCCCAACTCCCTGTATGGGATGCTCAGCCCGTAAAGGGACAGTGAGCAGACAATGCCTGGTATGACTGTTCAGTGGAGCTTTTTTTGATGTAAGCAAGCTGAGCCTCTGGCTTGAAGGACATAACAGGTCTTCCTAGAGATATCATGACGATGTCCCACTAACACCGTGTATTGATTCATTTGGCATCAGCCCAGTGTTCCCAGACTGTGGGCCACAACCCCAAATGTTGTCATGTTGAGCCTTTGCTTGCAGAGGATGCCATTTGCACATACCATGTATATAAGGTCATGCTGTGTGGATGACACCATTTTCCTTTTCATGCTAAGAACAAATCATTAGTTAAAATGGGGTCATAGCCACCAAAACTTGCCGTTGAATTAACCAGATTGCACAAACTACTGTGGTTGCTCACTCTGTCTCCAGACGCTGACTAAAACCTGACATTTTAACTGCACGGTGTCATTTCCACACGTGATATTGCGTGAGGGATGAGCTGGATGTATTCATGTCATTTTGGATAACAATCTTCTTCTCAGAGCAGGGCTTTTTGGCAGCACACGTCCTGCTGTGAGAGAATTTTCACCATATCACTGCAGTCTCAGCACTGCATTTGAAAGCAATCCATTTGGGCCATTCAAGTGAGTTGTGAAATGTGGGATAGTTATTGAGTAACTGGGACCATATTTCTCGGCTTCTCCTTCCCAAAGCCCAACTGCTTTGTTGTAGGACATCAGTGCAGGTTTAACAGGGCCTTTGTCTTCTCGCTACCTGCATCTTTTTGACATTGATATGAACCAGCAAGTGCTGAATTTGAGGAGATGGATCACCCCCTCATCTCTCAGTCTTAACTCTCTATTCAGGTTCTCTGAACTCAGGGGGGACCAAATCAAGAGAATAAGAATGGTCTTCTGCTTAAGGAACAAGTGTAGGGCTCCAGACAGCTGGTTTCAATTTCTGATGCCTACTCATTCTCCTAGTATCACCCTAAAGAATTGACTGTGCTCTATTTTTAGCACATGAGGTTGATCAGAGCTAACATGGGGATGTTTCCTCCAGCTGGGAATCACACTTCCAGGTTGAAGTGTAGGCACACTCTTCATGTGTCTTATCTATTTAAAGTTTAAGCTCTTCCTGGCAGGACTTGGGTTTTTTTTTTGTTAGGTGTATGTACAGCATTGACAACAAATGGTCTCAGTGGGAACTTTAGGTGCCATGGCAAATAAAAAAATGCCAACTCGGGATGGTGCCCTTAAAGAAAGGCCAGTCTTTCAGGGTGGCATGAGAATACGGCTCAGGAGGAACTGTACAATTAGCTAACTTTGCCGTGACCCTGCCTGTATGCAAGGCCCTTGCACTCAGGTGAGGCTAATGGCTGTGCCTAAGTGGGAGAGAGTCTCGCTGAGCACCATGTGAAGGCTAGCTCCAATCTGGCCATGAACTGGTGTCTTGGAAAGGTCTGATGGCTTAAAATTGCCGGGATGTTTCTTAAAGCGTGTGTCCCTCTGAGGAGCTGGGATTACCGTTACTGACAGTCTTGGAAAGCTTTCCTGAGTGCCTCGGCTTGCAGCTGTGGGCAGGGCTGGGTTCCCTGTCCAAGTTCATTTCAAAATCCTGCTAGCATTTTTGGAACCCAGCTGCTTGCTCTTACATCTGCACACCTGAGATGCATCGGCATTGGCATCCATCATATATCACAGAGCACTTGGAGTGTGTGTGGAGGGAGGGGGGAGAGGGAGAGAAGAATATCCTTCCCTCCCCTCACAGTGTCTCAAGGCTTATGAGACTTGGCTCAAGATATGAACCAAAGCTGCTCATTCCTCTTTCCAATCTTTGTTAATATTTTTAGGGCATGACTTCCAAGCGCAGATGGTCATGGCTGTGCAGGAGCCAGCACTGTCACAGTCACTCTGCTGGAGGGATCCTGCAGTGATTAGCATTCTCTATGTCAGCAGGAAAGCTGGTGTGGAGAAACCTAGCAGACTCTGGGACCCTTTGCAGTGCTGTGTCACAGAAAAAATAGTGTGGAGATTCCCCTAATGCCGCTGACTCTGTGCTCCTCCTTTTGGACCCCCAAGCATACAAGCTAGATGAAGGGGGGTGAAAACTGCTCAAGCTAGAGAACACTTGTGTTGAGGTTCCCTGGTTCAATCCCCAGTACTAGCCAAGATAGCAGCTATCCCATAAACTATCTTAGTTCACTCTCTTGGCCAGTCACAGCCTACCATATCCACCTTATTCTTTCTTGAGGTAGAAAGACCAGGCCCACAGAGAACCTCCTCAAGTTCTCTGAGACCCCACTTCACCTCATCTGCCCAGAAGCAGCTCATCTTTGGACCTGACACCCCCCTTTCTACCCTTGAGGAGGCTCTTGTTTCTCTTCGGAACTCTGTGTGGAACCATGAGGCTCCAGGTTGCCCTCACTTTTTTTGGACATTCTGGTCCCAAGCACGGAATGATTATTGAAAACAGCATGGCTGAAGTTGCACCAAAAAAAATAAAAAAAATAAAAGTCAACTAGGGATGAATCACTTTCGCATCCCTGGTGTGAAAAACCCAACTAGATCCATATGGAACAGAAACAACTGACTAGGGGCCCAGTCCAACAGCTAGTGAATTGAAGCAGCTTCCAGGTGGGTGTGAGGATTGGTGCTAATAATTATTTTAATTAATGTGGATCTTCTGAGGTTTGCTGATCCTGGCTACTGATATTTCTTGATGCTAGTTGGGTGGAAACACCCCTAGGCCAGCTGTACTCAACTTAGCTGACTGAAACACCACTAGACCAGTTCTAGTAAGTGCTGAGACCTACACAAAACACGTAAGCTAAAAAAGGAGTGTGTTGAAAATAGCTGGAGTATTAGATATCCCCAGTCATGGCCACTGAGGCAGCTGGACCAATATCTCTCAGGTAAACAGGAAAAGCCATTATAAAGCATTCTTTGCATCTCTGCAGTTTATCCCTGTAGAGTGGACTGTGTCCTTAAGAGACTTGGTAGTGACACACACTATGAAGCAAAACCATCCAGAGATTCCAACTTTTCAATTTTAGCATAGGTCTCACATTGGCTGGTATTTTGTATAAAGCCCCAGCTCCAAGAACCATGTTATTTTGGAAGAATCTCAGCTTCCCTTTAGTTTCTTGTCCTCAGGTTGGGAGCAAAGCTTGCCGCTGTGACTTGAGTGTAACCTAAACGGTCAAAATTCAGATGTCAAATACTTTATTTATTTCTTTTCATCTTATGATTTTAAAGCTGGTCTCCCCTCTTTTGCATGATTTCCATAGTCACAGAGATTAAGACCAGAAGCATCCTCCAGGTCATCCATCAGCTCTCTTACCACCTAGCCACTGCCACACCCAGCAGAACTGGGCCACACTAGCACAGTCCTCCGGAGACTATTTTATTATTTGCTACAGGTAGAGAGTAGGAGGAAATAATGCTGCAGCAGTGTTTGAGCCCCGGAAGGGCAGGAATTGTTTAAATGAGTTATACCCAGATAATTCTAGTAACTGATCTGTGCCCCACTCTGCAGAGGAAAGTGAAATCCTCCCAAGATCCAAACCTATTCTGAAGTGGGGAAAAAAATCCTTCCTGACTTCATATTCTGGCTTTTTGATGGGGATGAGAAATTCAGCTGTAGGTCAGAGTTCTACATTGACCCTCAGGCAAGCCTGTACCTCTTCTCTGTGATGGTGGTGGTGGCGTGTCTAGACAATTTGGGGAAATATTGAATCAGGGGAAATGAAGGAGTGGTCCTGCTGTACAAACAATGCTAGAGGAACTAATTGCCCGGTTTTTATTCCATGCAGCTGTCTTTTAAAAGGAGTGTTTAGGTCACTGAGAGTTTCATTAGCCAAAAAAATCCCCTCAAAAAACAACAAAAACTGTATATATTTTTGGGAAATGGCTTTTTCATTATTTTAATAAGCTTCTCTTTCAACTCTTTTCCAGCCGATTGTCTTCAGTTCAAGAGCAAAAAGTCATTAATATGAAATGATTATTAATGGCTGTAGAACCAACATCCTTGGAAAAGGGTTGTTAGAAAGCCATGTTTTTCAGATTATAAAATCTTTGAAAGTTTTTTTTTAATATAGCCCAACAAGTGCCCAATCTTCCTGAGCAGACTGTGCTCTGTGCCCCGGTAGCAGATGGCTCCAGCCAAATCTCTGCTTTAAAGATTAACTGGATGCTTCTATATGCTGCGCTTATTGCGCAACCTCTTTTATGTGCACGCGTTGTACCATGTTTTCAGTGCGTGAATGGAAAGAAATGAGGAGCTGGGTCTTCTGGAGTCAGTTAGGCACCTCCAGGTTGTTCTTGGGATTGGAGAACTTGCAAAATGATCATGTGGGGGAGGGTATTTGTTTATTAGAAAGGGAATCTAGCACTTATGGAGAATGCCATGGAGAGACATAGAAGTGGGTCATGGCAATAAAGGCTTCCTTGTAAGGACCAACCAATGGACCACAACACAGATCTGCAGGGCTCACTGCTAAATGTGTGAGGACAGTTGTTCGCCATAAAATTCTGTCTCTCTCTGCTGGAAATTCCAACATGGGGCATGGCGTTGATACAGACGTGATTATAAACAAACATGTTCACTCCAAAGGCCACACTGTGAATATGTGGCCTGATACTTGCCTGCACTGAGATCTGATAAGTTGAGGGCTAATGGCAAGAAGGCCCCCTAATTCTCAACTACCATGGCCAAGCTCCAACATAAGTTAGAGCAGTCTAACATACGCCAACTGACTGTGGTACATTCGGGAGCATCTGCCAGCTGTGAACTGGTATAACATTAGCTCTGCTCCTTCCCTGCCCTCATCATAAATCATACTTCCACCAACGTGTGCAATGGCAGAGTGCACATGAGCAGGCAGATTGTACAGGGGGTGGCTCTGCTGCCTTTAGACTGCTGGGGGAATTCTCAAACATGGCAGCTGCAAACACATTCCATGCCTATTCTACCTCTTTGGCGACACAAAGACTCATGATGGCCCATCACAATGCAGTGATAATTCCACGCATATGCTGAAAATGTTTATTGTTAGCAACTGCCTTAACAAGCAATACCCTGCACTACCGCTTTCAACATATTCTGTAATTGACCTGGGTGGGATATGTGGATTTGGGCCATAGTATGTTTAGTACATTTGTCTTCCATAAATTTGAGTTGTTGACATCTAGCAATTTGGGAATGACTTTGGGGAGTCAATAGGAGTCATTTGGATTTGAGGGTTTTTATGAGTATTTGGGGGAGGAGGGCGGAGAGGATGTTGGACTAATATAATCTAGTTTATTTATGTCGCAAAAATTGAATAGTACTGGGCCAAATTCACACTTGGTGCAATTCCACTGACTTCAAATGCAGCTATAAGGGATGAATTTAATCCATTAGATTTACATCTATGGGGATACAGTTATGCAAGCAAATGTGCATCAAAACTTAATTGGTCAGCTTCTTCAGATGATATATTTTAATCACAGTTCAGGATCAGGCCCAATCTTGTCAACTCTAGCAATTTTATCTTATGTCATATGATATTTGGGGTATTAGTGAAAGCCCCAGTCAGTGGGGGGAAGTGACTATCTGATGATCTCAGTTCTCATTTAAAAAGAAAAAGCAAGTTTCTTACCCTCAGGATTGTAGAGGAAAATTTGCAAGTGTGACCCAAGTACATACAGAAGACAAATAAAGAGAACCTAAAATTCATTATTTAAAAAACAAATCTCCCAAATTTTAACCTAATCTCATTAATTTGGAGGGCCTGAATCATGATTCTTGAACTTCTGGGGCACACAGATTGTCAAAATACAAAGTTGCTAAAGATTTCTAAGAAACATTCCAGATATCAATGGGTAACACACATTAACTATTCACTCAGAATATTATAGGAAATGGTGCATTGATTTTCTCATATGGACGATAAAGTCTCAATTCTACACCAGGAAAACTGCTTGAATCAAAGAATTTAAAGAGGTTCAACACAGGTCATGAGTCCACCCATATGGATCTCAACACAGGACTGGAAAAGGATTGGCCTGCATGGCCCGCACTTACAAGGCATTGTGTTGCTTTATACATTAGAAGTAAAAAGCAAAAACCAGGTGGACAAGCTGATTTATATATTAAAAGAAAGGGAAGTAGGAACACTTTCCTTCCAAATACCTAATCCTAAAACAGTGAGCTGAGGTTGCAAAGATAATGGCAAGAGGAGAAAGGTTAGAGCTCTCATTCTTAAAGAAACTCACATCCCATAACAGATCTTCCTACCTGTGTGGCGACATCAAAGAGATGTCACTAGAAAGAATTTGTGGTACTACCATCTGCACCACCTGTTCCAGAGTCAACTCTCAACAGAGTTTGTTAGCTCTCTGTAGACTCCTGTTTTTGAAGCTCTTACATCTTCAGGAGAAAGGAGGAGTTGGGTTTTGAGACTCTTTTAGCAAGAGTGGGAAGAAAGGTGAATATCTGAGGCACGGCTACTGTCATCAGCTGTCAGTATTGTATCACTAGTGGTTCCCAACATTTTTTCCACTGATTGCTCTCATTGGGAACAGCGAGCTTCAATATGAAAAGATCTGCTAGTGCAGTGGTTCTCAACCTTTTGTGGGTTGCGACACCGTTGGTGGTGTATCATGACCCTACAGTACACACCAGCTCATCCCAATCCAGGTCGAATCCAGCCATCTTCCTGGCTCTCTGCAACACACTTAACACTGTGTAGTGACACAGTAATGTGTCCCAACACAGTGGTTGAGAACCGCTTGATCTCTAGCACGTTAATGACTCTGTGACAAAATGGAATTTTTTTGTTGTCAGCCAAAAGAGAGGGGTTTTTATTGAATCGCTGTAACTTTTTGAAAAGAGAGGAACAATTTTCATTTGTTGAGTCCCCAGTCCTCTGCTGGCTCCATCAGAGCAAGCAGAGTCTTTTTCAGTTTCAGTTTGAATCGTCAGCGTAAACAGCCCGGCCAACAGTCTAGCTCCCTCCTCCAACAGTAAACAGGTTTTTGTTTCTTACATTGCCTTCTACTTTTCTTTTCTAGGGTATCCACTTGTATCCCATCCTTGTTGACAGTTTGTTACGTTGAGTCTTTATATCCAAGGAGATATCAGGAACACACACAAAAAGAGGGGTCCATGTTTATATATAGCTTTATTAGGAGAAACTAAAACCAGCACAAACTGATTTGGCTAATACCCTAATGGTCTAATTTTATTGTTGTGGCAACAAGTGAGCTGGGTTGCTAGAGCAATCCAGGCAATTAGGTGAGATATACAAATATACATGTTGGTGAAATTTTGCACAGGGATAGAAAGCTTGTCCCGAATTCTAATGTTCTGCTTTCTCAAATTCTGTTTCAGTTCAGAAAGCTGAGGCAAAGAACTTCATATTCAAAAAGGACATGGATATGTATGTGGCTATCAAGAATATCCAGAGTTGCCATAAAGAATGACAACAATTTTTGCAGAGGGGATATGAAACCTGGGCTTCCAAGCATAAGCCATTCTCTGAATATTAGACACCAGGATGAGGGGTAGACTGTCCAAAATCTGGTCAAGTACTGGCCTCTCAGAGACAGGATCCTGAATTAGATGGATCTCATCTCCAATCTGCTCTGGCAATTCCTGCGTTCCTAAAAGTGGTTCTTTATTTACACTTCCTGGAAACACTGTAGATGATTTATGCTGAATAGTATAAGATAACTACACGTCTTTTGCCCATCTAGGACTTTATACCGTAGCCTCTCCCATTTTTGTGAAGCTGCTGCTGTCAAAAGCTTGGAGCGGCTTGAGAGCCATTTGCATTTTCTCTTTCTTTTTGCTCTTCATGTTTGCCTCCTCCAGAACTGTGAAGATTTTAGCAGAAAGTTTTTCAAATATTTTATATATTGAAGTGATTTCCATCTCAGGTTAATCTTAAATCAGTACTGATTAATACACAGCAACTGTGGTTAAGAAGCTGGTGATGGATCTATGGGCCAATTCTGCCCTTAATTACATGCTTGAAAATGCCATTACTGTGCTTATTTATTGTCTTGCTTACAATGCAGGATCCCATTGTGCTTACCCACATTCAATAGAAGGACAAGATTTACAAGGAGCATATCTGTAGTGTAGCCCTTCTGCCAGACAGAGCTGGCAACAACAAGAGCCGGGTTCAATATCTAGGAGTACCTGTCAAAGATATAATACCAAACCAGCTTGAGTCCCCACTAAGTCATCTGGGAAATCCCCTGTGCTGGCTTCTGCCAGGCCCAGTTAGCTCCCCGCTGCTGGCTCCAGCCATATGCCGGTTGCTGGGCTCCACCAGCCCTCTGTACTGGCTCCTGCTGGGCTAGACTAGTCTTGTTACCTGTCAGTCTCCTGAGGTTTCCCCAGTTCCTTTAGTGAGTTCCTTCAGTTTACCCAGGTGCCGACAGGAGCGTTGACCCTGATTTTAACAGAACAAAAGACTCCCATGCCCTCTGTCTTTTGAACAGTGGGAAGAGATAGTCAGTCCAGGCCTGACGGCAGGTCTTAAGCAGAGCCAGTCCAACCAGGCAGGAAGATCCAGGTCCCTCCCAGTTGTCATCCTAATGCCTCCTTGGTTGAGTTCTGTTTGGTGGAGAGCAAAGCTTTTATCAGAACAGGTGAAGCACAGTTTTGCTGCCGTTTGTTCATACAGTACTGAGCAGCGGAGGGCCACTTAGATCTTGCTAACACTAGTAATCCCAGCAACAACCTCGGTGTAGTTTCAGCAGCTCTCTTGGTGTAGGTGTGTTATTAGGATAGAAGACCAGCGAATTTACCAACACGTGTACCTCTCCATGGCTGGGGATTATGTGAATGTACAAAGGTTTGGCAGAGTGATAAGCTTGCTGATGGTGGACATACACTGCCTGCACCCAACCTACAGCCTTAATTGCAAGTCACTCTTTAACTTGACCTCTGGGATTTAGTTCCATTTAACTGGGACCACAGATTCGATTAGCCCATGAGTGGACTGCCCGCATCTCTTGTTGGCTTCAACATGAACAGGGTTTAATCCTTAGACTGTGAGCCCTTGGGGAAAGCAAGCCTTTCAGATAGTATTTAAAAACAATACAATAAATAACAACATTCCATGGTTTTTTTTTGTCTCAGCAGATACGGTTTAGAGGTTAATAAGAATAGCAAGAAACCCTTTAAAACATCCTGAAGTATTTTGTCACTCTTTGTTATGGCAACGAGACTTGTTATTACTTGTTTCCTTTTGGTCTTTTGCATGCATTGTTGTTATCAAGGCTACAATCCAAGCAGACAGCAAATTTTTGAAAACCGTAACATTTTAAAACTCATCTGCTGGGAAATGGGTAATAGCATTAAAAAGCAAACAAAACACCCCAAAGTCTTTCCAATGGCCAGATCTCAGAAAGAAAGAGAAGAACTCAAGAGTAACAATGATTCGGGTCCTAGATAAAGTAGAGATAACACTGACTGAGAAACTCAAGAAAAAATCAGCCAAAGCCATAGAAGGCTGAAGGGTTTGGAGGGAAAAACCATACGAAATTCCTGAGCTTTGGGTGATTTCTGTCCAAATCTATAAATTCCTCCCTGTGGAGGCTGCTCTACACTTGAACCAGATTCACAGAGAGGTTTGCCAAGGTTTGCAAATCTTTTGGCAAATTTGGGCCAAATGGCAAGTTCATAGCCAACACTGAAATTAGGCATGTAGCGGTTGATTGCTGGGTTGATATGAAAGGTCCACTTAGCTCTAGTGGAGACCATGTGCCCCTAGGGTGGGGTTTTGCCTGCTAGAGATGAAACAAGAGGGACACATTTGTGAGTTTGTGGAGAAATTTGTGCTGCATGACCTTTTGCTTTCCCTATTAAATCAATCATAGAATCATAGGCTATGTCTACACTGGCAAGTTAGTTCGAATTAAGGAAGCTTAACTTAACTAACTTAAGCCTTGGCCACAGCAGGCTTTCATTAGTTCGAATTAAGGGCTTCCTTAATTCGAACTAATAAATTTGATTACACCTTTCGAACTAACCCTTAATTTGAACTAGTTAGTTTGAATTAAGTCAATGTGGCCAAGTTAGTTCGAACTAACTGCTAAAATTAGTTCGAATTAGTTAGTTAGAATTAACTAATTTGAACTAACTTTGGTAAATGTAGAGTCAACCTTGTTAAGTAGACTTAATGGAACGTCTACACTTAAAGTCGACTTAAGTCGACCTTATTAAGTCAACTTAACAAAGCCTGTAGTGTAGACATACCCATCCTACACTGGCTTTAAGTTGACTTAAGGCAACTTCATAAGGTTGACTTAAGCCTTAAGTCGACCTTCAGAGGTGGTGTTATTAAGTCGATTTAAGGAAGTGCTTAAGTTGATTTAACAAGGGCCAGTGTGGAGGCAGAGTTCAGTAGGTCGACTTAAGCGTCCTTAGGTTGACCTAAGGTGCCACACTCCATGAAAGGTCATGGAACAAGTACCATCCACCCCTGACAGGTGTTTGTCTAACCTGCTCTTAAAAATTTCCAATGATGGAATTTCCACAACACCCCTAGGCAACTGGCAAAAATCACCCTGACAATTAGGAATTTTTTTCCTAATGTCCAACCTAAACTTCCCTTGCTGTAATTTCAGCCCATTGCTTCTTGTCCAATCATCAGTGGTTAAGGACAATAATTTTTCTTCCTCCTCCTTGTAACAACCTTTTAGGTACTTGAAAACTGTTATCATGTGCCCTCTCAGTCTTCTCTTTTCCAGACTAAACAAACCCAGTTCTTTCAATCTTCCCTCATAAGTCAAGTGTTCCAGACCTTTAATCATTCTTGTTGCTCTTTTCTGGACTTTTTTCAATTTGTTCATATCTTTCCTGAAATGAGGTGCCCAGAACTGGACACAATACTCCAGTTGAGGCCTAATCAGCGCAGAGTAGAGCGGAAGAATTACCTCTCATGTCTTACTTACAATACTCCTGTTAATACATCCCAGAATGGTGTTTGCTTTCTTTGCAACAGAGTTACACTCAATTATGTCTACACTGGAGGCTCTGTTAAGTCGACTTAACCAAGGTCAACTTAAAGTTGACCTTGTTAAGTCGACTTAGAGACTCCACAGCCCTGAGTCCACACTGGCAGTGCTAAGTTAACAGAGGAGTGGCCAGGAACTCTGCAAGGGGGCTTGGAGGCCAATTAGGTCGACTTAAGGGCTATCCCCCGTCTACACTGGCCTAAGTCGACTTAAGAGATGGTGTTATTAAGTCGACTTAAGGAAGCGCTTAAGTCGACTTAATAAGCACCTAGTGTGGACGCAGCAATCTGTAGATTGACTTAACCATCCTTAAGTCGACGTAAGGCTCCAGTGTGGACATACCCATACATACATCATTAGAGGACTTCATTTTCTACTGTTGCCTGTGTAACATCCTTCCCAAAGGCAAAGAAGATCTTGAAAAAGTAAAAAGAAAGATAACGTGTCAGCTTTGTGGGGCAGGGGAGGGATTTTGTTTTGTGTTTGTACAGCACCTTGCACAATGGGACTTGTTTTGGAAGTGCTGCTTCTATGTACTACAATAAAAATAATAATTCTATTTTCTTGTCTTATGTCTGTCTTGCCTCTTTTGGCCCTCATCCTGCCCAGATTTACATGATTAACTCTAGATACTGCTATAGATACAATATGAATAAGTATAAATAATAATGGATGGGATCACTTTTTTGGAAATTAACAAGAGAGAAAAATAGAAAAAAGATCTTTTTTCTCAATGATTGTGGTTACATTCTAAATATGCAAAAATGGACAATGGGGGTTGCATTCATGTGTCAGCATCAGGTAATCTCAATTTGGGCTGATAAGTGCAAATATTGGAGAATGTTATATTTGAAACAAAATAAACATTTTTTAAAAGAAGTTACATTAAATAGTTGCATTTAATCATATAGGGTGCGTCTACACTTAGAAATTAAGTCAACTTAATTTAATCCGCGTCTACACTACACTTTGCTTAAGTCGACTTAAGCAAGCTGCTTAAGTCGACTTAAGGAAAATAAAGTCGACTTAATGAAAATTAAGTCAACTTTATTAAACCTCCTTTTAATTCGACTTTAGGCTTAAGTCAACTTCCTAAAGTCGACTTAAGCCAGTGTAGACCTGGAGTAGCCTTAAGTCGACTTAGGGCTCTCCAGGACTCCCCCTGCCCTCCCTGCCGGGGGGAGTGGCACAGGGGGAGCCTGGCATGCCCCCCCAAAGGGCAGTGCAGAGCCCTGCCCACCCTGCCCCTATGCCCTGCCAGGGTCCCTGTGCCCCTTTGCCCCATTGTGCCCAGGTACAATGGGGCAAAGGCTGAGCCCCCTGGCACTGGGCAAGGGGTTCCCCCCCACCACGGACCTGCCCAAGGTCCCCTAGCCCCTACAAGTCGACCTAGGCGTCCAGTGTGGATGCTCTAGGTCGACTTTGTAATTTCCCCCCTAAGTTGACTTTAAATTTAAGTGTGGATATGCTAAGTCGACTTCACTAAGTCGACTTAGCTAAAATAGACTTAAATTTACAAGTGTAGACATAGCCATTCTGCCTAAGGAAATAGTTCCACATAATCACACAAAAAAACCTGGGCCTCTGCTTGGAGGTAAGTGTTTAAATTCACATTTTAAGACTTTCCTGGATTCCAGTTTCGTGGTTGTTGTTAATAGTTATTATTTATATTATAATGTTACCTAGAGGGCCCAGGTGGAATGGGGCAGGGGGAACTATACGTATTCATAATCTATATGCCTTTTTTCACTGTTGTACAGAGTGAGTGAGTAATTCAGCATTTGCAAGTTAGGCTAGACAAAAAATTTCCCTCAAAACTCTGTTTTTTCCCAGATAGGAAATTGGGGTTTTGATTAAAAAAAAAATTCCTGGAAAGCATTACAATTTTGCATGAAAAACTGATGTTTTATCAAAAAAGGAACTCCCCCAAACTGAAAGTTTTCAGCCAAAACCCAACATACTTTTGTTTGGAAAGATTGCTGCAGTGCCTCATGGGAGTTGTAGTTCAATTGCCTCATGTCCCTATTCTTCTTTATAGGTGACAGCAACAGGTAAAGGATTGGAGAAGGAAGATTTCTGGAATCTCAAATGGATAATAAAAGAACAAGCTTTATTGATGTGTTTCCCAATTACAAAACAAAGCTGACACCCAAGCTGTTAGCTGAGCTTAGTCCGGAAATTGGTTTTAGACAGGACACAAGAAACCACAAGTGACGGTTTCTGCAGTAGAGAGCTGGCAGCCTGAACTCACATTAAGCTACACAGAACCTAACATTTAAAATAATTCATCTTCTTGAATCCTCTTAATGGCTCACGAACAAAATATAAACAGACAAAATCCAATACACAATACAATAATAGTAACAGCAATACCTAAGGCTATTTCAATGGTTATTCCCTGAGTTAAACAGAGGTAAGGCTAGACTCATTATACATTACAACTTATCTCTAAAGAGAAGTTAACTGATAGAGGGAAACACGAGTTTACATACATATCAGAACCATCAAGCAGGTGACCAGCAACAGCATGATGAGTTTTGGGACGAAAGTGGGGGGGTTAACTCGACACGGGCCGGCACTTTCGGGAGGGCCTCCTACTGGCAGGTTGATCAGGCCTGACAGTTGACACACGGGGCTCTCGTTCGTTCTGCGTGGCAAAGGTGGTTTTATTGCCTAGGCCGTTTCCTGCAGGGGTCGTGTTGGTCTGCGATTGGCCCAATTTTGCCGCAGTAGAAGGGGGGTAAAGTGCTGCCCAGTCCCCTTGTCCTTTTTTGGGCACGGGGCAACTTCTACTGGCTCTCCAGGTTCCGGGCTAGAGCCCTCTACGCACCCTTGTTGGGGGGGGGCAAACATGGGCAGCCATGTGGCACGTACACATACATGCCCTGCTGGTCCACCTACACAGTGGGCGAGAGGGTTAACCCATCCCTAGGAAACCCAGGTAGGGAATAAATTGGGGTTCCAAATTAAGCAGTGGGTGGTCACCAGCGAGGGGGCAATGGACATATGGCTGAACTGAGGGGGAAATCCCTATTAAACATACATATCAGGGTCTCTACTATGTGGGAGGTGGCGGCCATTTTATGGGGCACAGATTGGGGCAACTAACAATAGGCATTGCTCTGGACCAGTAGATGCCTCCAAGATGTACCACACACAGTGGGTCCATCTACACTAGAGGCTCTGTTAAGTTGACTTAACAAGGTCGACTTTAAATTGACTTAAGGTCAACCTTGTTAAGTCAACTTAGAGAGTCCATACTGAAAACTCCAGTCGACTGCCAGCATCCACACTGGCCGGTGCTAGGTCGATGGAAGAGTGGTGCATTGTGGGTAGCTGTCCCACATTGCACTGGGGCCTGGAGGCCAGTTAGATCGACTTAAGGCCATTCCTTGTTTACACTGGATTAAGTGACTTACTAAGGTTGATTTAAGCATTAAGTCGACCTTCAGATGTGGGGTTATTAAGTCAACCTAAGAAAGTGCTTACGTCAATTTAATAAGCACCCAATGTGGATGCAGCGGTCTGTAGGTCAACTTAAGCGTCCTTAAGTTGACCTAAGGCGCTAGTGTAGACACACTCCATAATATGGACAGGACAGATGGGGGGAAATCACTTGACCTACTGGAATGGAATGAAGCAAGTGATGAAAAGGGCACAGAAACAGTGTAAATCAGTGGTTCCCAACCACTAGATGGTGATCTACCTCTGAAGGGCAGTTGCCATTGAAACCGATGATCGTTGCACCATTTGCTGGCGAAAGGTTGGACACCACTGGTCCAGAAAAAATAAATGGAAGAAAATTTTAATCCTACTTTTATGGCACCCATCATCTCACTCTCTTTAATGAATTTAGTCACATAATTCCCAAGCAAATTTTACATACAGGGAACTAGCACACAGAGATATAAGTGACATGCCCTTCCCCAAATTGCTTATAGTAGAACAAGGCCTCATGAATTTAAGAATGGAGCCCCCTGCCAATCACCAGGGTATCTGTCCTATTCCAACAGCATAGTGTGGAACAAAACCCTGTAAATACTTTTCCTGTTATACTAGCTAGCCAAGCAGATGCACAATTAGATGTCAAATATGTTTTGAGGAATAGTTTGTGTGGGAACAGGGCCGTAAGGAAATGCAGGGGCTATCTGTTTATTTCTGAAGATGAACCTTAGCAAATCCAACTATGGTTGTTTTATTAAATGAAATCAACCAAATAAATTCTATTCATTTCAGTTTCCTTGAAGTATTCCTTCTCTCCCATTTCACCAAATGAGTGGGATGAAATGGTTTTAATAAACTTCTTTCTTTTATATATCAAGCAGAGTTCAAATAAATCTTTACTATAATCAGAAGAATGCAGAGAACTGTAAAAGTTTATAGCTGGGGTCACTTCTGATTGGCCAATCAAAGTTAAGTTTGATGTCTGCACTTTATAAGCGTACAAAGACCAACTCTTGTGCATTTGGATCGGCTGTTAATGTTGTAATGATGTTTAACTGCTGACAAATGAGTTACAGGTGGAGTGCTCAGGCACTACTTAAGACAAGGATCATTTAAGTAAAAAAAAAACCTATTTTTACTTGGTTCATAGGGTGTGTCTACACTTACAAATTAAGTTGACTTAAGTTCTAGTGTAGACATAGCCATAGATGATTAGGCTCGGAAGGGACTTTGGGAGTTCATCTAGTCCAACCCCCTGCTCAAAACAGGACCAACCCAAACTAAATCATCCTAGCCAGGGCTTTGTCAAGTTGCAACTTAAAACCCTCTGTGAATGGATATTCCACCATCTTCCTAGGTAACACATTGCAGTGTTTAACCACCTTCCTAGTGAAAAAGATTTTCCTAATATGCAACCTGGAACTCTTCCACTGCAGCTTGAGACCATTGCTCCTTGGTTGGTCATCTGTCACCACTGAGAACAGCCTAGCTCCATCCTCCCTGTAATCCCCTTTCAGATAGTTAAAACCTACTATCAAATTCCCCTCACCCGTCTCTTCTGCAGACTAAACAAGCCTAGTTCCCTCAGACTCTCCTCATAAATCCCCAGCTCCCAGGCCCCAAGGGCCATTGCTGCCATTGGACACGGGGACCTGGGGCCAGCAGGGCCATTTTAAATCCCCTGCCCTGCTGCGCTCCCAGGCACATAGTCCAGGGCACAGGAGAGCAGGAGATCTGAACCAGCTGCAGCCAGCACCTGGAGGTTTCCCCACTACAGAACAGGTAAATGCTGGATTGGGGGGGTCCTCAGGAGCTGGATGTGGGGCCGGGACTAGGGGTCTGGGAGGAGTGGTGTGGTGCTAAATGGGGAGCATCTTGGGAACAATGGGGGGCTTGCAGCGGCAGAGAGGCCAGGCAGGAAAGGGCTGCCCCAGAGCAATGAGGGCCCGAAGCGGTGTGGAGGCCAGGTGGGGGAGGGCTGCCTAGGAGTGGGGGGAAGCCTGGAGTAGCATGGAGGCCGAAAGTCCCAGGAGTGGTGG
>ML686102.1:877619-905516 GCA_007922175.1 Pelusios castaneus
TTCCTTTTTCTTTCTTCCTTTCTCTTCTTTGCCTTCCTTTTTCTTTCCTTCCTTTTTCTTTCTTTCCTTCCTTCTCTTCTTTGCCTTCCTTTTTCTTTCTCTTTTTTCCTTTTCTCTTCTTTGCCTTCCTTTTTCTTTCTCTTTTTTCCTTCTTTCTCTTCCTTCCTGCCTCCTTCTTTCTCTTCCTTCTTTCCTTCTCTCCGGCTTTCTTTTCCTACCTTCTCTCTTTTCTTCCTTTCTCTTTTTTCTTTTTCTCTTCTTTGTCTTCCCCTTCCTTCCTTCCTTCCTTCCTTCCTTCCTTCCTTCCTTCCTTCCTGCCCTTTCTTTCTTTGCTTCCTTCCTTTCTTTCTTACTTTTTTCTTTTTCTCCTCCTTCCTTCTCTTTTTTCTTTCTCTTCCTTCTTTTTTAAAAAGCTTTTTAAAAATTAATTTTAAATAAAAACCTTTCTAAAAAATTAAATTTCAATTCAAAATTCATTCAAATTAAATTAATTAAACACAATTAATTAATTCTATTTACAATCACTTTAACTTCAATTAATGCCTATAATTTCTGTCATGTGAGTTTGCACAAAAATTTTATTCAGAAAAAGTTTTGCACACGGCTTGAAAATTTTGCACACAAGCTGCCAAACCTAGAGGGAACATTACTAGTTGCCTACACAACAGCAGGCCAGCAGGCTAAAATCGGTCAGTCCCACACTCTGGGCCTGGCCGGAGCCCCACAGCACCAACAAAAAGTGTGTGGATTCATTACCGCCTGCCACCCAGTACCCAGAAACACAGGCCAGCAGCAGACGTGATAGCTACGCGTACACGTTTTTTTCAAACTATAGTACGGCCCCCCAACAGTCTGAGGGACTGTGAACTGGCCCCCTGTTTAAAAAGTTTGAGGACCCCTGTTCTAGCGTAAGGGGCCTGTTGCAGAAAAGGACCCATCGGGATTATTCCTGTTTCTCTCAGGAAGCCTCCAGCCATTTCACTTCTCCCCAATAGCATTCATTCATTTTGATCCTCAAAACAACGTTTGTCACCTTTTATAGCTACGTCTTTCAGGGAAACTCGAACAAGCCAAAAGGTGTGAAAAGGGACTGTCAAACCAGACCCTAACTGCAGTCTGTGTTTCCCAACCCTGTAAACTTTATGAGCTACTTCCATAACGGCAATTCCAACACTTGGGCCACCACTGCAACAGCAGCTGACGCCTAATACATCATAATCTGCTTTCTATTTAAAAAACAACCCTGCCTTATTTATTACAGGCGGTTACACTTGCACAGGCCTAAAATGTCTGGAAATTCCAACACCTTCCCTCCAGCAGCAGGCGCATTTCCGCTCTTTGACACTATGTTCATCATTGTAATCATCAGTTGCATTCCAGCTTGCTAATTTCAGAGGTCAGGTTGTGGAACTGAAATGCTACATCTGAGGATGCTGAAGTCTCACAGCTTTTTCTGTGGGACTTGGGGGATTCTCTTGTTTGGAAGACTAAGAAACTGGCAGGTTCTATTGAGGTGAATGTTCTACATGGTGGCATTTAACATGATGTAATGTAGAGATGTGGGGAGCCAATGTGTAGTTACTTTAGATAACTTATTATGGCACATTTTCTTAGCTCTGTGACTGTGCTAAAGGGGAATGAGGTCGACAATAGCTAGGAGAGGGCAGCACTGGTAATTTTGTGGATTTGTCCTCACCAGAAGTGATACAGTGAGACTAGATCTTTTTCCTTTTGGAGAGGGATAAATCACACAATTAGAGAGCAGATGTGGACCAGAGATATGGAGAAATTTCAGTCCAACTAGCAAGTCTATCCTGCAGTTACCTGCTTGACCAGGGGTAGGTTAAGGAGGGCAGGGGTGGAAATCTTCTAAAGTACTCATGGGGGGACTCTTCCATCCCATGGACAGAGTCCAACTTGGTGGCTTAATGAAGTGTGGAACGTTTCATGTCCTCCCCCTCACATTTTCCCATGAGAGCTCTGCACGAAATCAGCATAGGTTACCAACATCCACCGCACAGGCAACATTCAGTATGGCATCATTTCCTGAAAAGAGGAAATGTTCTTTTCAGGGCTCTTGCCCTGACAACCACTTCATACACTCACATTGATCAAGCAAAGCCTTGAGTGGCCATAAGCAAATAATTTAGTTCTGCTTCATTAGGGCCATTCACTCAATGAATTGCACAAATAAAGAGTAAAGGATTACCTATACGGGGCGCTAGTCTACCCCCTCACTTGATCAGGGCATGTAACCTTTTTCTGATGGGGAAGTCAAATATCATTAGTTTTAAATAGTATCTGAGAAAGAGGGAGTGAGGGCTGGTCTACGCTGCGAGGGGATTTCGGCAGCAGTCCAAGGGAGATACGCAAGTTACTTAAAACAACTTGAGTATCTCCCTTCAACGGCCTAACACCTACTCCCCACAGGATCACCACAGAGCTGAGTCGATGGGAAATGCCTTTCTGTCAAATCAGCACTACACTACTTGCTGGGTAGGTCTTAACAAATTGGCCTCTGGCTAATTCTGGGTTTGACTGAGCACGTCTTTAGAGATGCTCAATCAAACTCACACAATCGATGCTACATTGTCGGAGGTGCCACCACCTGTGTAGCCTAGCCCCGAGGAGATATTAATGGAAATCCTGGCCCCTTTGCAGTCAGGGGAAGTTTAAATAATGCAAACTGCATGTGCAGTTCTTCAGCCTGTTACTAAATCGACAGACACTTCACGTACAATCTACTGCCAATTCATTATAGACTCACAGACTTTAAGGTCAGAAGGGACCAGTACGATCATCTAGTCTGACCTCCTGCAAAATGCAGGCCTCAAGACCTCACCCACCCACTCCAGCAATAGGCCACCAACCTATGACTGAGTTATTTACCTCCTTAAATCATGATTTAAGGACTTTAAGATACAGAGAATTCACCGGTAGGTGAACCATGCCCTGTGCTACAGAGGAAGGCGAAAAACCCCCAGAGCCCAGGCCAATCAGCCCTGGGAGAAAATTCCTTCCCGACCCCAAATATGATTGATTGAGCAGCAACGAAATCTAAAGCATCAGCTCTGGTAAAACTGCAGCAATGGACATATTCAGGACAACTTTAAGGATGTCACCAACACAATTCCATGGCAAATGATAATCCAAATGCCACCTGGAAAGAAATAGGGAGGGTGATCTAAAGAAACATTATATTGAACAATAGAGAAAGAAACCAAATCTATCAACAGGACACTTGGAAGCCTGAAAAATCCAGCACAAGACTGAAATAAATGGCAGAAACTGTCCTGCCAGAGAGTGCAGGATGAAAAAAAGAAAGAAAAAGGCAATCACATATCCAAATGTAGGATTGGGCTTAGAACTAGTCAGGAATTTTTCAGTTAAACTATTTGTTTTGCCAAAAAATGCCAAACCTACACTGTTTGCAGGAAAGAGGAAATAGGATGTTTTGAAATTTTCCAACAAGTTTAGTTTTCTTTATTAGAAATACCTTCCCATTTAGAACTGTAACTCAGTTTGTGCTAAAACCGAATGACAAATAAAAAGCAAAAATCGGTATGAAATATTTTGATTAAACCAAATTGATTTTTTTTTGGTTTGTTGGATTATGAAAATTTTCTAGATTTTGACTTTTTGTCTTAATTGGGATCAGAGCATTGTTTGAAATCTCAAAAATTCTCCAGGATGGGAAAACTGTTTCCTATTCAGCCCTAATTTAGACATTGCAAGATGCCCCTCCCCTGTGTGGAAACCAGACTCGCTATGAAAGCACAATGCAACATAGGGGCCATATATTCCAACCTGGGAGAGGATATTTAGGCATATTTAGATATTTGAGTATCTGGGTTTCAAGAATGCAGATCACCCACAAGCATGGCCTGAAGTCAAGAACTGTGGCTGTTTGGCATCTTTGAAAAATCAGACCACTTTTTTTTTATTGCGGGACCTCAGTCTAATCAGAGTGTCAACTTCTATGCAAACAGCCCCAGGAAGGAACTTTTGGGTTGAGAATCTCTGTGAGATTACTTCCCATTGTTCTCCTGGGGTGGCAGGTACTGTCTTTGACGTAGCTCTGGACTGACCTTGACTCTTGGTGCCCCTTCTACTCTCCCTGGAAGTGTGATTCGAACACTCCTCCCAGTGTCACCACAACCTCTCCTAACACAGCCATGCCTTGGTGCAAAGAGAAGGCTCTGCTGGGTCTAAGTGTTGCGGGTGGGGAAGCGATAGTGCTTTGGGCTAGGGGCTACCCACACAGCCCAAATGGGAAACGTGCCAGCTGTACAGGTCTTGGAGACTGACTGAACGTCTTGGGGATAGAAGTGGGACCCCTAACCTGTGACTGAATCATAGAAGTCTTCAGATAGTGATTTAAATAATTCAAGGTAGAAAGAATCCCCCTAGCAAGTCACCAGTGCCCCATGCTGCAGTGGGGAGGGAACCAAAACAAACCAAAAACCCAAAGACCTCTGTCCATCTGCCCTGGGGGAAAATTCCTTCCTGACCCCAAATATAGCAATCAGTTAAACCCTGAACATGTGGGCAAGACTCACCAGCCAACTACCTGGATAGAATTATCTGTAGTAACTCAGAACCCACCTTATCTAATATCCCGTCTCAGGCCACTGGGCATATTTATGGTTTGTAGTCAAAGATCAGTCAACTGCCAAATGAGACTATCCCATCATACCACCTACTCCATAAATTTATCAAATTCAGTTTTGAAGCCAGCCAGGCTTCTTACTCCCCACAGCTCCTCTTGGAAGGCTGTTCCAGAATGTCACTCCTCTGATGGATAGAAATCTTAGTCTAATTTCAAGTCTAAAGGTCCTGGTGGCCAGTTTATATCCATTTGTTCTTGCATACATAATGGTGCTGAAGTTAAATAACTCCTCTCCTTCCCTGGTATTTTTCCCTCTGATGTATTTGTAGAGAGATATATACTGCTGGATGACCTTAAGCAAATTACTGCCCCTGTTCCTCAGTTTCCTCTACCTGTGAAATGGGTGCTATGAATGAAAAGAGATAGCTAGGTATTATGCATGTGAGGCACCTGGGTTTGAAAATGTTGGTCCACAGCCTCAGAAGCAGCAGAAAAGATTTTGCACAATGAAGACTAAAGCTCCTCATAACAGAAGGGTTATATATACAGCCTGCATCTTGCCTTACTGCTAAAAAAACCCTGGTTTGGTTGTGGGGTCTGCAAATATGTCCTTGCCTGGTATCCCTCAATGAGTGCACAACCCCTTTGTTTCCTCTCTGTTCCAAGAGAGTTTCTCAGTGGTAGCAGAGGACTGGGGGAGGACTGAATACAACCTCAATGCAAACATAACGCTGACCTGGGAAGCATCAACATTGTTTCAGCATGAGGAGGCTGTGCTCAGCCCCACATGCAATCCTCTGATGTCGAAATTGGAATTTCACACTGCTGAGAGCTCAGGACATTTTATGGGTCAAACCAGATTCATCTTGACTTCACCCTATCAGGTGAGTAATGTGGCCTTGAATGCAGGATGAAATTAACACGACAGACAATTCATTGCTGCTGTTCCTTTCATTGCTGCTGTTCCTTTAGAACAATTCATTTTACCTTTCGTGGTCATCCATGGGTTCGGTTCTTGGGTCCTCACCCACTGCTCTTCCAAATGCATCTGCAAACTGCTACAACAAAACAGGCTGCCTGGAAGGGATGAAGGCACCCACGTTAAAACCAGGACGAAAGTTGCCTTCAGGCTTCCTATGTGACACTTGGGTCAGAAATGATTGCGACTTTTCATTTCTTGCCTTTTCCTGGCACGAACTAACCAACCAACAATTCATTTTGGTGCCAAAACAGCCAGAGTCCTGTAGCTAGACAGATACACTTAAGCTGCAAGAGGAGAGAGGAAGGGTGTGATTCTCAGGTTACATCTGTACTGTTGCTGGAGATACCATTTCCAGCTTGGATAGATATACATGTTTACTTTGACTGATCCAGACCTTAAAATAGCCATGTAACCTCAATACGGGTCCATATATAATCCCCCTGAGATCCTAGATATGTAGTCTGACAGAGAGCCCATACCACTATGGCTGTTCTGGGGGCAATAGCTTGCTTAGTGATGGCTTATGTATCCACCCGAGAGGAAATGACACTTCCTGTGCCCAGGACCGTCCTGAGGGGGGAGTGGGGCCCAGGCCAATTGGCCGAAGCAGGGCCCCACCCCCCAGGGAGCCAGCCCTGGACTGGGAGGCAGAGGCTGCCGGTGTGGGGAGCCGGCCCAGGGCCCGGCCTCCGCGGCCGCCTGTTATGAAGCCGGGGGGAGCTGGCTCTAGCCCTAGAGGCTGAGGCTGCCTGCGGGTGGGAGCCGGGCCCGGGCTGGGAGGGGCGAGGCCACCTGCAGGGCGGGGGGTGGAGCCGGCTCCAGTCCCGGAGGCCGCCTGCGGGAAGGAGCCAGCCGTGTGGGGCAGGCTGGCCCAGAGGCCCGGCCCCACGTGCTCTGCTCCTGTGCCTGCCTGCTCCGCCCTGGGGGAGGGGAGGGCTGGGCCGGGCATAGCCCTCCCAGCCCGCTCCGAAGGCAGAGGGGTGGCTGTGGGAGGCGGGGCTGCGGCACGCGTGGGCCCTGGGCGATCGCCCCGTTTGTCCCCCCCTAGGGACGGCCCTGCCTGTGCCAATATACCCCATTTACACTAAGAGCACTTTATTCTGCTTTGGCAGGGCCTTAAAGAGGGCCTAAATTACCCTGCCACAGCACAGTAAAAATGCCTCAAGTGTAAATGAGAATTAGACTCAGTGTGTGTGACAGGAGAAAAGGGCAAACCAATCCATGTCTGACAGCTGCTAACACCTTATGAAATCTCCCCAGTGATGGCAAGGCTCCATAAACTCACCCACAATTTATTTTCAGTGGAAAAAACCCCATGTGATTTATGGCGCCGTTGTTCCATCACCTGACAAAAGCTTTAAGCTTTGCAGCTTTCCCTCCTTCACTGAACACACAGGTGTAAGTGCTAGAAAGCAAAAGGTGTGGAGGGGAGGAAAGAAAACAAAGGTGGGAAGGGAGAAGTTGGGCCTGGAACTGCAGGCATCTGCTTTCTGACTAATTCACTCTACGGCACACCTGTACAGGTCCCTTTTTATTGCTAACATTCCTTATAAGTTAGCAACATTGTTTTTTCCTTTTCCTCCAAGCTTCATATGCCCCATAGGAATGTTTAAATTATTATGGAATCCCAAAGGAGTTTGCTGTTTCCCTTTTGAATTTACTCCATCTTTTTTTTTTTTTAATGCCAGTGCTCAGCTTGCTCATTCATAAAAGTAACCTCCATCGATAAACAGTAGTTCAGTCTGTGGTACAGAATTAATTATAAGTTCATTCTCCATGCCGAGGGCATGCAAAGACTAAGGCCCTGTCTACACCACTGGCAATATTCGTCAGTAGTCGAGAGGAGTGATGCAAGCTGTGCAGAGCAGCTTGCATAACTCCTGCCAACTTTATAACTTCCCTTTAGCACACTGTCTTCACTGTGCTGCACTGATGGGAAATGCGTTCCCGTCCACACAGTGCTAAGCCACTTGAGGGGGCGGTTTTATTATGTTGATTTCTGGATTGACTGAGCGGGCCTTTCCTGACTGCTCAGTCGATCCCAAAAACTGATCTGACTGGGGTGATTTTGCTGCCAGCAGTGTAGACGTACTCTTAGGCATGAGCTTAAAGTGCAGAAGGCATAAGGCAGTGGGTACACCAGCAGATCTCAAACTTTTTAAATGGAGCCCTCCTCTGCCCATGGACTTTTGTGTAACAATTGCACTCCCCATCTCCCCCAACCCCACTCCCACTTTTGCAGCAGCAAAGCTGTGAGGAACTTCACATGTTCACACCAACTTCTTAATGTCCAAAGTAATCCATTATAAAAACCAAGGCTTTACAGGTACTAGTCATACCATAAAAATGACTTTTCCCCTGGCGTTTCCCTCACTATTTCCCCCTACCCTGTTTTATATGAGTCCTCAGCTGACCGGTTTTAGGAGCTGATAAAAGCTGTGTGTGGTCCCTGGAGGGTATTACTCACCTCATGACCGGAGCCCTTGCTCTCAGACACACATGTGTGCATGCAAACACAGTGAGTTAATTATGCAGAGAGGTCAGAACATGGATAAAAACGAGGCTCAGCGCAGCTTCCAAAGTTCCCAGGCTCTGGTTTTGTAAATGGAGCCGAAGGAACAGCCTGATGGAATAACTCTGGCTGGCAGAGGGGACCCAGGTCTGTGCCCCATGAAAGATGTTCCTGGACAGAATGTTGATACATTAGGCATTTCCTATCTCTGACTGGACATCAGCCATCATCACAGTGGGATGCAAGAACTCCTGTCAAGGATGAGGCCTGTCCTGCAAACATATGCAGGGGAATATCAGGGCAGGGGCATCTTTGAATCATAAACTCATAGAAGATTAGGGATGGAAGGGATCTCAGAATGTCATCTCATCCAACCCTCTTCTTGTCAACAAAGATACACCATTCTCTCATATCCATCTTCTTGTCTACAGTAACACCAGATCCTTTTCTGCAGAACTGTTGCATAGTCCCCAGTCCCCAGTCTCTGTAGTAGTCCATGGGATTCTTCTGTCTTATGTGGAGGACTCTGCACTTGTCCTTATTGAACCTCTTCAGATTTCTTTTGACCCAATCCTCCAATTTGTCTAGGTCACTTTGTATCCTATCCCTGCCCTCTGGTGTATCTGCCACTGCCCCCCGCTTAGTGTCATCTGCAAACCTGCTGAGAGTGCAATCCACTCCACCCTCCACCAAGATGTTGAACAAAACTAGCCCCAGGACTGATCCCTGGGGCACTCTGCTTATTACTGGCTGCCGACTGGACATTCTCCTTTATTCTCCCCTTTGTCAGCTACCCATTTATCAAGGGTTGATGTAAATTTTACGAAGGAAGCCATTTCTGCCACACAACACTGCATTTTACTGTTCCCACTAAACCCAGAATGATGCTACACGTGGCTGAGTGCCAAGCACTGGCGTCTTGTCTATTAACTAATGTGGCAGATCAGGAAACAGAAATTCCATTTTGCAAAAAAGTTTCAAGGTTTAGACATTGGTTTTCATTCCACATCATCACGAAAGTGAGGTTTCTCAAACATTTTCACCAAGAACCCTATGAGCAAGAGAAACTTGGGGCCTTGGACTTGGGGCCCCACATCCCAAGTGTGTGCTCGAACCATTGAAGGTTAGACACTGTTTTTTACTTTCTGGGTCCAATAAAAAAATACAGTACAAAGTCGAACAGCTCATAGACTCTAAGGTCAGAAGGGACCAATATGATCCTCTAGTCTAACCTCCTGAACAATGCAGGCCACAAAACCTTCTACCCACTCTAGCAATAAACCTCTAACTCAGGGGTTCTCAACCCCTTCAGCCTTGCACCATGGCTGGGAAGGCTCCCAGCTGTGTGCGAAACACTGCTGCCCACAGCTCACAGAGCCTTCCACCGCTAAGGTTACCCACCACTGAAGTTCTTCCCCAGCACCAGCATTTTCAGTGGCAGGTCACATTACAGTGGCCCCTGCAGATGAAGGAATTCTGCTTCAGCAGGCAGATTCGGTAGTGGGACGCTTGACCAGCAGTCCCTGCTGTTGCAAAACAGAGGAGAGCTAGGCATATTCGTAAAGAGCTGCCGTGGTGGCGGTTCTTAAAGGGTCAGTGGCATAAAAATCAAGCTCCAAGAGGTGACATTGACTGTCTCACCTCACCAGAGGTTTAAGGCATGCTGGTAGGATGAAAGCAGCCCAAGTTCAAACCCCAGCTCTGATCCAGGTGATGACCCCAATCACTGGGCTATTGGTTATACTGGGTTCTCTTACGCTGGTTTTGGCCAGAAATTCCATCCTGGACCCAAAGGCCCTGCATGGTGGAAATCACTGAACAAGATGTAAAGTGATTGGGTATCAGGTCCATTGTCCATGGGATGTGCACACCATTTCTGCTGAGATCTGGACAGGGCCCCCGTGGTCCATTGAGAATATCCATATAGAACAAGCCACTTGCTGCCTACTGGTGTGTCTACACTGCAGAGAGCAGGGAGGTTCTTTCCAGCATTGGTGGACAGACACACGGTAGTTGTGCTCAGGATAGTGTGCTGAAAATGGTTGTGTAGCTGGAGGAAAGTGGGTGACGCCTGGGGCTAGCCACGTGACTATCTATCCCAAAAGCTTGTACTGAAATGACTAGTCCAAGCTCCTGCCTCTGCTACCCTGACTATGCTGTTATTTCTGACATGTTCCCTCCTAGGAGCGGTGCAGGCCTACCCTAAGGTGGTCAGAGCTGAACAGACAGCACAGCTCTTTCAAAAATGTATGCAAATTTCTTGCTGCAGATTCTAAACCAACTTCTCATTATAATGTTTGCTGAAGTACCCAGTTCAAAACAATAGTTTCCGGCCTGACTGCCCTTCCCTCTTTGTCAGGATCCAGAAAAAATGAGTCATTAAGCTGAGGCTGTTGAAAGTCAAAGCAGAGAAAATAAACAGATGCCTGAGAGGGAATCAGGAGCTGGTATTGTTTCAATAAATGAGCCGAATGCAAAAGGCTGACAAGCAACGAGATCTGAAGAAAGTCAAAGCCAAGCAGTACATTAACCTCTAAGATTCCAGCTTGCACCCCTTACAATTTTGGGGTACATTATTTTTATGATTGCATACTCCCAATTTAAGCTTGCTTAAGTTGACTTAATTTAAGCCACGTCTACACTACACTTTCCTTAAGTCAACTTAATCAGCTTGTTTAAGTCAACTTAAGGAAAATAAAGTCGACATAATTAAAATTAAGTTGACTTTATTAAACCTGCTTTTAGTTCGACTTAAGCCAGTGTAGACCTGGAGTAGCCCTAAGTCGACTTAGGGCTACTCCAGGACTCCCCCACTGCCCTCCCACAGCGGGAGCCTGGCATGCCCCCCGATAGGGCAGGGCAGAGCCCTGCCCACCCTGCCCCTATGCCCTGTCAGGGTCCCTGTCCTCCTTTGCCCCATTGTACCCAGGTACAATGGGGCAAAGGCTGAGCCCCCTGGCACTGGGCAAGGGGTGCCCGCCCTGCCACCATGGACCTGCCCTAGTCCCCCTAGCCCCTAGAAGTCGACCTAGGCGTCCAGTGTGGATGCTCTAGGTCGACTGTGTAAGTTCCCCCGCTAAGTCGACTTTAAATTTAAGTGTGGACATGCTAAGTCGACTTAACTAAGTCGACTTAGTTAAGTCGACCTAGCTAAAGTCAACTTAGCTAAAGTCGACTTAAAATTACAAGTGTAGACATAGCCCTTGTGTGCATGTATTTCAACACAGTCTTTAGTTACTCATTTTCCCAATAGGACCTCTGCCTCATTCAATGGTCAGGGTGGATGATGGTCACTGAATAAGTAGCTATTCAATATTTTGTTTATTCTCATTGTCCAATGTGTGCCTTTATTGTACAGCACGTTATTTAAAGCAAGCTCTGAAAATGAAATTACTGATTTCCTCCTGCTCTTTCCTACGCTGTCAATCACTAGAGTATCCAAGTGGTTCACAGAAGTTAATGAATTTATTTCCACAACATCCCCTTGGGCGGGATGAGGAGCTGAGGCACAGGGGGTAAAGCCAAAAGGAGCCATTAATGTTGGGTTACCAATTTGAGATGCGTAAGAGCTGATCTTTCAGGGCACTTAGCATTGTCTAGCACTTCATCGACTTCTCTTGCAGCTGTTAGGGCTCTGCCCTTCTGCAAATCCGACACCGGAGTCCAAAGTCAGGCACCCAGAAAAGGAGGAACACACAATTAGCAACCACCTGGGAAAAATTTGGTTAGTGTGACTTTCCCAGCATCACGCAGGAACTCTGTGGGAGAGGCAGGGACCAAAGCCAGTTCTCCAGGGCATAATTTAAACACAATCAGATTGAACTCGTCCTCGCTCCTCCTGCATTCCCCCTGCTGCACTCTCCAAACATCTTCCAATTCAGGGTCTGGTATGCAGCTGCAGCGAGGTCCTTGCCTTCCACCCTCAGGGCCTGCAGAGACTCTATGGGTGCGTCTACACTGGCAACTTACGTCGACTTAAGGATGCTTAAGTCGACCTACATAAAGCCGTGTCCACACTGGATTTTTATTAAGTCCACTTTAGCGCTTCCTTAAGTCAATTTAACAGCTTAAGTCAACTTAATAACACCACCTCTGAAGGTCAACTTAAGCCTTAAAATGACTCTGTTAAGTCGACTTAACATCTTACTGAGGTTCTGGCTTCACTTCTCCCCACATCTCCTGATCTAGTTCCTCACTAATCTCCTGCTGACACTGGCTGAGATGGCCATCCATTATGCCAAGAAAAGCAAGCTGGCCAGCGGGTGCTTTGAGACCATGGATCCTATTTCTGATCTCTTGCCTGACCCCACCTCCCAGCAGAATTCTTCTGGGTAGTGCCTACTGACTCCTTAGATGCTTTGGGGGAGCAGTGGGCACTGTCTGGGGTTCTCTCCTTGTTGTCCTCTTCTGGATTCCTGATTCTTTATTTCTGACCTCACTTCTGACCAGAGTCATTGATACCCAGAAAAATGATTTGGGGCACAGGCCCAATGGGCTCTCTGGGTTCCCTCCACACCCCATGCCCCAGTGAACACTGCAGACTCCCCCCACACCTGCTGGGCTCTCCCAGACTGCCCTGTACCCAGTGGGCACTGCTCTGGGCTCCTTTGAACCCCACATCCAGCAGGTGCTCCAGGCACCTCGGTGCCCTTAGGGAGCTCCCGCACCCCTACCCCCCACCTGCCACTGCTGCAGTGCCATCAGCTTCTTTTCCCACCAGCAACCCCTCACTGGCTTCTAGTCTCACACCCAATACTATGCCCAGCCCAGTGGGGCTCATTCATTCTTTGGTGCTGGTGTGTGGATCCCACAGCTGCCCTCCTCCCTGGGGCGGCCTAGGGGCTGGGCCACAGTCATTTTACAGTTCCTGCCCTGGGCCTCATGCAACACATGCATCATGGAGGCCTTCAGACAACAGCTTCCTTAGCTGCACAACCTTGATTCATCCACAAAAGTTCATCTCGTGCACTGAGTGAGGAATCCCCTGAGAAATAGCATGTGACTATGTAATTAAAGACTATATCACAATGCATAGGCTTCTGAATTAAAGTTGCAGAGGCAGCCTTTGTTCTGGCTTTTCCATCTTTTGCATGCTTGAGTTTACAACTTTAATAATGCTCTTTTAACGTAGTCTGCTGTGCACACTTCCTTTGTTTTTTACAAAAGCAAACTCTAAAAACAGCAGTTCCATCCTGGATCATCATATTGACACCTTCCTGGGTCACCAGTAAGGTTGGAACCACCACACAAACCTCTGTCACTTCAGCTAGTGAAGTCATTGAGGCTATGTCTACACTAGGAAAAGTTAGGTCGACTTTGTTAAATCGACTTAATAAGGTGGACTTTAAGTCGACCTTATTAAGCCGACTTAACAAAGTGGTTACCTTTAACCGGGACTTAGTAAGTCAACCTAACTTCCCTTAGGTCAACCTAAGAAAGTAGACTTATGAATCCATACTGGCCTTAGGTCTACCTAAGGAAGGGTTAGGTCGACCTACACAGGGATAGTTCGAATACCCTGTGGTTCTTATTAAGTCGACCTAAGCTTTCATTAGGTCGACTTAAGGATTTTCTTAAGTTGACCTAATGAAAGCCTAGTGTGGACAGGTCTTAAGTTAGGTCGACTTAAGCCTCCTTAAGTAGACCTAACTTGCCAGTGTAGACATAGCCTGACAGCAGTAGTAGGCTGTCATCCAATATGTGGACCAGCTATAGAGTGGGATGGGACACACACTTTGTCAGTAGGTTTCACGGATATTTACTGGCAGCAAAGAAATGGTAAGACACAGGAATCATGGCTTGCTGTACATTCCCCATGCTTTACAGGGGAATATGTGCACTTCAGCAGACACGGACTCTTCAGCCCTTTTCCTCCAAACTTGACCTCTCTTGTCCCTGTTCCTTCCCAGGCTTCTCATCTCAATCCCCGTCTCCTTGCTCAGCAACTCCTAGTCTCACCCTTGAGAGCCCACCGACCCTGGCATTGCCAGTTTTCCCCCCTCCCAAATCTTCATCTGCTCTGTCTCTCATTTCCCAGTTGTAGTTGCTCCCGGCAAATTCTTCATTCAACATCGCTTTTGGTCCCTACCTTTGTCCCCAGGTTCCTAGCCTCAGTATCACACCCTCATTATTGTCTCTGTGTCTTTGTCTAGGCACTCAATGGCCTAGGCCCAGCACATAGCTGTAGCCTGTGGTTATGCTTTAAACAAGTGTCAACTGGTGTTCGCAGGGAGGAAAGAAATAATTAAACACAGCTCGGAATTTACCTGCCATGCTACGAGTCTATTTCTCTCACCCTAGAAGTCGTGACTTTCAAGTCTTGATTTATTTCTGTGGCAATTTCAACCAGCAACTTCTAAGATGTTGTAGAGAGGGAAAGAGACGTTGCCTCCCAACACCATCTCTATGTATGCCATTAGTTATCCAAGGTCTATACATCACCCCCATTACCGTAGGATCTCACAGACTTTAGTGTGTTTATCTTCACAACACCCCCGCGAAGGAGGGAAGTGCTCCAACCCCCATTGCACAGATGGCGAGCTGAGAGGCAGAGTGACTTGTTGAAGGTCACAAAGGACATCTGTGGCAAAACAAGGTATCTGAAGCCCCACGCTAGCACCCCAGTTACTGTCACAAAGCTACAAGCTCTGGCCCTGCTCTTGCAATGGTACTGTTTGAGTGGACCCATGGATCATTGAACTATAAGGGTTTTGATGAATGCTGTTTCAAAAGCAAAAGTCCCATGCAATATGGCTTTGCACAGGGGAGAACTCCAAAATGATTATGGTATTGGGTTCTAAACTGGTCTTGAAGGAAAAAAAACAACAAGAAAAGATGTCTGAAGGTGTTAGGACATAAAGCAGATCTTGTAAATCTCATAATTCATAAAGAGCACAGAAGGGAATATTTGCAGCATGGATCCCTCTGGACAAAATTCCTCGGGTCAAAATTTTTTTTTCAGTGAAAAATGGCTTTCTGATGAGCAGAAGAAATTCTGGGAAAAATGGTATTCATGTTCAGGAACAATGCCTTCAAAACTTGTTGATTTCCATTGAATTTTTAATGGGGAGGCAAAAATCATTTCCCAAGCAGCTCTCCATTCTAATGTATCCAATGAATTAGCAAAGGAATTTTCCACGTCACTAACATTTATTTAAAGTGAGAACTACAGGGCTACTGGAGGACCAAAAAACAAAAACAAAACAAAATTGCTACAGAGGAAGGCGAAAAATGCCCAGAGCCTTATTAGCCAATCTGCCTTGGGGGGAAAATTCCTTCCTGACCCTAAATATGGTGATGATCAGTTAAACGCTGAGCTTGTGGGCAGCTTTTTGATCAAATCTGCCCCGATGGCGTTGAAATCACATGGCTCTCTATGTGTTCTCTGAGGTTTTTTCAGTTCTTTAGTAATCAGAATGCAAAGTGAAATTTGGGGGAGGGCAAGTCATGTGAAACAAAAGGGCTGCTTTATCTCACCAGACAGTCACCCAAGAAGGAATTCTCTCTAAATAACTCAGAAGCCACCCCACTACCCTCTCTTATTAGGCCACTGGCATATCCACCACCAGTAGTCAAAGATCAGTCAATTGCCAAGATAGGCCATCCCATTATACTACCCCCTCCATAAATTTATCAAGCTCAGTTTTGAAGGAAGTTATGTTTTTTGCCCCCACAGTTTACATACAAGCACAGCTGCTCTGCCTCAATTTCCCATCTTTATCACAGATCTTCTCTACTATATGGTATGTCTCACTATATACAGGATATATATTTTTAAAAAATCAAGAAAAGAGAATTGTATTTAGTGCTGGTTTGTCATCTATTATCCTGCCTCCAGGTAGCTCTGAAAAGCTTTTGACATCCTGCTTTGTACCATAGAGAATACAATATGGTTTTCACTTGACATGTCCATTGCCATGAATATTCCTTGCTATGTATGGTTATGCCTGGCAGAGCATGAATTTCATTTAGCTTGTGACAAGTTCCAGTGGGGTAGCCGTGTTAGTCTATTCCAGCAAAACCAAAACAAAGAAGGGGAATGCAGTTATTGATTGGGATTAACTAAAATCTCGGCTCAGTACTAGAAAACAAGAATACCTGATTTCTAATCCCAGTTTTTAACCCTCCAATTCTACCCAAAATGGGGACAATCCTTCGCAAATACACTAGGGTTACTATTGCAGCTTGATTCATCTACTACTTGCTTGCTTTCTTTACACATTTGAATCTCAGGCTTACTCCATGTACACTTTTTGATCAAATCTGCCCCGACGGTGTTGAAATCACATGGCTCCTCTCTCTGTGTTCTCTGAGATTTTTTCAGTTCTTTAGTAATCAGAATGCAAAGTGAAATTTAGAGGAGGGCAAGTCATGGGAAACATAAGTCCTGTGAAGTCGGTCTCTTTTATGGTTAAAATTAATTTGATACTTTCCATTTCTATATGTAGCATCCATGTTGTTTCAATTTTTCTGTGACAAAATGTATTATTGATAGGAACCAGACCTAGGGCTGCGTTAGTACTTAGCTATCTAAATAGCTGCCTGCAAGTACAGTCTATCACTAAAGTGAAAAACCATGTCACTCACTGCACCCTTTGGTGAGGGGGGAAAAAAACCAACCTTACAATTCTTTCAAGATTTGCCAGTTACTTTACAAGTTAAGCCTGTCAGTTTAGCACTAAATCTCAGTCTTAAAATGGTTAAAATAGAAAAGAGAGAGAGTCCGTATTTTCAAGCTGGAGAACTGAGTTTGTCTGACATTTTTTGCTTGTATTTTGGACTTGTAATGATTGATTTATTGGGTTAGAAAGTGACCTTGCTGACAGCTTCCAGCATTCTGACTAGACTTCCTCATGGGCCACTAGCCAAACGTGAATTATTTTTATCAAACCTGGTTCAGAGGAACAGACTGACAAATAAAAAACCAATATTTTGAAGTTCAGTGGCACCTTCCATCTGAGGCGCTCTGGGTGTGTTCCAATCACTCATGAATCAAACATCACTTTACCCCTGGGAGATAAGGATGACTCTGATTTTACATCTGGGAACTGGAGCTACAGAGAAATCAAATGACTTTCCCAAGTCCCAATAAGCAGCCAGTTCATAGCTAGGAAGAACACTCAAATCTCTTAGGTCCAAAGTTACTTTGGGTGTGGCTGCATTCAGTGTTGAGTGTCAATGGGATTTTGCCTTCTAAGTGCCTAAATCACTTTTGAAAATGAGACTTTGACTCCTAAAGTCATGAGGTCTTGCAAAGATAAGCAGCACTGCCTTGGTACCTTTCAACATCTGGGCCTTATTTCCTTATGCTTCAGTAGAACTGTCTGTAACAGTGCCTTGTGGTGCTGGTAATGGGGGTGAATAACAGGAACAGAAGCGAAGACTTCTAGATCTAAAAGCACAGACATCGCATGCTGAGGAAGAGTCAAACTTCAGTGGGCCACTCTGGGCACGTAGGGCAAAGAGTTGCTCCATAGGAACACGGGGACATAGATGGTTGGGGGCACTTCAAACCAACTCATACAGTGGGGTTGTGAAAGTTACAGAAAGCACAGAACCTTCTGAAGGTCTATTGTGCCTCAAACCTGTTGATTTAAAATGTCAGGCAGCTGGGGAGAAACCAGGAAGTTTGTTTGGCAACTGTTTGAGCTCCTGCACCTTATTCAGCCATTCTGAGCCCTCTAGGAAGGGAGAGGCAGAGAATGGGTGCTCAAGTCAAGTGGGGAGGCTAAGGATATGTGAGGTTCTGGTGCAGAGGCTCTGGGACTACGGATAACAGTGGGAGGCACTAAAGGGAAACACAGAGGCATCCACATCACTCAGTGAATGGAATTATGTGACAATGAAGGTGATACAAAAGGCAGGTACATGCCTAACTCCTATTGGAAGTCTATGGGAGTTAGATGCCTAACTGCTGCCTGAGCTTTTGAAACTCAGGCCACGTCTGTATTGACAAGTGGTGAATTTGCTGCCGTCTGTTTGATCTTTCTGGATCAAGTGAGTGGTCAGTCAGGTCCCGCTCACCAGATCCAGAATTCGACTCAGTAAGTCCACCCGCAGAAGAAGAGTAGATCTGAGTTGAAGGGACAGCATTTCCCTTCAACTCAACGCAATGGAGGCACAGAGGTAAGTGAGTGATAGAAAGTCTAAGGGAGATACACAAGTTATTTTATGTAGCTTGCGTATCTCCCTTTGACTGCCGCTGAAAATGGTGGCAAGTGTAAACCAGACCTCACAGTGAGGCATTTCAGAATCAACTGCCCAGAAAGCAGCATACTACACATGAACTATATTAACATTAGAGCTTTGCTGGACAAAAACCCTATTTCCTTGCCCTGTTCCCCAGGATCCCGAATGGTGATACCTCTGCTGATCTCAAAGCCCTTTACAAAGGAAACCCCAGCTGGCTAGTACCTGGGCCAGAAACAGAACCAGAAAGTGCATCTACATGGCAAATGTAGGCATGACTGCAGTACTCATACCTGAACTAGATTTGATCAAACTCGTTTGAATAATAATAGTCACGTAGTCAGAGCAGCGCTAGTATATACTCTCAGTCCTGGTTGGGCTGTGACCGCAATCTTCTGACTACTTCATCCACTGGACTAAGCAACTTTACTTTACTTCCTTGTGTCTTACGCCCTGTGGTTTTTGAGTAGGAGGTGGGGGACTTGGCAGGAGTATCCCAGGCTAAAAAAGAGAGGCTGCCAAGTTCTCCACCCACCCTGTTCCCTCAGGGCTGGCCTCTGAGGGGAGAATCAGACAGAAACAATGAGTGATTAAGCTCAGAATTTTCTCCAGACAGTTCCCCCCGGAAGGCTTTTCTCCAGCAGGGCAGCTTGCGGTCTAAAGACCATTGCAGGCAAGATGAACGTACCTATGATATTCACTGAATTCACTGCTACAGTGAAACATCACTAATTCACTCGAGCCTGGATCATTTATCCCCAGAGAGAAGGTGGCTGGATACTCCTTTAATACTTGCACTTTATGGAAAGGATCCCATGTTATTTGCAAATAATTATACTCAGCTGTCAGCTGTCCTCAAGTACCGTTAGACTTTCTGCACCATATTGCCCAGTGGATGTGATTTTCTAAAGATCCCAGCCTAGTTTGACTCTGGTAAAACTCCCATTGATTTTAATGGATATGTCTATGCTAGAAATTTAGGTCACCTTAAGGACCCTTAAGTCGACCTAAATTACTCCCTGTCTACACCAGACTTTCATTAAGTCGACTTAAGAAATTCCTTAAGTCAACTTAATAAAAGCTTAAGTCAACTTAATAAGAACCATGCATTAGGTCAACTTAGACCTTAAGTCGACTCAAGGACGGTTTGAACGTGGAGTAACCCTTAAGTCAACTAGTTTTTTCATCAGAAAGGAGATTTTTTCATCAGAAAGGAGATATTCATATGACATGTCAGCTTTTTGTTACTTTTTTGTGTGGGAGGGGAGCTGGTAAAAACAGAAAAGCAAGTTTTTTCATTTTCTCATAGACTCAGAGGGTACGTCTACACTTGTGAATTAAGTTGACTTAAGCCTCCTTAAATCGACTTAATTTAATCTTCATCTACACTACAATTTCCTTAAATTGACTCAAGCTGCTGCTTAAGTCGATTTAAGGAAATTTAAAGTCGAGTTTATTAAACCTACTTTAAAATCGACTGTACTGGATAAGTTGACTTTATTAAACCTGAAGCAGATTAGCCCTAAATCGACTTTAAGTGGACTTAAAGGGCCCCAGGGCTCCCCCACTGACCTCCCTGCCAGGGTGTCTGGCACATCACCCTTAAGTCAACTTAAGGAGTCGACTTAAGGCCTAAGTTGACCTAATGCGTGGCTCTTAAGTAGACTTAAGCTTTTATTAAGTTGACTTAAGGTATTTCTTAAGTTGACAATGAAAGTCTGGTGTAGACAGGGAGTAATTTAAGTCAACTTACATTTACATTCCTGAGTTTTTCTGTCCAGTCCACTTCCCCAACTAATTCCCTTAATTTTCTAAAGTTAGCCTTTTTAAAGTCAAAGATCCTGGTCACAGATTTATTTTTGTAAACAGGAGAAACTCTAGTAGCTTTTTCCCCCCAATGTGATTTTTATCCAGATAGAATTAACAAGACAGAATCAATCACACTGAATTTCCATACAGTCTACCTCCTCACTGATATACAATGCCATTCCCCCACCTTTGCCTTTATATCCGTCTTTCCTAAAGAGCACATAACCTTCAATACCGATACACCAGTCGTGACTACTATTCCACTATGGTTCAGTTATCCCTATAATATCTGGTCTCACTTCCTCTACCAGTAGCTCCAGTACCTCCATTTTGTTACCCTGGCTTCTCGCATTAGTATATAAACATTTTAGTTTTTGCTGCTTGTCCTCACTCACATTCTTTGCCCGATTCGACAGAGTCATTTCTACGGACAATATCTCTTGCTAGACTGGCATTTACTCCTTCTCCTAACCTCCATGCTGCTCCCTATTTCTGTGTTCTTTCTTATTTCATTTTCCTCCTTTTCAACACTAATATCAGGTGCGGAGATTATTCAGGCATCTCCCAACCATCTCCCCAGTTTAGAGCTCTTTTGATCAGTTGTGCTAATCTCCCTCCCAGAAGTCTGTTTTCCTCCCTTCTCAGGTGCAGCCGATCCCAGGAGAACAGTCTTCTGTCCATGAATGCCTCCCAGTGACCATACATGCCAAAGCCCTCCTTATAGCACCACTGCCTGAGCCATCTGTTTATCATCAGGGTCTTCTCACGCCTTTGTTGTCCTCCTCTAGGGACAGGCAGAATCCCACTAAAGATCACCTGAGCTTCTATTTCCTTCAGAGTCCTCCCCAGCCTGGCATAGTCACCTTTGATACGTTCCAGTGAGAATCTACCTACATCATTTGTATCCACATGAAGGACAATCAGAGGATTCTTTCCAGCTCCCATTAAGATCCTCTTCAGCCTCAGATCAACATCCTGTATCTTTGCACCCAGCAAGCAGCATACCCTTCTGTTGTTGGGATCCGCTCTGGTTATAGGCCTGTCTGTCCTTCTCAACAGGGAGTCCCCTATCATATAGACTTGCCTTTTCCTGGCAACAGTGTGATTCACTAGCCTATCCCCACTGCGTTCCGGTCACAAGACCTCACTCCTACAGCTTTTCTCTGCAATCATTTGCATTCACTTCTGAGTCCTTCTAGGGCTCTTACTGGGAGGAATCTCCATTGGCTCATTCCCTCTTTGGATAGGACTAGCTGTTCTTCTCTTTTTCCTTGCACTCCCACTGTCAGTCACTACATGCTCTGCTCCTTCATTTGCTAACCCAGCAAACCTGTTTCTGAGCTCTATTTCTCCCTCACTAGCCTGTCTTTTCCTCTGCCAACTTCTCACAGTCACATGCTTCTACTGGCCACTTTCATCTCCTGATATTCTGCCCTCATAGTCTGATAGTCCTGCTTCCATCTGCAGGTCTGGCATTTCTCTTAAAACCTCCTCACCTGTCTGCTCCATCAGTTGTTCAAAACCCCTTCTAAACTCAATGAGAGTTTCCACCTGCATTTCTAACCCCCAGATTTTCTCCTCCATCAACCCTATGAGGCAGCACTTCATGCACATAAAGGTCCTTGGAGGCAGTCCCTCCAAGATCAAGTACATCCTGCAGCTTCCACATCCTGTCCTCTTTGCTAGCTCTTTCCTTGCTTGAGTGTCTACCATGATTGCCTCTATATCTGCCATAGCGCTTCTCCTATTCCCAGTCTGCACAAAGTAAACCCCAACACCACAAGCAAAGCAATACAAGAATCCCACACTCCCCCAAAACTCCCACTCAAACTCCCCTGTTCACAGCCCCTGTGTGCCACTGCCTCCTGGAGCTGCTGCCTTTATAGCTCCCTCAGCAGGGAAGCCCCACCCCTAACTGGGGTCAGCTGATCTCTTTCCACCACTCAGCCCCTGCAAATTGAACAAGGAAAAAAACAATCAAAAAATACCCCAGGAAAGGAAAGGAAAAAAAGAAACAAAAAACCACAAACAACAAGCACTACAACTCCCCCACGACTCCTCTACACCCCTAAAGGCTCACTCAGACTCCCCTGTTCAGAGCCCTGTTGACTGCCCCTGTATGCCGCTGCAGCTGTGTGCCGCTGTCTGCTGGAGAGGCTGCCTTTATTTTCCTAGAACCATAGGGTGAGAAGAGATTGCAAGAGATTGCAAGGGTCAGCAAGTGTAACCAGTCTAGTTTAGACAACAGAGTCTTGTGGCACTTTTAAAGACTAACAGATTTATTAATCGCATGAGCTTTCGTGGGAGAAAATCCCACTTCGTCAGACGCTTTGAGCGTCTGACGAAGTGGGATTTTCTCCCACGAAAGCTCATGCGATTAATAAATCTGTTAGTCTTTAAAAGTGCCACAAGACTCTGTTGTCTTTCTACAATAGACTAACACGGCTACCCCTTTGGAATCAGTCTAGTTTAGACAGGATTCAGGATTTGTTTTGTCTAAACCATCCACTTTTTGGGCAATCACCTTGAAAAAAACCCTCAAACATTTTGAAGAAGGATTTGTCCAACTTTTTCCCTTTTTCCAACAGGTCTAGGGCCATCCTGTATTCCCAGTTTTTGAAAAGAAAATCCTATTTTTTGTGCTCTCTATAAGCTGCTACATGCCTAATTGCAAAAAGGCTTTGGCTCTAAGTTGTGTTATGCTTTGCATAGCAGGGAAAAAAGGAATCCATTCTGGTGGTGAGCTCTTTTGCTATGTACTTCTTGGGCTTTCGTCTTTGTATATAAACTAGTAAGGAGAAGCTCTGCGATCCTGCTGCCATCACCATCTGACAGCTTGAGTGCAGCTCTGAAGAGTGAAACCACAGATCTGCTTGGAAATTGATAACCATAGCTGTCAGAACCAGAGGCGGCCTTGAAAGCTAGAGGTTACAGTCAGGACTTCATTTTACTACCAGCTTTGTCTTTCTTACACCGCTGCCGGTTATATTCTGTAGGCTTTTCTCTTTTTTATCATATCGCTCAAAAATGGACCCAAAATCATTGCAAGAGCTTCCCCAACACGCAAATAGAACTGCAATTACTATTTGCTCTAAGTGTCTGCAAAAGCTGCATTTTTAAATGCATAGTAGTTTTGAGGAAGGTTCCTGGGTAAGGTCTAGAATATAGCTTCAGTTGTAGAGTGTGATCCAAGAGGAGAAAAGGAGAACAGAATTCTGTCTAGTGTGTTTAATTCAAATTCAAAAGGATGACTGCATGTGAAAGAAATAGCCAGGTGTTGTTAATCACCCTTGCATTGAAGGTGAGCTACACTGGCATGGAGTAGGAGCCAACTTATAACTAATAATAATAGTTGTCACTTCAGAGTTATTGTTTTCCTGGGATTTGATTCCCTGGCTCATGCTCATTTAAGTCACAGAAGCAAAAACACATCTTTCAGCATTCATCCATTTGCACCAGAGATAAAGCCTGTTTTTCACACATCTTTCATTGTTTCCCTTCATACCAATTACCCCAATGAATGCAAATATCTATTAAAAGACATTATGGAGTAAAAGTTGCTCTAACCTGCGATGGGTTAAAAAATGGCAAGATTTATCATGAGGATGTTAGAAAAAAAATCACATTGCCCCCCATCTTATTCTTTTATTTGAAGAATTTAGAAACTCTGATTTGTTGCAAAGAGCTGTTGTTTTAGTAGTTCTTCATCTGTGCCTTCTGTTCCTTATGCCCTTCCAAAACAGGCGAGTTTAATTCCCCAAACTGTGTTCTGGCCTGTTTTCTAGATCTTTTTCCTACTGTACCATAAATTTAGGATTAGAGCAGGACATTTGATTTCCGGTGGAGCAGCTCAGTAGGCTAACAGCATGGAAGGGCTCTGTTGTATTCCATTTGATTTCCTGGGTGAGACCACCTCGCCAGGCACGGGGAGTTGGCACCGGACTGATAGCACTAAAGGATTGAAGTGGGAGAGGAGGATGCTGAAAAGCTAGGGGGCAGCTGGGCTCCACTGCCACCATGAGTGACAGAAAGTTCCCAGGGCACAGGAGGAGGAAAGGGGGCCCTCCCAAAGATACAGACCCTCCTGGGACAGCGGTGTCTGGTGGGAGCCGAGTCTCCTCCTGACCTGCTTGCAGGTTGCATGAGGCCTGCGGTGGGGATGGTGAGAGTACAAATGCAAGCATATACATTGGCATGTTGCTTGATCCTTTTGTGTGTAAGCAAGGTTAAGAATCTGAGCACCTCTCTTGGGGTGCGTCTACATTTACAATTTAAGTCGACTGAAGGGGGCTTAAGTTGACCTAACTTACTCCCCGTCCACACTCGGCTTTCCTTAAGTCGACTTAAGCAGTTTCTTAAGTCGACTTAAGGAAAGCTTAAATCGACTTAATTCAGTGGTTAAAGTATAATTTGACAGGCCCCGGAACCTTCCTAATCTCCTGGCCCCCTTCCCGTATTGTCCAGGTCCCGTTCATGCATGTGTGGACCCCAGCTCAGATAGGCATTTGCAACCACTTCTCAGTACCATATGCATCAGTTATCACTCCATAAAAATATTTATAATTTTATATGGCATTTATGTCTATATCAATTATTGTCACAAACTAGCAAACACAATAAGTATTGTGATCTTTGTATTCCCGATATGCACATTTCACTTCATTAAATGCAATGCAAAACTTGGAACACAAAAATGTTAAGTCACTTTCACCAAATTCCAGTGACAGCTCTGTAGTGAAACGTGATGGGTCAAGTGCTTCAACAGCACTGCTTAGATATTTTTCTGAGTTTGGCAACAATTTAGCATTCACACAGTCCGCTAAGGCCTGGTAAAACTGACATTTAGAAATTTCAATTTGCTTGCCAGAATTCATAAACATGTTTTACACATACACTTTTAAAGGAACCTCAGCAATCACCTCACAAGCCTCTTGGTAGAATTCTGAATCTCACTCTCTGTGAGCTATAAACACCTGAACTTGTTGCCTTTTCAACTTACTTGCTGTAGATAATGTTACCTCAGATTTTTGCAAAACCAAGGACAGGTCTGCAAGTTCCTTCAGAGCACCAAGCATGAGACCCAAGTTTTTAACAAAAACTGGACTCTCTAGGTTTTTTGCCATGCCAGCAAATTTTGCTTTAACTTTCCCTTCTAGTGAGAAATCAGTTAATTTTTTCAAGAAGTGGCTATAGAGGGCTGCATACAGTGTGGCAGTTAGAGGCAACCCAAATACATCAAGTACACATCCAATCCTATTAAGCTGGACTTCTAGACCGCTCGCAGTCAGCGAACTCTCTCAAGCACTTCCGTGTCTGATTGTACAGAACATACATTGAATCCATGAATGATTTAAAGAGATTAACTTCACTGGAGCGTTTGATAACATCAGCCACGGCCAAATCCAACCAGTGATTAAAACAATGCCAACTTATCAAAAGTGAAAATCGTGTTTTTAATTTTGCAGCAAACAGCCTTGCGGCCTAACATGACAGAGGATCCATCTACACCTAAATCAATCCAATTATCTTTGAGAAATTTCTCCATGAACCCATGTGCTGTCAAACACTGCAGCAAAGCTAATACTACGCCATCACCCTCATTGCTGCCTATGTGCATTCAGATCAAGAAAAAATGTAACAGGACCAATGTTTGCATCAAAAGTTACACACAAGTAAATTACAAGACAAGAAAGTTTACTTAAACTCGTACTCTCATCAATTAAAACAGAAATTTGCTGAGAAATGACACTAGAACACAAACTATGTTTCATCTTCACAGATATATGGTCTATTGTGTGAGCACAAACAACATTGGTATGCAAAACACCACCCATATCAACACCATTTAACTGCTTTAAGTAATAAGGTCTGGATGGTGAAAGACCACCACCCAAATAAAAGATGTAAAGCACATGCCAACCTAGTAACACTATCTCCAGGGGTCTCAAATTCAAATCTCCACGAGGGCCACATGAGGACTAGGATACTGACCTGAGGGCCATGTCATTGAAACCTTTTCATATAAGGAGTTATTATTAGAACTAAAGACAGCACTGCTGCGTAGCCTTATGACATCTTTCTAGGGGTCTGAACAAAACACACATTTACTTTTAGAATTACTTCCATTCAAGATCCAAAGGGGTAACCATGTTAGTCTAGATTAGCCAAACAAAAAAAGAGTACTGTGGCACTTAAAGATTCACAAATTTACAAATTAACAACTACATTTGTTAGTCTTTAAATGTGCCACAGGACTCCTTCCCTCCCCCCAAGATAGCAGTATCATTAGAAAGACAAAGAATAAGTAAATGAACACACTTAAAATTTTGCATTATAAATCAGTAGTTCCCAACCTTTTTGGTTGAGGGACCAAAATACAGTTTTTAAAACCTTGAAGGGCAACCAGTTTATTTAATTAAAATTAAATTAAAATTTAATTAATTGAATTAAAATTGAGTAATTAAATTAATCGGGTTCAATTTTTAATTAATTGGATTAGAATTAATTTTAATTGAAATTTAATTTTAGAAAGGTTTTTAATTAAAATTAATTTTAAGGGTTTTTTTTAAAAAAAAGGAAGAGGAAGAAAAGGAAAGAAAGAAGAGAAAGAAAGGGCTGCTTCCATCCCCAACCCCAGCCTGGAGGGGAGGCGAGTAGCCATAGCCCGGTTCCCAGCTGCACGCCAGGACTGGGCAAGAGGCGGGCTGGGCCGGGCCCCCCAGCACGGAGCCCCCCAGGGGAGCCCACTGCATACCCCCAGTTTCCCTTAGGGACCCCAAAGCTGAGTCCTGTCTGGCCCGGGCACCCCCCGGTCCCCCAGTTCCTGCTCCATGGGCCCCCTGTTGCCCGGCAGCTCCCTGCCCCCAGCTCCCTGGACCCAGCTCCTCAACTCTACCAGTCCCTACCCCTGACCCTCCCGGTCCCCATCGGCTCCGCGGACCCAGCTCCTCGACGATCCCGGTCTCCACCCCCCCGACTGGCTCCGCTGCCCCCACGTCTGACCCCCTCAGTCCCCAGTCCCTGTTCCCCGACCCCCCCAGTTCCCCATTGGCTCCCCGGCCTGCCCGACCCCCAGTTGCCCCCCAGCCCACCCAGCCTTCCCGATCCTAGATCCCCAGCACTCCCACTACCAGCTTTCCAGCCCCCCTCTCCCGCCCAGGCCCCCCAACTTACCTGGCTGGAGAGCTGCAGGGGTGTCCGGAGTCACACTGGCCAAGAGGCCGATCCCGCTCTGAACATGCTCTTTCGGAGCATGCTGACGGCGGGAGATTTGAAAACTCCCCAGCCTGCCTGGCAGCCGCTGCTCCCAGCTGATCAGCAGCCTGCCTGCAGGGCAGAGCGGAACATGCGTTCCGCTGGCATTTTCTGGGTTCCTGGGCCCCGGAACGGTGGCCCGCCAAATTTTTGGGCCCCAGAATGGCGTTCTGGTGCGTTCCAGCATACTTTAACCCCTGACTTAATTACACTTAGTTTTAGGTCAACTTAAGGCTTAAGTTGACTTGTTAAGTCGACTTAAACCAGTGTGGATGCCCTAAGTCGACTTATTAAGTCGACTTATTGTGTAAGCTGACCTAGGGCAGGGGGACAAGGGAGCCCCTCATGGTTCCCTTGTCCGTGGAGAAGCTCCTGCTTCCTTCTCCCTGGACCTGCAGCTTCCCGCAAGAGGAGCCGCGACTCCTTTTTGGCCGGGAAGCCATGGTCCCGGGGAGAAGGGCTCCTCAGGCGGGGCTCCAGTGGGAGGGAATACCCCGCTGGGGCTGGGGCTGGGGCTGGGGCTGGGGCTGGGGCTGGGGCTGG
>ML686102.1:905526-934193 GCA_007922175.1 Pelusios castaneus
GGGGCTGGGGCTGGGGCTGGGGCTGGGGCTGGGGCTGGGGCTGGGGCAAGACCGAGGGATTCCCTCCCCACTGAAGCCCTGGCTGGGGACCCTCAGCAGCTCCCTTCTCCCAGGAAGCCACTCGTGGCTTGTCCCAAGGAGAGCCAGCTGTGCGGGGCTGGTTCTTCTCGAGGCCAGGAAGCCACCCGCGGCTCGTCCTGGGGAGATTCAGCCGTGCACAGCTGGCTCTCTCCGGAATCAGCTGCTTGTGGTTTGCCTGTCTTGGGAGAGCAAGCCCCGCACAGCTGGCTCTCCCTGGGACGAGCCGCTTGCAGCTTGCCTGTCTTGGGGAGAGCAAGCCCCGTACGGCTGGCTCTCCCCGGGACGAGCCGCTCACGGCTTCCCAGTCTCAGGGAGAGCCAGCCCTGCACGGCTGGCTCTCCCCGGGGGTGGCCACAGCTCCCCTAATCTGGACAGCCGAGGCTACCTCCCTCGACCTATCGAGTCAACTTAGAGAGTCTAGTGTAGACTCTCTAAGTTGACTTAATAGGGTCTCCTTTAAGTTGACTTAAGATTCTTGTGTAGACTCTCTAAGTCAACTTAATAAGGAGGTTGACTTAAAGTCGACCTAACTTTCTAAGTGTAGACATAGTCTTGTTTAGCAACTAAGCAGGGAGGGGGCAACTGATTTGCTTGGGCTTTGTATTTGCATGGTACTCAGCATAATTTCACCCAGGGGCTGGGCCTGGCAAAGGGTTACATGTGTTTTCCCTTTATTTATTTATTGAGTAGAGGTTTTCTAGGTACTGCTTCTCTTCTGGAAGCAAGGGAAGCAAGAATTGTCCACATTGCTCACTGGTTGATCTCAGCAGTAAATGAGCCTGCAGTTGATCAGTTTTAGCCCCACTAATTGACTGTTATTATGGCAAAGTGGTTTCTGGGAGCATGAAGACCATCTGGCCAGTCCTCTGACAAGCAAAGAGCCTCCCCTACAAAGGAAACAAACAAAACAGCATAGCATTCTCTGGCACAGAGTGAGGGGTTGTTTGTTTCTTTTTTTTAAAAGGACTCTTCACAAATGTTATTGAAACTAAAGGCAGTAAAATAAGGCAACAGTGGAGCATTTCAAGGCATTATGGGTCACTCAAAGTGTCTCAGTGAATTTGCCTAGGTTCCTTACTCACATAGGTGCTTTTGAAAATGTTAACCATGCCTATACAGCTGCAGAATTTTCAAAGGAAAAGGGAGGCAGGCATTGATAGGCAATGCAATCCTTCCCCACTCACAAGCACTGTGTCTAGGGGCTTGCAAGAGAGAAACTTCAGGAGAAGGGAGAGTAGAATAAACTGGGAAAGCCAGCAATTAATTAGTTAACAAAAAAACTCCCTTCCCCAGGGTGTCTTGGTAATAATCCCAACCTTAGTCCTCAAGTGATCCTTGTGTTTAATCCCTTCCCTCCGGTCCAGCCCCCATTCATAGTTTGTTGTCCATGGTGAATTGGAATCCAAGGACTACGGCAGGTCAATGATGGTTAGGCTGATTCAGGGGCTCTACTAAAGTATCTCCAGCTTTGGTTTCTTAGTGTGCTTGTTGAGGCTACCTCAGAAGCTATCAGATAGCATTAAGACAGCAGCCAGCGTTGAGATGGCACTCCGTTGCAGAAAGCACTAGCTGTCTCTATACTGAGTGTTCAGAGGGATAAAGAGCAGAGTCCTCCCTTCCAAAGAACCACTCTCAGCTCAGCATACGAACATCTCCTTCCCCTTTTTGCCCACTAGCCGAGCTCCCTTATCCAGCTGTGCCTGACAACTGTCAAGGACAAGGCGACCCTTACTGCAGGTATGTTTGATACAGATCGCTTTATCTTTTATTTCCCAACAGGGGCAATAAACCCCAAGATCAAAACTTAACTGTATGCTAACCAAAGTGTCCCATAATTGAAATGCAAATCAGACCTGGCCGGTTCAGTCATTTCCCCTTGCCCCCTAACAGATGGCAAAAGAGAGCTTTCTCCCCAATAGAGCCGCTCAACATCTAGAGTTCTCCAGCTGCTCATCTCCCTTGTCACCAACAGATGTCAACAGTGAGCTCCCTGCTCTCTTGAGCTCCAGATCACAGGGTTTACAAGAATAAGAAATGGAATAGATAGGCCTGCTTGCTTTTCTGAGTGCATCCCATCCCTCCTGGCAGTGCATTATTTTGCAGCACTCACCATAGTTTCGTACCTGGTTTGCCCATATTTGATACAGCTAAAACCCTCTCCTTCTGCTTTGTGCAATGGTTTGCTCAACTTCGTAGACACACATGGCCACCTGGGAGCAGTCTAGCACTATATGCGGCATGGAGGGGTCTCCTTCCTTGCCGAGTCATGTATCTGCCAAATCTGGGTCAATATTTTAACTATTTAGGTCCCACTAACTTAACTGGGTCTGTTAACTGGCTTAAAGTTATACATATGCATAAGTGCTTTCCTGAACCAGGCTCAAAGGCTATGTCTACACTTGCAAGTTAGGTCGACTTAAGGAGGCTTAATTTGATCTAACTTAGTCCCCGTCCACACCAGGCTTTCCTTAAGTCGACTTAATGAAAGCTTAAGTCGACTTAATAAGAACTGCGGGGTAGGTCGACCTAACCCTTCTTTAGGTCGACCTAAGCCCAGTGTGGACGCTTAAGTCCACTATGTTAAGTCGACCTAAGGGCAGTTAGGTCGACTTAACAAAGTGGACTAATTCCACATCCAGGGACACCACTTTGTTAAGTTGACTTAATATGGTAGACTTTAAGTTGACAAAGTTGACCTTATTAAGTTGACTTACCAAAGTCGACCTAACCTTTTGTAGTGTAGACAAAGTAATACCCTAAATGCTGAAGGAAGCAGCTATCCAGGGAGAAGCGGATGGCATGATCCCTTTTTGGGAAGATACAAGAAAATGTCAGGTGACCTCTTCAGGAAGCATTGATCAAAAGCTAAAATCTAGGGAAGAAAGCAGGACATGGAGTCTAGAGGATGGAACCTCTACAGGTAAGGTGAAAGGGCCTTAGCCTAAGTCAGTGAACATTTATGGACTGGGCCTGCTGTTTACACCATGCTCACCTTCCCATGACAAGTTCTGAACTGCAGATGCTACATTAATGAACAGGAGGTTAAATGAAAATGGCAGGAGCTGATTTAGAAAAGGCAAAAACCAAGCAGCTGAAATTATGACGGTCTTCAAGTGACCAGTCAGGCTGGGATTGCTAACAGAATACCATTCAGGCAGTTAACCCAGTGGAAAAATATAATGAAGAGTTTGTGTAGGAAAATCTATATGACCACGAAGCTCCCAGTTTCCCACAGATTCAAAGGTTTTCTATTGCAGCCGACACCAAGTAACCTTGCATTTTACGTTGCTATGGGCTCAGAAAGCAGAGCCAAATTCAGAAGATAAATTGCTGCAATGTTTCATTTGTTGAACCTATAACATATTATTACACGAAGCAGTGCAAGGAAAATGCTGCATTCTGTATTCAAATGCAGGTACAATATGTGAAGTGTGCACAGAACCTTGCAAATGTTATTGTCTAATTCATGGAGAACCAGAAACTGACGCATGCAATAATTCTCAAGATTTATAGGGAGTTTTATGCATCTGACTTCTTCTAATTGCTTTGCACATTTTACATGACTTTTTCATATCCTTTTTAAAAAAAATCGAACAGCTCTTTTCTTACAATGTGATGGTTTACTGTATCTTTTTCGTTGTGGCTTTTGAAGAGCCAGCATGGCATCCAAATGACTTCAGGCCAAATGTTTCTCTCTGTGGCTATGTCTACACTGAGAAATTTAGGTCGACTTTACCCAGTTGACTTTATAAGTTTGTGACGGGATGCACATCTGTGCAGCCCTTGGGCGTGACCTGTATAATCTTTCTGTTCAGTTTTGCAGTGTAATTGTGTTATTTGATGACAATTACGCTATACCAGGTTCCTCTGAGAATGCTCAGAACATGTGCCACGTGATTACCAGGGTGCCATGTTCCCTGCTGCAACATGTATGTATAGATGTGAAGCATGTTACAGGGTTCAGACTCAGGACTGTCTCTAGCACAATGGCTGAAGATTTACACATCAAAGGGAATGCTAATGCCCTCCCCTGCTCAGGTAGAAGTGAAAAGAATCTCACAACAGGATAGTGAGGGGAGGGGCTGTCAGCAGTTGGTTAAAACAAAGACACAGAGACTGTGAGGGGGGAGAAGCTGCAGGCTCTCAGCCTGAGAAGACACCATCCTGCAACCAACCTCAAGCAAGATCGGGGCCCTGCCTAAGAACAGGCAGAGAATGGCTGCAAGACATCAGACAGCCAAACACCATGTGCATAATCTTGGACTCTGAGGTTAGTTTAGGTGAAGATGTTAGAGTAGTATGCGGTTTATACCTTTTATTTGATAGTGGTCACTCCTGACTCATTTGTAACATGTTGCTGCCATGATTGGCCATATTCTCACTTGAAATCAGACTCTGATCAATAAACTAGTAGTTGTTTTACCTAAAGCTGTGTGGTCTTTAGAGGGTGTGGATGTGGGAGGCTGGGCACAATCCACTTCTTTGTTAAGTGGACGGACTGGAGACTAAGGTGATTGGGAGTGGGTCCCAATCCCTGTAAGGCAGTGGCTCCCAGTGTAGTGTCTGGGGCTGGGTGTGCTTGCTTGGGAACCAACGCCTGTGTGGCTAGTGGATTTACACCCACTGCCTGGGACCAATTACACGCTGGTGGCTGGTGTGGACTGACTCAGGAGTGAGCGGTCACCCAGCAGAGCGGGGTAAATTGGGGTTCAGGAGTGGGGTTCAAGCGGTCATAGCAGCACACCAGACTGGATTTGGGGAGCAGCCTGTCACAAAGTTGACTTAAACCTGGCCTTACTACGTTGACTTAGAGAGTCTATACTGGACTCTCTAAGTCGACTTGTTAGGTCCAGGGGGAGGCGAGGCTTCTTTGGAGCCTCGGCTCCCCAGACTAGGGAGGGCTTGTCCTGGGGAGAGCCAGTAAGCCCTGGAGTGATCTGTGGGAGAAGGGACCGCGGAGCTCCCTTCTCTCCGGGGCCCCAGCGGTCCCGGCGAGAAGGGAGCCCTGCAGCTCCTTTCTGGTTGGGACTGCACTCCAGCTGCTGGGAAGCCCCAGGGGCTCCCTAACAGCTGGGGCACAGTCCCGAAAGAAGCCGCAGGGCTCCCTTCTGGCTGGGACTGCTCGGGTCCCGGGCAGAAAGGAGCTCAGCGCTCCTTTCTGGCCAGGACCATTGGGATCCCAGCCAGAAGGGAGCCCCACAGTCCCTTCTCCCTGGGACGTGAGCGGTCCCAGGGAGAAGGGAGTCTGGACAAGCCGCTAGTGGCTTGTCCTGTGGAGAGCTAGTCCTGCACGGGACTGGATCTCCCCAGAACAAGCTGCTAGCGGTTTTCTGGGGAGAAGGGAGCAGGGGCTCCCTTTTTCCCCTGCCCTGCCCTAAGTGAAGCAGGTCTTATTAAGTCGACTTTAAATTTCCTTTAGTTGACTTAAGCAGCAGCTTAAGTCGATTTAAGGAAACTCCAGTGTGAATGCAGAGTAAATTAAGTCGACTTAAGCCTGCTTAAGTCGACCTAATTTACAAGTGTAGACACACCCTGAGTGAATAAAACAATAAAGGCACATGTCACAGGATGAGCTCAGGTCTCAGTTGATACGTGTACAATGCATGCTAAGTCCTGGACCTCAGACTTAGGTTTGAACTCAAGCCCCCCTTTCATCCACACATAAATTGGTCCACTTCTGGTTAGAAGGCAGTCAGGACCTGGGTCCTAAGGCTCTGGTAGGGGGATAGATCAGAGTCCGAATCCCACTATAATTCAGGGCAAATTTGTGTCATTTTGCAGTATGAGCAAAGCTCACGCTGCAGACCCAAGTCAGAAGGGCTGTGTTATCCAGTGTGGCTGAGTTAGCACAGCTGGGAGGCCTGGGTCCAGCAACTGTAAATCTACAATGCAGTGTAGTTACTCAACCGCAGGGTTGGGTACACCTGAGTTTACAGTGCAGTGTAGACACACCAAAGTGTTTAGGGCAGGGGTCAGCAACCTTTGCTGGGCCTTGTGCCAGCCTTGCCCACCACACCCTTAGCAGGTGCTGGGGGTAGAGCCAAAAGGGCGGGCGGGGTCTGGGCCGGCATCAGCTGGCAGGCGGCCTCTGGTTCCCGGCACCGGGGCCGGATCCCATCTGCAGAGGCGGCGCGGGGCTGATGGACCCTGCTGGCCCCGCTCCTTTGCTGGACGGCAGGAGGGGAGCGAAGCGGAGCATGTCACGTAGCCCCGGCCCTCCCAGAGCCACACCGCTGCCAGCAGGGCAGAGCCGGCCCCGGCCATGGCTGGCAAGAGGGCGAGTCGGGTCGGCCCACCCGGAGCAGATGCTGATTAAGGGGAGCCGGGGTCCTGGGCTGCCCTCTTTCATCCCCTGGGAGCCTGGTGCCCGGGCAGCCCACCACCATGGGCCATCCCTACCTGTGGCCCTGGTTCCCCACCATGGCAGCCTGGGGGCGGGCCAGGGCCCTGGGGCCAGAGGCCAGGATCCACAGTGCTCCCCCCACAGTCTGGCTGATCTGCCCCTGGAGTGCAGTGAACACACACCAGCTTGCCCTGCCCCTGGGGGTGGAACACCTGGCCTGGGAGCGGGGCAGGAGTGCTGCAGAGTGCAACCTCTGGCCCCAGGGGCAGAGCCCTGCCATGCCCGACACCCCCCAGCGCCGGCAAGGCCACTTCCAGAGCTCCCCAGTTCCCTCTAATGCTGTGCCAGCCTGAGCAGGACAGTGGGGCCAGATCAACACAGGGGCTTTAGGGACTGTAGCCCTGGGCCCCCCTTTAGGCATTGATCTGGCCCTGCCTGTCACAGATTCCCATGCCTCAGTATGAATCCCACTCACATGGGGAGCTTTGGCAGAAACCGCAGTTCCTCCTGGGGTCAATAGAGGGCTCTGAGGCCCTTGGATTCCTCAGGGTGGAGAGGTGGGCACATAGAATCATAGAATCATAGAATCATAGGGTTGGAAGGGACCTCACGAGGTCATCTAGTCCAACCCCCTGCTAAAAAGCAGGACCACTCCCCCTAAATTATCCCAGCCAGGGTTTTGTCTAACCGAGCCTTAAAAATCTCCAAAGATGGAGATTCCACCACCTCCCTAGATAGCCCATTCCAATGCTTCACCACCCTCCTAGTGAGAAAGTTTTTCCTAATATCCAACCTTGACCTCCCCAGCTGTAATTTGAAACCATTGCTCCTTGTTCTGTCCTCTGTTAGTCTCGAGAACAGCCTAGCTCCCTCCTCTTTGGAGCAACCCTTCAAGTAGTTGAAGGTTGCTATCAAATCTCCCCTCAGTCTTCTCTTCTGTAGACTATATAAGCCGAGTTCCTTCAGTCTCTCCTCATAAGTCATGTGCCCCAGCCCCCTAATCATTTTTGTTGCCCTCTGCTGGACTCTTTCTAATTTGTCCACATCCTTTCTGTAGTGAGGAGCCCAAAACTGGACACAGTATTCCAGATGCGGCCTGACCAGCATGTATTTGGAAAAGGTGGCACAGGCAAGCCATGCTGTCCACAAAGTGTAATCCCCTGGCCTGTGGTAGTTCCATTATAGGTGCCTGAGGGACAGGCTTGAGGCTGCTGCTCTCTGCACTATTCCCCCAATTATCAAACACAGGACCAAGGAGTCTGGTCAGGGTCCCCAAGTCTTGGGACAGTCTCTGTCACTGACTCGGGCTGTGATCTTGGGCATGTCACTTAGGGTGATCAGATAGCAAGTGTGAAAAATCAGGATGTGGTTGGGGGAGTAATAGGCACTTATATAAGGGGAAAAACCCCAATATCAGGATTGTCCCTATAAAATGGGGAGATTTAGTCACCTTAACATCAATTTACCCCTCTGTGCCTCAGTTTCCCCATCATGGAGCTGATGGTATTTAATCTTCTCTGTAAAATGCTTTGAGCCCCTTTCCCTCCTGGCAAGATGAAGGGGCAGCCGGGCCAAATTCGAGTGGCATTGTGACCCCAGGCCTGGGATGCTGCTCTGTGAACAGGACCCAGTGCTGACGGTGAGTGTGGGCAGGGTTGATCTCCAACCCCCGTCCCCTTCTCCCCCCGCACCTCAATGAATCCATGCCTCATATTTCATGAGGTAAATGTGAGACAAGCCTGCCAACACTTCTGATCAGGCACAGGGCTTATTACTATAAGCAGTTCTACTGAAGCCAGTGGGACTCCTTACAGGAATAAACAAGTTGTACTTTCCAGAGGAAACCATTTTCAGTGGACAGCGACAAAGAAACTGTATGGGGCTTGTCGCAAGGTAAGGCCACTCCATCGCTCCCCACGTGGGGAAAGTCAAAGGGGTGTAAAGGAAGTGAGCATCTCCATGGCTTTGATTGGTTCTCAGGTCTTCTCCTGGGTTACTGTAGCCTCGAGGCTACCCTGCCAATCATCTCTAGCATCAGGACAGTGTTTTCTAGTGGTCAGAGTCATAGCAATCCCTGGAATGAGAGCAACACAGCCTAGCGGCCAGAGTCAGTAGCAGGGGGACTTCCACTATGGGTTGCGGTGCCTGGGTAGGAGGGCTCAGGCCTTCCTGCTCCATTAGAGCCTCAGCCCAGGGTCTTTTCCATGGTACGGGTACGGCATCAAGCCAGTGAAGATCCAGACCAAAACACACTGACTTTGATCCCATACCACACCCAGTCCCACCACTTGGGCCCCTTGGGCTACTTCCTACCCAGGCAATGTAGAGGTCTTCCCATAGGGCTCCAATCTGTCTGCTCTCCCCTTCTGCAGTGGTCGCCATCTGCATCTCTGGAGAGTCCTGGGGTCTGCTGGCAGCTCTGGGTGTTTGACAGTAGCTGTTCCTTGGTGAGGTCACTGGCATAACTCCCTCTCACTGGCAGAGGCTGATGCGGCTTCTGGCAAGGAATCTCCAGTGCATGTCCTTTCTCCTCACTAGTCAATGCTGAATGAGCTGAGCTGCTCCCTTTTATACTGGGACAGTAGTTGGAGCACTTTTAGTGAGGGGTAAACCCACCCCGTCACAGGGCTGAAAAAAATGTGCGCTTTATGACACATATTCTTCAGCGCCATCTAGTGGCACCTCCTCGATCACCTATTTACATGTATGCCAACATATGGTACTGTCCTAACACCAAGTGTAACACAAGCCTGCACAATCTGGTAATCTCTCTCCCCTCCAGTGGCACCTAAACCGTCTAGAGATCAATGAATTTGCTACAGGGCTAGCTTATGGCCATGTGCCTTTCAGCTCCTGTGGTAGCAGCCCCTATAGTAAGCTTCAGTGGTCCCAGCTTCAGATGCACCTGCCAATGACCAGGGTAGGTCGGCATTGCATGCACAGTACGTGTACACATACTAAGGGCCCTGTCAGCAAAGTAGGCATTAAATGATTTTTTAATGAATGTACTTTAATTTTACTGAGCTGCAAAGCTGGCTAATTTAAAATAATTCCACATGGATGGAATTAAGTTTTAACAGGAACCATCATGTCTGGCTGAGCAGGAGATTTACACGGATAACACCCATTAGTGCTAATGTGAGTCATGTGTCTGTCTCTGTGGAGTGAGCATATACCTCAGAAGGGTTTAATGAAAGAATAATTGGGATGGAAAAGAAATAGGAGGCTCAGGTGCAGAGCAGGGCTGCATGAACCCAGGTAGGGTAAACAAGAAACTCTCCTTATTAATGCCCTGTCCTTAAAACCATCTTTATAAACTTCCCCCAGTTATAAATGAGAAACTCTCCTTATAAACACCCTGTCAATCTCAGAATATTCAACAGGTTTCCAGCACACCTCTATGGATGCTCTTTTCAACCTCCCTCTGCACTTCTCAGGCCAGGCCACACCTGCCTATTATTATTATTATTAATTGTTTGCATTGTGGTTGTGATTTATGGCTGCAATCAGAAATCTCTGTGGTAGGCATTGCAGAAAAATACACACACACACACACACTAGTGGTGCCCCAAGGAGCTTTCAATCTAAACATAAGACCAGAGACAAGAGGTGGGTACAACAGAAAGAAGGGGGAACACAAGAAGGCAATGAGATAAAACAAGATGGCATGAAAGGCAGAGATCTAACTTCAAGATCATCCTTTCTCTCAGTGGTTGAGTAATACATTTAACTAAGTGTTACCACATCTACGGTTAATTAAAGACTTGTTTAATTCACTACATAGTCATCTGCCCTCATTGTGCCCATTATGGAAAAGTTTACCAGGTTAAGGATTTATGGTAGAGGATGTGTGGTGAGATTCATGGTCTTCGGAGAAAATGACAAATAATTATCCTGTCTTAGACTCCCCCTAATGTCTACCCAGGTTTGATTTACCACAAAAGAAAGGGAGCTTTCAGAGATGATTTTGTACCAGACATGGAATTTGTTCTGCAATGTCATTTTGGTGGTGCTAGGGACAGTTCACTTTGTCAAGATGGAGAGCCACAAATCCTGCCACATATTGTTGAGGACTGCAAAATGACTCAGCCTCTTGGAGGTCTTATTGTCTTGAACATCGTTAATAAGAATGCCAGGGCATGGCTTGAGTGGGTTGCATACGCCTAATACACAAATAACTAAGCATTCAGACTGGGTGCTAACCATATCTGAACCCCGCTCCTGCCCCCCCCCCCAAGTTCTTTAAGAGTCACCCATCACTAGCAAAGAGAAATGTTTTATGCACAGCTTTGCTGACCTGTTTGTAGTATTAGGATTGTCTCGTATTGGTTTCAAGAGGACCCCACTTGGCCAGCATATTAGCATGTAATCAGCCTCCCTCTGGTACCTGCAAAGTACAATCAAAACCACTCAATATATTGAAGCAAAATTTTGATCAAAAAAGGAATTTCAATGAAATCCCTGACACAGCTTGAATTCTGCAAGCGCAGATTGTTCTTCAGAATGGCTATGTCTACACTTGGTTAATTTAAGTCGACTTAGCTAAATTGACTTAACAAAGTCGACTTTAAGTCGACTTTGTTACGTCAACTTAGCATGCCTACACTCAAATTTTAAGTCGACTTAGAGGGGACCCTACAAAATCAACCTAGAGCGTGCACACTGGATGCCTAGGTCAACTTCTAGGGGCTAGGTGAACCTGGGACAGGTCCATGGTGGTGGGGGGGCACCCCTTGCCAAGTGCCAGGGGGCTCAGTCTTTGTCCCATTGTACCTTGGTACAATGGGGCAAAGGGGGACAGGGACCCTGGCAGGGCATAGAGGCAGGGTGGGCCGGGCTCTGCCCTGCCCTTTGGGAGGGCACACCAGGCTGTGGCTGTGCCAGCCACCCTAGCAGGGAGGGCAGTGGGGAAGCCCTGGAGCCCCGTAAGTCGACTTAAAGTCGACTTAGGGTTTCTCCACATCCACACTGGCTAAGTCAACTTTCTAAAGTCGACTTAGCCAGCAAAGTTGACTTAAAAGGAGGTTTAGTAAAGTCTACTTAAGTCGACTTAAGGAAAGTGTAGTGTAGACGCAGAGTAAATTAAGTCGACTTAAGCAAGCTTTAGTTGACTTAATTTACAAGTGTAGATGCACCCGATGATCCTTCTTACATAAATTACATCAATTTCTTTATTTTAGAATTTTTCAAGGGGAGTTGCATTGCCTCTAGGTTCAAGCCCTCATTGTAGATTAATCCCAGACTCCAAATCCTGGCTTTGAGAATGGCTCTTTTGAAGGCACTGAGGCTACTCAAGTGAATAAAGTGGAGCTGGCCTTCTGAAGCTAAAATGGAGCCAAGAGACTGGTAATTTGGATTCCCTCCTCTGAAGACATATGTTATGGGGAGAGAAGATGAGAACTCCATTAGGCCCAGAAGAGGGTTATGAATAGGGTTTCTGAAGACAAAGGTCATGAAGAGTCTAAGAAAAGAAGGTATATAAATCTTTTAAAGGCCTGGGCAGTAAAAATAGGAGCCTTTGTTTTCTTATCTCCTCAATTTAATCTGAGAAGGTGCCAGTTTAAGACATATACAAACACACATTCAACCAGCTCATCCCTAAAATAAAATCTAGCTGTCAAATGAAGGACCAGCCAGCCCTATGCCACGAACATTTGCCCTGCAAAACATTCTATTTTCAATAGGGACCGTGAAACAGATCCAAACTGCGGAACTGAGTTGTTGACAGTCAAATTAACCCACCCTAAGAACAAATTCCTAGTAAAAGCTGTAACGAGCCAGCCAAGCGTGTTGTCTATAGAGGAAATAATCAAACATATATATTGTTACAAAACAGATTCTCTTGCAAAGTCCTCACTGAAAAGCTGCAACACCTCAATAACCGCTGGGTTTGTACAATAAGAAAGGCACCTTTGGATGTATCTTTCACACAATCCTTCCCTCAGAGCCAAATATTTTCAGACCTCTCAGCAATATACTTCAGATGTCTCCCAGACTCTTGATCTCACCTCCACCCCCTACAATTAGGCAGGCAGAAACCTATATTACCCTCACCCTTGGATCAAGACTCCCTCTGACAGATTCTCTGTCTGTTTACATCTAAGAGTTCCCCAGTGGAGAAACCAGGTGTCCTATCTGAGTGCACACCATGCAGTCAGCCACCCGGCTTTTAAACCCAAATATAAAATAAAACCAACCCTGTGAGCAGCACTCCATCAGGTGTTATATACCTCATTGCCTGTGGAAAATGGGTTTAGTATGTGCAACAGACATGAAGCTGTCTGTCTGAAAGGCTCCACGGCTCAAAGTCTATAAAAAGAACCTTTCCCATACCCCCTACCCACTGAAAAAGGGATGTACCTGTTTTCATTCACTTTAACACGTCTGACCTTTCGCTGGAGGTTGTTTCACTTGCTCTCATCGTTGAAAGACATTGGCAGAGCAGGGGCTGCGGGATGAGAAAAGTACCAGATACATCGGGGAGTCAAACTGGAACCATATGGATGAAATGTGTTACAGAGAGTGTATGAAAAACTCTGGATTAGTTTCACTGCTGTGTAAGGGCGAATCTTAACCCCTCTTTTTATTTCTCTCCGTATTTTTTCTATTGTTCAAACATCATGTTCTTTCTTCTGTGAGCTCTTTTACAGCTGAATATTATATGTCTTTCTCAAGAGATTCCTTATAGATGTCCCAGGTTCCTAAGCACGATGCTACTATCCTCTCTGTGTGGTGTCACAATCATTTGATTTCCTCACCTCTCCCTGCAACTGCTGGGTTTAAGTCTTAAAAAGTTGCATAGGGAAAGAAGAAAAGAGAAGGCAGGTTTCCTTCCACCACATATTCCTTTCCAGTGTAATGCAGCCTACTTGATGTTTTCTTGCTGGCTTGCTTAATAGATCCACAACGTGGCTATTGTACCAATGAATATTGTTTAAAAAATAATAATAATAAAGTGCCGGTACTAATATCTTGATAATAAATTTGAAAAATGCCTCTCCCACCTCTCTTCTTCCTGCGCCACCTCTCTTCTTCCAGCAGCATGCTCCTTTTTCCTGCTGACCCCACTGGGGCCAGCAAAAAAGGTGCCAGTACTTCATACCCCTGTGTACCATCTCAAAAAAAAGCACTGATTGTAGCCAGGGCTTTTTTTCTGCCAGTAGGCACCGGTACTGTGTTCCAAGCACCTATTTTTCCCTGGCCGGCCCTGCGGCCCAGCTGGGGGCCAGGGTCAGCAGGACAGGGAAAGGAGCAGGTTTCCTTTCCCCTGCTGATCCCAGCCTGCAGCGGGGCCGGCAGGTGCCAGGAGCGTGGGCCAGAATCCAGCCCACCAGGGGCTGGAATCCAGCCTGCAATCGCCTGGGAGCTGCAGCCAGTCTGGAGCTTTTTCAAATCTCCCACCCAGATCATGCTCAGATGCGTGCCTCAGTGGGGGAGCAGCCTGGCTAGGGAGCGACTTTGGCCACCCCTGCAGCTCTAGCCAGGTTAATGGGAGGGGGCCGGGAGGGTCAGGGAACCGGTGGGGGGGGGGGGGGCCCAAGAGAAGTGGCTGGAAGTTGAAGCAAGACAAATAAGATGTCAATTTTGAACAGTGAGAGTAATTTACCTTTGAAATAACTCACCAAGGTTCATGGTAGATTCTCTATCACTGATGATTTTTAAATCAAGACTGGATGGTTTTCCTAAAGATCTGCTCTAGGAATTTTTTGGGGGTAGTTCTCAGGTGGGCTGTATAGGAGGTCAACTAGATGGTCACTATGGTCCCCTATGGCCTTGGAATTTGTGTCTCTATTAAGTCAATGGAAATATTCCTATTAACTTCAGTGAGTGTCAAATCAAGCCTGATTCTGCTCAAACTCACAGTGCAGGAGTTTCACATAGGAGTAACATATTGGACTTCAGGGAAACTACTCCTGATTTACACTGATTTAAGTGAGAACAGAATCTGGTCTATAAAATGACAGGGACCTTCATTCTTCCCTTCTGCGTGTGCTCTTCGCGCTGAGCTAAAATAGTTGTATTTAATATGAACAGGGTACTTCAAACCCTTATCTGAGATCAGAAGATTATTTTATTATATGCAAGCTATCAATAAAGATAATCTCTCCTTATGCAAAAATATACAATCTCCCCTCACATATGCTAGTGCAGCACTGAAGAAATGCAATCAGATTTACTCCAGATTTAAATTGATGGAATAGCGCAGATTTCAGTTTAAGCAGCTGCACATGTATAACACAAAATCTCCCTGCAGAATATTTATTAATAGTGTTGTGGTGAAAGCTGCAGAGAATCCAGCTTGACTCTCAGACCACAGGGTTAAATTGCAGATCCTGGCAATTACGAAAGCCAACTTTTCTCTTAGGGCCTGTCTACACTGAGCAGCTCCATTAGCGCCATGGCCATCAATGCAGCTGCATCCATTGAGTGGGTCTCGTGATTGATTTGCTGAGCACTTCTCCAGAGGAGAGGAGAAATTTATTCAGACTCAACTATACCCAGCAAATGTTCGTAGGCCTCATCCTCAGGCAGACACCATTTTGGAATTAGGCTAAGAAAAAAAAGGATGATCTCATATTTTACTATCTTCAAAAGGCAATTTCCAATGTGCCTATAATGTCTCTGAGATGTCCTATTGTGGCACAGTCTATTTTAGATACTTATATAAGCCTCATACTTATACTTATATAATTCCTCAAAATTTTTAATATACCAGCAAGAAAAGGTACTGCTATTATCCCATTTTACAGATTGGGAAGTGAGACAGAGAGATTAAGTGCCTTGCCCAGGGTCACACAGGAAACCTGCAGTGGAGGACGGAATTATAGGTAGACCTCTCAAGTCCCAGCCTAGCACCCTAACCATTGGACCATTCTTTCTCTTGTCAGTCTTATAAGATCTAACTTGTGTGTGTGAGCTCACCTGTGAAATTTCAGGCTGATTAGTTTCACTTCAGTGAATTTAGGTCAAGGAATCAAAGTCACGATTCTGATGCAAGTCTATCTTCTACTAGCGATAATGAATTTGAACTCTTTGTAAAGTGCTTTGAGATTTGCTGATGAAAAGCACTAAATGAGAAGTAGGTGCTAATATTATTTCTGCAGTAGAGACTAGCATCTCTGATAGTGAAATATTTTTAAAGGACATGGTTAGGAAGGCTAGAGAGACAAGGTTGGGGAGGAAATGTTGGTGAGAGAAACGATCTTTCAAGCTTTCACTGAGCTCTTCTTCAGAGCTGCAAAACTTGGAGCATCACAACTGAATATAAGATGGAACAGATTGTTTAGCATAAGTAAATAGGAAGGTGTCTTTCACAACATTTACATGAAATGTTTGCAGTAGTCCCTTTGAAGCCTGAAACTTGAATCTTCCTGTGTATTTTCTGTTACTGACCCTTTTCTTTCTTCAACTTGAGTACTCACACTGGCCATTGGGCCATTTATGAGTGTGGGATTTTCAAGAGGACTCAAGCAATGGATTTAAAGAGGGGAAAATCATATCTAAATAAAGACAACAACTTTGCAAACAGACAAAAGACGCTCCTTTCCTCATCCCCCACAGAAAAGGGATACATTTTCACCTCCCCAACCATCATAATGTCTCTTTAAAATTCACAGAGGCTTTCGAGTTAACTACAACTGCCGCCGTTATATTATTTAATTATCAGGTGTCTTTAACAAGTTTTCATCTACTAGGATATCCTAGGCCTTGTCTATACGGAAAATACTGCGTCAATCCGTGAGGAATCAATTGAGCAGCGGAATCAGTGTAGACCTGCTCAATCAATCCTGGAAGCTCTCTCCCATTGACACAGTAACTCCACCCCTCCAACTGGAGTAATGCTGCGTCAAAGGGAGAGCCCTTCAAGTCCACACAACCAAATGAAGGTAAGTCAAAGTAATCAAGTCAATGGGAGATACACATTCAGCAGCATTCAGATTGCATATCTCCCACCAGCTTAGCCCCTTAGTGTAGGCCGGGAGCTAGACTAGGAATAGGAAAGCATTAATAAATGAACTGCCAACCCTGTACATTAAGGACCAGCAACTAAAAGCATCTTGATGTGCCAGCATTCAATCCTTTCACAGACTCTTGGATAGCATTTCCATCAGGAGTCCTTCGGAGGGGGGGGAGGGGAGAAGTGGGGCGGTCATATAAATCAAGAAATTATGAAAAGTAGAGACTAGCATAAAGACTGAAGAATTAGAAACTGGGATTTATGATGAATTAACAAGATGCTTTCACCCATTTCCACCAGAACTTCAGGGTCAGATCCCCAGATAGTGTTGATTGGCCTGTTGACCTGTAGTTCATGGAGCTCCATCAGTTTATCACTGGTGGGGATCTGGCCACAAAGCATTGTGTTTTCTGGAGTCTGCTTTCACTGCAGTGTGACAGAGCTTTGGTGTCACTCTTGCCCTAAGCATAAAAAGCCCTCGATCAGGTAGGGCACCATGATGCAGCGAGGTACCATACAGCTCCCCAAAGAGCTGACAAGACATAGCATATGGATGAGACCAGCCAGAAAGCCAGAGTGTGATCCACATGATAGAGAGCATTTCATTATTTATATTTCCATTTCTTAATTGGGTAGGCTTTTACCATCTGCTTTATTTATTTATTTATTTCCACCTCCCTTTTCTTTTATTTCTGGCTCTTTTATGGCTTCTCTTCCCAGCTGCTTACTATTATCACCCTCAATGCTAAGCCTCTCCTTAACAGCTCACATAATCACCCCTTTATTTGGGAACCTGGATTTGTACCCTTTGATTCATAGGTTGTCTTTGTACCTTCTGATGGCGTCTTATCCAACTACATTCAGCTCAGTCCCCCATGGCCAGATTGCTTTTGTCTTTTTCAGTCTGTCTTATTATATTACAGTATGAGAAAGGAGCAAATAATTAGCAACAAACAGGACTTATGATTGATGTACCCTCTTACTGTTTGTTTAATATCCTGATCATCACAGTTTCCTTGAATTATGTGTCATTCAAATTTAATCATGACAAATATCTTTTTCTAGGACTGCTTGTGAGTATTTAAAATCTACCCTATGCCATTTACTTGTGGTTGGCTGGTGTGACATTGTCCAGGATATAATTTGGACTGATAGACTGCTATGCCCCCTCTGTTCTCCAGCGTAGGTGTCCCTTCAATTCTCCAACTTGCTTTGCTGTGGGAGCTACCACTTCTGGTCTGCTCACACCCAGCCTCCAGCATATCAGTCACTGCCAGCTCTACTCTAGGAGTGCTAATTACATTGCAGGGCAACACCAGAAAACTCCCACTCCCAGAATTTCACCCAGAAATGTGCATCTTGTTTGACCCCGCACCCTCCTGATGGAAAATACGTACCCAATTAAGAACTATAAAGTCCATCATTTATTAATAGAAAATACTATGCACCAATCTTGTTATCCCAGGTGGAGTTTCCCAAACAGTTCAGTCCAGACACACTGGCTTAGCTAAAACAACAAAACAACAGAAAGATAAATTTTAAGTGACTACAAGTAAAGAGACATATAAGGCAGAACTGGCTACAAGGAAATAAAAGGCAAAATGCAGCTAACACTGCACTTAACAAGCTGAATGAATACAAGCAAGGGTCTCACCACAGCTTCCAGCAGCCTCACTGGCTGAAACTTTTTCAGCCAGGATCATCCCCCTCCAGTCCATTGCGGCTTCCTTTGCTCTTCAAGTTCAGGGGTAGATAATGCCACGGGTAGAGATCAAGAGAGATGATTTGGAGCAATGGTCCCCAACCAGTAGATTGCTATCTACTTTTGAAGGGCAGTTCCCATTGAAATCTATGAGCACTCTGCCACCTGCTGGTGAAAGGTTGGGGACCATGGATTTGGAGCATCTGTGTTCTCCTCTTATAGCCTTTCTCTTGCGCAAGACTCATCCCCAATTGATGTTCAGAAGACAAAAGGCAGGGTGTGTCCAGGAGCCTTTAACTGCTTCTTTGTCAAAATGTAGATTTTCTGTACAAACCCTCTCTCTTGCTGAAGAGTGGCCACTTAATCAGGTGATGGTCCCTTTGATCCCATTGACACCTGATTGAGGTATTGCCTAGCCTTTTATCTCTGGGGAGCTTGCTTGAGACCAGCTTCCAGAACATGTTTAAATATGACTTGGTAATATTATAGAGTGGAATCTCATATCTTTACATACAGTGCTGACAAACACATTTTACCAAGACAATAATGATCAGTAGAGCATGAGTTTTTGAAAATATATCTTACATGGTATGCTTTATACAAAATTTAACATAGTCTTGTAAAAGGGGTGACAGAAGTAGAAACTATCACAGTCGGGTCGCTCACATGGTACTATTTCTGTTCCCTGATTGCGTGAGTCTGAAGGCACGTGTACTAGCTTAATACTCAGTTTCCATTAATATGTGCACATGCTGTTTTGCTATTTGCTTTTCATACCTGGTGAAACTTGATCATTCAAATGTGAGCACAAATCAAACATAAGAGGATCACAGAGGCAGTCAAAACAAATGCTGTGACCCATGTCATGAGCTGTCTATAGCCAGGAAGAAAGGCTTTTGGATCACCTTCACCCCCATACACAACTTCTCCCCATACACAACTCCTTCTCACTCATTCATATGGAACAAAACTTCTTGTCCCTGTTTCAACTCTTGACTGCATTAAGCTATATACACCCAGTAGTGTAATAAGCATATTGACTCAGTCTCTTCTGGTCTGATTAGCAATGAACTCAAGCCACCCTGGTTTGCATTAGCAAGTTGGTCATGTCTGCCTTGCCAGGAATAAAACTTAAAATTATCCAGGATGCATTCCCAGCAGGGACCCACACATCCCTCTGAGAATGCTCATTTTGCCATCAAAGTTGACTGGAGCATCCTAAGAAGAGCAATTGCTCCCTCCTCCATTCTTGCCCTCACTTTGTCATTACTGAAACTCAGGGGAAAGGATTTTTGCTATCTCTGCAGACTAAGGAAGTCTTCCATATTAGGCAAGAAAAGTCTCTCATTGCTTCCGCCACCACGAGCCTTTTGAAGATTGTCAAACATTTTGTAACCAGAAATGACCTTAATGATAATCTAGTCTAACTTCCAGCATAGCACAGGCCAAAAAACCTCACCCAGTGATTGCTGCATCAGGCCAAGAACTTTTGGCTGAGCTATACATATCTTTTAGAAAGACCAAACCAGTCTTATTTTAAAGACTTCAGGTGACCGAGAACCCACCATGTTCTTAATAAGTTGTCTCAGTGATTAATTACCCTCATTGCACCTGATTTCTATCTTGAATGTATGTATCTTCCACCTCCTATCACTGGATCTCATTGGCTATGTCTACACTTGTAATTTTAAGTCGACTTTAGCTAAGTCGACCTAGCATGTCCACACTTAAAATTAAAGTCGACTTTGGGGGGAACTTACAAAGTCGACCTAAAGCGTCCACACTGGATGCCTAGGTCGACTTCTAGGGGCTAGAGGGACCTTGGGCAGGTCCACGGTGGTGGTGGTGGGGGCACACCTTGTGTACAATAGGGCAAAGGGGGACAGGGATCATGGCAAGGCATAGGGGCAGGGTGAGCAGAGTGTGACGCTGTCTGGATTTAGGGAACCATTTATGATATTATTTTCTATTAATATCTCATAAATTCTATAATCCATAGGAATGATGTCATGTTTGGTATCAATAGAAAGGTAGTCATTTGCTGGGAATGATTATATAGTTTAATGGTAAGGAAGCTCCCAGGTACAATGGGCCCAGGGAGAAACCTAATGAGCCATTAAGGACACAATGGTTGTAGACATCCTGACTGGGGAGTTTCCCCAGAATCACACAAGTTATAGATATAGATATATATATATATAAAACAACCATATTCCTAACTTCTAATACAAATACAATTCCTATACATAAACTATATAATCATTCCCAGCAAATTACTACCTTTCTATTGATACTAAACATGACATAGTTCCTATGGATTATAGCATTTATGAGATATTAATCGAAAATAATATCATAAATGGTTCCCTAAATCCGGACAGCATCACACAGGGCTCTGCCCTGCCCTTTGGGGGGGCGTGCCAGGCTCCCCCTGTGTCCCCGCCCCCCAGCAGGGAGGGCATTGGTGTAGTCCTGGGGTAGCCCTAAGTGAACTTAGGGCTACGCCATGTCTACACTGGCTTAATTCGACTTTAAAAAGTCGAATTAAGCCTTAAGTCAAAGTAATTCTAGGTTTAATAAAGTCGACTTAATTTTCATTAAGTCAACTTTATTTTCCTTAAGGTGACTTAAGCAAGCTTAAGTTGACTTAAGAAAAGTGTAATGTAGATGCAGGGTAAATCTGCAAGCTTAAGTCGACTTAATTTACAAGTGTAGACGCAACCATTATGCCTTTGTCTTCTAGATAAAAGAGACATTAAATGTAAGAAATGTTGTCCCCAGGGACATTCTTATTAATCTACATCACCTCTTATAGATCTTGTAGTCTTTTCTTGCAGAAGGGGCATTTTCTGTCCATGTTACCCAGTCTTGCTCCTTTCTGCACTTCCCAGTTGAGACTCTGAGGTGCTAATATTACATAAATTGCTGAGTTAAAGGGTCCTTTTTAAAGTTAATTTTTAGAAGAGTAAGGTTAGTCAATGTTAACTGAATGCTTTGGAAAAATCTCACCCTGAATTCCTATATTTTAAAATATCAAAGTTGTTCTAAATCCCTGGAACTTGTTATTCAATGACAGCCCTAAGTGAAAATCTCCCAACATTTGCACCTTTGAGTTTTGTAATACACAGCTGTTTTCTGTGAGCGGGGAATAATTTAATAGTCTTTAATGTTAATAAAGTTTTGTGAGATTAGGTCAGCAACCTGGTTATTCAACCCTCTGGCTCTAAAAAAAGGTCAGATTAGCTTCAGCTGATCATCAGTGCAGCTTGATTTGACTGTTTCTTAGGAATTAAACAGTATTTTGACCACTGCATGAATAATTCATGATTCATTTGGCTGACTCATTCCCATATTCCAATTCCTTAAAATGCTGAAATGTATTTCCCCGATCAGCAAATAAATGTCATTTCTCCTTTCAAAGGATATGAATCAGCCCACCTTATCACAGTTCTATCTTCTACTGCAAATTACTATAATGCAGCCAGAGCCTTAATGTTAATTCCGAAACATTTCAGTTTGGATTTAGGTGAATTCCCATTCACTCTCAGATTAAATTCCAAATTGAATGATGAGGAATGAGGCTGCATAGGGGAACATAGTGGGATAATAAAATAATCATCCAGTCTGTCTTAAGCATCCTGGCTGCACTTTAGACTCCGGTTCTTTCTTCTGGATATCCATAGTGTTGGATTGTTGCCTTAGAAAGACAATGGGTTCAAAGAAAGGAAGATCGATTCTCAGTCATATAGAAGATCTTTCATAATGGTTTGACAACACAAAGGCTATGTCTACACTTAAAAAGTTACGTCGACTCTGTTAACCTCCACAGAGGTTCCCCTGTCCACAGAGTGCCTGGGAAGACAGCCGCCAGCATGCCATGGACAGGGGATCCCCAGAGGTTCCCCTCTCCATTGAGTGCCGGGGAAGACAGCTGCCGTCAGCTCCCAGGACAGGGGAGCCCTGGGGAAGAGAGTCGCTATCAGCTCTCTTCCCCACGAGCCCCTGGGGCGCCCTTGTCCCCAAGCCATGGCTCCCTTCCCCCAGCCCTAGGTCAACTTAAGTAATTAAGTTAACCTAGGGCGTCCACACCATGTTAGGTCGACTTAGTAAGGTCGATTTAGACCTTAAGTTGACCTAACAGGTGATAGTTATTAAGTTGACTTAAGGATGCCCTTAAGTCTATTTAATGAAAGCCCGGTGTGGACATGGAGTAATTTAGGTCGACCTAAATTGCTAGTGTAGACATAGCCAAAGGCACTAAAGGGGGAGGAAATGGATCCTTGGTTCACATGATGGGGTCTCTAGGCATTAAGAATCTACACTATCCCTGCTCATAGCCCTTCATGTAGGGAAGGCTGGAGGTGGAAACGTGCAGGGAAGGGATGTATTTGTAGCATACTGCTCAATGGCAATATTCTGCTTTTCAGGGCACACACAAGGCCTTGGGAAGGAGAATCTGTTTGTGTCTTACGCACGCCTGTCACTGAGACTTCGGCCAAATGGGGACATCCCATGTTCTTTCACAACAATCACACAGAGTCTATAGGCCTATATTTAAACCAGAACCTTCTTCTCACCAGGTCACCATGGCCCATGAGCATCGTACTGAGGTTTCCTGTGCTTAGTTTTTAGATGATGGAGTCTACATCCCAGCAACTCAGCCACTTTCTACAGTATATAGAAAGGGCCCATCTCTGCTCTCGCTTACCTCAGTGCAGTAGATCAGGAGTAACTCCTTTGACATCAGTGGAGTTATACCAGTGCAATAGGAGAACCAGTTTGGTATGGAGGGGTGTTCCCCCTCAGAATGCCTTCATGAGCAGATTTGTTTTATTCAGTGTGAACCGCTTGAAACCTCTTTTTTAAATACAAGGGATGATCCACTCAAGCTGTAATAACAGGAACAAATCAGTCTGTGGGGTGCCCGTGGATTTCTTTGACACCCCTGCATTATGCCATGCCCTAAAAGAAAATGAAGGCTGTGCTATTTTGAAGCAGTGAATGCTACGTCCAGACACCCAGTTCCCATTAATTGGGCCCCAAACTCCTTAGGAGGATTTGAAAAAAAATCTCACTCATGTCAAATACAGAAAACAGCTTTTACATCTTGCAACCAATGGCCATTTATATTTTTAGCACAGCTAACATCTGAGGAAGGTGTGCTATTTAAACACATTCTGTTGTACACCCCACCTGTTATTAAGACCCACATTTTTTAAAAGGGAGCATAAAATAGAAGAGGCCTGTTTTCACATGCACAGGTCACCTTAACATCTTTGTGTGCATTGGAAGGTCTTGGGCAATGCAAAAAATCATTAGTTAACAGGCACTCTAGTCTGTGAATATTTCACCGTCTATATGTATTCTTCCAGCTGTTCATGGGACACCAGAATTAACTGGGCCCAGGGATTTCTGTTTTGCATTGGTATAGCCTCCAGCACAGTGGGGTCCTGACCCAAGACTGGGTTCCTAGGTGCTTCTGCAATATGATAAATAAATTCATCATAAAGTCTATGGCTAGACAAGACCTGAGCTGCTAATATAAAAAATGAGAGAGAATATCTTTTATTGGACCAACTTCTGTTGGTGGAAGGAACAAGCTTTCAAGCTTCAAGGAGCATTTCCTCAGGACTGGAAAAGGTAACCAGAGTGGCACAGGTGGGACAATTTGGTAAGTACAAGGAGATAACAGAAGTTGCAAGGAAGTGCTTAAAATGAATTATTCCAATTTGTATTTAGCTGTGACACTCTGGTATCTTTTCCAGGCCTGAAGAAGAGCTCTGTAAAGCTTGAAGGCTTGTCTCTTCCACCAGCGGAACATGGTCCAGGAAAGATATTACCTCCCACAACTTGTTTCTTTACTATCCTGCATCCAACCCAGCTACAACATTGCAAACGATGTCAGAAATGAGCAGGCATAAGCTCACTCCAAGAAGCAAAAAGAAACCAAGCCAAGTTTTTAGGGTTTTTGTGTTTTACTTTGCACTTCACCTTCAAAGTCTGGTTCAGGTCCAAAAATGACAAATCTGCTTCTGTGGCAAAGATCAGTTTTTACTACCATTTACTCCTCTTAGCATTGCACATTCTACAAAGCTGAGGGAGAATCAGCTAGCACCAATTCTGGTTCCTGCATTCTTATCAACAGAATTGTTAGAAAAATACTATTTACAGAACCTTTATTACCTGTGGTGAGACATGAACAGGGAAGAATCCTGCTTGACTTTTAGATCCTGGGCTGCGTTTGCAGAGCTGGTGGTTAAAAGAACAGCTTTGCATTTGTGGCTTAAGTGCAATAGTGCTGAAAACTTCAGGTCCTGATGATACTTTCACAGAGCCTGAGAGGAAAACGGATCTTTAAAGGAATTCTGAGAGGAGACAGATGGCATACAAACACCATCCCAAAAGCAGACAGCATGGCTTAGCAGCTAAATTACTCCCTTGGTGTCCAGAGCCCTTATGCACCTGGCTGTGCCCATAACTTGTTGAATGATCTTGAACAAGTTTTCCACCTCAGCTTTAATCTTTTTTGTGCTGTACACTGCCATTTCCGGTCTTTCATTCTGTCTTTTCCATTGTAGACTGCAAGCTCTCTGGGGCAGTGACTTTCTTTTACTTTCTGTTCTAAGCACTCCTGTGACACAGCTGATTATGAACGGAAATCTTAACTAGACTGCAACGCTCACCTTTGCCCATCTTGTCGTTAAGTGCAGCTGTTTATTTAACAATCTTTTCATCAGTGCTGAACTTCAAGCATCATATACGGGGAATCACTCGCTACAACTGTAGTCAGATTTTTATCCAGTCCTACGTGAAGAAAAGAGACAGTGTAGGATAGATAGTTTCATGAACTAGCCAATGCGACCTGGAAAACAAGCAAAGGATATAGGGGAATAAACATGTGTGGCACCATGCTGCTGTCTTTTCCAGATGACCATTTTTATGTGCTTCCAAAGCTTTTATTCTTCTGCTGCCCTTGTTCTCGGTGGTTTGGAAACCGAGCGAAGTGGAGTGGTTTCACAGGGACTGTTTCTCATTTCCTATGCAGGGCCAGCTGTAAACTGTGACTTCACGGGTAGGACTGCTCTAAGCAGTTCCAGTTAGATTTGTGTAGTGGCAAAAACTGCCTCCCCATACCCCCCCTCCCGTTTTTCCTTCAGAGGAAGCAGTTAGCGAAGCTGTGAAGGTAGAAACACGGAAGAGGGAGGCTGTTTTATTAAAAAAAAAAAAAAGAAATGAAAAAATGAGTTTCGGCTGTTTGGGGATAGCCCCCCAGGGTGGTCACACCTGTTTGCTTGTCCTGATCAGGCCATTCTGCTGATGTTATGGAGCCATAGATCCCATGCAACCCCTCAGTGCAATTACAAGTGAGCAATTCTCCTGGAGTTTTGTTATATTTGCATCCCAGGAAAGTCAAGGCCCAAATGTACTTGGTGCAATATAAAACCGTAATGAGAGAAAGTCTCTGCCCTGAGTAGCTTGCAGTCAAATAGAAGAGGCAGAATCATTGTCCCCATTTCACAGATGGGTAAAGGAGGCACAGAGAGACAGGAGGAACTGCCCACAATTACACTGTGGCAGAGAAAAGAACTGAACTTTTTGTTTCATGAACCCTAGGCAGTCCCTGAGCCACAAGCCCATCTTTCCTCACAAACACATCAGTTTGTCCATAAAAGTGCCCCTGCCATGCCCTCTCCCCTCTGCTGTTCTACATTCTCATCTTGCTGACCATAAAAAAGACTTTCTGTGTAACGAGGACACCTACCCAACCTCATGGTGCCACAAGCCCTATTTGTGCAATAGAAACTCTGCATGCGAAGCATAGCTAAACAAAGAGACTATGCTCAAGTGCATCCTTTGATGCAGAAATTGCTGCAGATATAAAATGGTAGGAGTTTTGTCCCTTCTTTAATAATCTTAGTCCAGTACCTCATAGTTAGAGGCAGACTGAGCCAGTGGTCACCATGCTAGGATTCTGGAGATGCAGGGGCAAGACCCTGCTCTGCCACAAACTTCCTCTGTGACCTTGGATGAGTCACTTAGCCTCTCCGTGCCTCAGTTCTCCATGTGTACAATAGGGATAATAGCTCTGCTCCACTTCTCCAAGGCACTGTGAGAATAAATGCATGAAAGACTGTGTGGTGCTATTGACAATAGGCATGGTATAAAAGCATGATATTATCATGAAGGAACTGGGATGGTGTTCAGATAACCAACGAAAACCATTTAACTTTTAACTATTTTTACATAAACAGATATAAAAGAAAACAACCACAGCACCTTAACAAATGAAGGAACTCAGTCATTGATCCTGATTTATCAAAGGGGTAACCTGTTCACTTTCTAAAAATAAGTTCCTCAGGTGTAAATTGTTGTAGCTGCCTTGACGGTGATGGGAACTACCATGCTAATTGGGGATTTTGCCCATAGTCTGTAAAATGTCAAGATCTGGAAACCATATTTTTTGGTTAATACTTCAAAAACAGATAATGAATTATCATTATCTAATAGTTATTAGTGATCAGATTCTATATTTGTAGAAAATTGGCATTGCTTAAATACTGAATTTGATAAATTAAACAGTAATAAATCACCAGGACCAGACTGGATTCACCTAAGAATTATGAAGGAACTCACATGTGAAATTGCAGAACTACTAACTGTGGAATGTAACCTATCATTTAAATCAACGTCTGTACCCGATAACTGGGGGAGAGCTAATGTGACGCCAATTTTTTAAAAAGGATCCAGATGCAATCCTGGCAATTACAGCCTGGTACGCCTAACTCCAATGTCAGGCAAACTAGTTGAAACTATGGTAAAGAATAGAATTATTAGACACATGGATTTACATGATTTTTGGGGGAAGAGACAACATGGTTTTTGTAAAGGGAAATCATGCTTCACCAGTTCACTAGAATTCTTTGAGGGAGTCTACAAACATGTGGACAAGGGTTATCCAGTGGATATTAAAACAAGCAAGGAGTCCTGTGGCAGTTTTAAAGACTAACAAATTTATTTTTCGCATGAGCTTTCATGGGTGAAGTCCCACTTCATCAGATGCTAGGAAATAGAAAACTTACAGTGTGGGAGGGAAAGATAAATTCTGAGATTACACTTCACTGCATCAGGTCAGATACTTCAGCAAACAAACAAGTTGTATAGATTCAAACAGTGTGGAACAACATATCAGAAAGTGGTGAAGACGAGAGAGGTGAGGATCACTGTTTGTAATGAAAACCAACGAGGAGTCCTGTGGCACTTTTAAAGACTAATGTTTGTAATGAGAAAGCCAGTTCATGTCTCTATTCAAACCCAAACTGATGGTGTCAAATTTTATTTGCTGAAGTATCTGACCCAATGCAGTGCAGTGTAATCACAGGACTTATCATTCCCTCCCATGCTGTAAGTTTTCCATTTTCTAGCATCTGATGAAGTAGGACTTCACCCAAGAAAGTTCATGTGAAAAATAAATTTGTTAGTCTTTAAAAGTGCCACAGGACTCCTTGCTTGTTTTGCGGAACTAGACTAACATGGCTACCCCTTTGGAACCAGTGGATATTGCATACTTAGATTTTCAGAAAGTCTTTTACAAAGTTCATCACGAAAGGCTCTTAAGCAAAGTAAGCGGTCATGGGAAAAGAGGGAAGGTCCACTCTAGGATCAGTAACTGCTTAAAAAATAGGGAAAAAAGGCTAGAATAAATGGTCAGTTTTCAGAATGGAGAAAGGTAAACTGTTTATATACAACTTCATATCCAATTTCTGTGCTCACCCTTAGAAGCACACCCAAAGCATCTTTCACACAAGCAAACTACGTGCACATTCCCAGACAAAAGTACTAAAACCAAACCCAACCACCACTCCTAGGCTAAAATGGAGTTAAGGCTGTGAATATGTGTCAATAAATGAGGAATAAGACACATTGCAGGGTTGCTATAATTATACTCCACCAACTAAAACCAAAAATTCAGGGTTAAGATTACATTTAAAAGAAATCCAAAGCATCTTAAGATAAGAAGTGCACAGGAAAGACACCTGAGCATCTTTAACTCTGCCCTGCACTAACATTATGCAATAATTATGATGAAAATGATTAAGGTAGTTTACGGTCATTGTGGATACAGATTAGATTAAACTGATTTTTACGCGCTCTTTTCTTCCCAGATATTTTCCCTGTGTGGCTTCACAGTGAGAACCACTCACATTTGTTTAGTCTCCATCATATTTGTAAGTCATTACAACCAGTATAATTAGTTAATGATAATAATGAATTAATGTATTAATAAACATTTAATAATAATAATAATAATAATAATAATAATAATAATAATAATAATAATCTCTGCAATTTATTTTCTTCAAATATAGCCTGTGCGCAAGATCTCAGTTAATTTTAACAGTATGGAAAATTCAAAAAGTCTGCATTATTCCTTTCTTAAGAACATCTGGGACAAAGAAAATACTAACACAGATGCTGTATTTCTTAAAAGACTCTTTTTTTAAAGACAACAGAGTCCTGTGGCACTTTTAAAGACTAACAGATTTATTTATCGCATGAGCTTTCGTGGGAGAAAATCCCACTTC
>ML686102.1:934203-959941 GCA_007922175.1 Pelusios castaneus
ATTTTCTCCCACGAAAGCTCATGCGATAAATAAATCTGTTAGTCTTTAAAAGTGCCACAGGACTCTGTTGTCTTTCTACAATAGACTAACACGGCTACCCCTTTGGAATCTTTTTTTAAACTTTGTTTTAATTCACAAACCATGTAATAGATTTGAAACTTGTAAATTCTCAAAAAATTATGCCATGTTCACAGAAGAAGTGCTGTAAGTTTGAGGAGGTTGTGTTGTATTTTCCTTATAAAACTAAGAGGTTGAATCCTTGCTTTATGTGTAAAAAGGAACTCACTCAACGAAGAATCATGAACATCACTAAAATAGAGTGATGGGAGAGAAGTGATATAAATGTGGATATTGCCTTATATAACAAAATAACATTCCTTAAGTATTTCCAATATTCCTTATGCTAATTATTGGGAATACCCTAAATACTGAGATAACTTTCCCTATCTAAGGCAAAAAAGCCAGTTTTTAAGGAAGATCTTAGTATATTTACAGTTATGCCATAATCAGACCACTGTAGCTAAAAAATCTGTTCAGAGCACCTTTATTACAAGGATGTTTACTCCTATACTTAAATTTTGGTTGAGTTAGGAGGTGGGTTGATGATCATAATGAGTCCCTTCTGGCCTTAGAGTCTACCAGTTGAAAGAGTGATAATGCAGAATTGGTTGAATTGTTTTGGTGGGTGAAAGTCTGCATAAATGTTTTGTCTGATATTTGAGTTCTCAAACTTTCAGTCCCTATGACAGTACGACAGCCCACAGATCAGCATGTAAAATGTCATGACAGCTCCACCCCAGTGTGTGTTTGGCTCACAGGGTATGTCTACACTTGCAAGTTAGGTTGACTTAAGGACGCTTAAGTTAACCTAAAGAACGCCGCGTCCACACCAGGCTTTCATTAAGTTGACTTAATGACTACCACTCTTTAGGTTGACTTAACAGCTAAGTCAATTTGTAAGTTGATGTAAAACCAGTGTGGGCGCCCTAGGTCGACTTAATTCCCTAAGATGACCTAGGGCTGGGGACAAGGGAGCTGTGGATCCCTGCTTGTCAGGGAGCTGCAGCTCCCCTTGTCCTGGAGAGCTGTGGCTCCCTTCAGAGCTGCAACTCTCCATCAACTTAACACCTGCCTGTGTGGATGCAGGCAGTCGACTCAAATTTCTAGTGTAGCCTCTCTAAGTCAATTTAACAAGGTCGACTTTAAGTCAACATAAGAGAGTCGACTTCGGTTTTCTAGTGTAGACATACCTATAGAGAAGGAATGTCATACCTTCACAGCTGGCACACCTCCTTGCATCTAAGTCAGGGAATGTAGCTCTTGCTGCATCTGGAACCTCTTGCTACTTGTTGCTCATTCTGTAATAGCCTTTTTTGTGGTAATGAGGCCTTCCACACTGGTCCCCATTTAGTCCACACCTTTCAGAGTTGCAAAGTCCAAGAGAAGTACTATCCAAATGCCTTCTGGTACAATGTTCAGGACTGGCTTAGCACTCTGGGTGCGTCTACACTTACAAATTAAGTTGACTTAAGCGTGCTTAAGTCGACTTAATTTACTCTGCGTCTACACTACACTTTCCTTAAGTCGACTTTATGAAACCTCATTTTAAGTTGACTTTGCTGGCTAAGTCGACTTTAGAAAGGTACAATGGGGTGAAGGCTGAGCCCCACTGGCACTTGACAAGGGGGAAGGCTGAGCCCCACTGGCACTTGCCCCCCCCCCCCCCGCCACCGTGGAACTGTCCCAGGTCCACCTGACCCCCACAAGTCGGCCTAAGCGTCCATCTAGGTCGATTTTGGAGGGTCCCCTCTAAGTCGACTTAAAATTTGAGTGTGGACATGCTAAGTGGACTTAAATTAACAAGTGTAGACGTAGCCTCTGAGCCACCATGCCAGTAACTGGGCGGGGAAGCTGTGACCACCAGCTACACAGGATTCCAGCCCAGGGACCCTCAAATCAGCAATCCAGGTCTTGAGTCCCTGTTGCTGTTTCCCTGGACTCCTTACTACTCAGCCTCTCTCTCTTCTCTTGCCTGCTTCTTGTTTACCATGGGAACTAGCTCTGCTCCCCGTTGCTACTTCACCTCCACCTAGACTCTCATTAGACTATTTACACCAAGGCGGGAACCCAGGGTTTATTCCTCCTGCCCCCGCCCAGGCTTCTTCCTTGTCCCTGACAACCTCCCTCCTCCCAGAAAGTGACTGCAGCATCCCAGCTTTATAGTGCTGTCCCTGCCCTTGCCCAGCTGGGCTTCATGCTCAGTGAAATTTTTCTCTCTTTCACAACTGACTCCAGGTAAACTAACTGGAATCTGAGGCCCTCATTAACCCTGTCAGGGCTGGAGTGGAGTGTACATCCCATCACTTGTACACACATTATTATCTGCACTAGTGGCTGAAAGCCCATGCTGTTGCAGGGGTGTAATCCATACAATCCTGTGTGTAAGAAAACCCATATCTGGCTGAGAATTTAAAAATTGGACAGTAACAGGTTGTAAATCCCGGTAATGACCGAAGCTGGAGATATTCTAAACAAAAGGGCTATGTCTACACTTGGCCAAATAAGTCAACTTTGCTAAGTCGAGTTTGTTAAGTTGACTTAGCATGTCCACACTGGAAATTTAGATTGACTTAAAGTTGACCCTGCCAAATCAACTTAGAGTGTCCACACTGGACGCCTAAGTCAACTTGTAGGAGCTAGGTGGACCTGGGAGTGGTGCATGGTGGGAAGGGGGGCACCCAAGCGGTGCCCCCTTCCCTAGGCACCCCTCCAAACGTGCCAGGGGGCTCAGCATTTTCCCCATTGTACCAGGGTACATGGGGGCTGAGCAGGACAGGGACAGTGGCAGGGTACAGGAGCAGGGTGGGCAGGGCTGTGTCCTGCCCTGTGTGTGGGCACGCCAGGCTCTGGCTGTGTCAGGCACCCTGGGAGGGAGGTCAGTGGGGGAGTCCTGGGGACCCTTTAAGTTGACTTAGGGCTAAGCCACGTCTACACTGGCTTAAGACAGCTTAATAAAGTCAACTTAACCAGTAAGTCAACTTAAAACCAGGTCTTATTGAGTAGACTTAAAATTTCCTTAAATTGACTTAAGCTGCTGTTAAGTCGACTTAAGGAAACTGTAGTGTAGATGCAGAGTAAATTAAGTCGGCTTAAGCCTGCTCGCAGGAAACAGCTGCCACATTCAGTCTAAACTGATCCAGGGGAAAGATAGGCACTGAGATATACCATAAGACAGTGACACAACCAGAAATAGAACCTGAGTTTTTTCAAGTCTGATGTCTATCCACGAAACCCTGACAGACTATCTTGCTCTCACAGAAATCTGTCATATACACCTGTCCAACCATTTTTTCCAAAACCTTATTCAACATCTTTATTCACCTCAATACCATTGAAAAACATCTTCTTTCCAATTGAAATGACCTGTATGGGCCACACAGCAGTCAGAAACTCATAATGAGTACAAGTCAAAATGGCTCTGCTTTTTTTTCAAACTGGAAAACAAGCAACCAAACAGGCAGGGCCAAGAGGTCAAGCAGACTTCTCATTCAGAAGGTAATTTGTTTGTTTGTGAAATCTGTCATGAGTTTCCTTATCAAAAGCAGAGATGGTAGCAAGTGGTTTTTAACAGGTGGAATTTCCTGGCGAGAGTCTTATTCAACCCTCATGTCTTCCGAAGAGGGCCAAGCTGTAATATTTTCTACACTCAGCTTCCTAAAGAGTTCAGAATTTGAAGAAACCTCTGAACTGAACCTCCAAATATGAGAAGTTTCACATATTACTACTTGAATAGAAAGCAGCCTGCAGAAGAATCTCAGGATGATCAGTAGCGGCTGGGAGTTGTCACTTGAGATTCACTGTGGAGGACAGAGCCCTGTAAAACAAACAGAGTCCTATGAAACAAACAGAGTCCTGTGGCACTTTTACAGACTAACATATTTATTTATCGCATGAGCTTTCGTGGGAGAAAATCCCACTTCGTCAGATGCTTTGAAGATGGGTAATTTACAGAATGGGAGGAAATTAAATGAAGGGGAGTGTATGACATAGGATGAGGTCAGGCTGTAACAGCAAATCAAAATAGATGTTAGGAGTCAAACACTGGGGGACAGCACATAGAGGAAGGTGAGGACAAATCACCTATTCTAATGAGAAAAAAATCCATAGTCCTTGTTTAACCGCAAAGCAACTGAGTCAAATTTGCATATAAATTCCAGTTCTGCAGTTTCTCTTTGAAGCTGTGATTTGTTATTCATCTCTTTCAGCACAACTATTAGCAAGTCGTCAATGGAGTGAGCAGAGAGATTGCAAACTGAAAACCGAAAAGCTATATTTACTTACATCCCTCGATCTTTCATCCAAGACACACCACACGATCCATGGTCTACAGTCAAGTCCTAAGATTAACCTCATTTGCTCCAATCCTTCAGACAGAGACAGACACCTTCAGGATCTCTACCAAGCATTCTTAAAACTACAGTACCCACCTGCAGAAGTGAAGAAGCAGATTGACAGAGCCAGACGGGTACCCAGAAGTCAACTACTACAGGAGAAGCCCAAGGAAAAAAACAACAGAATGTCATTGGTCACCACCTACAAACCCCAAGTCAGACCTCTACAACACATCATCAAAGATCTACAGCCTATTCTACAAGATGATCCCTCTCTCTCTCTCAAGCCTTGGGAGACAGACCTCTCCTCACTTACAGACAGCCCCCCCACCTTAAACAGATACTCACCAGCATCTACAGATCAAACAACAGAAATATCAAAGCAGGAACATATCCCAGCAACAGACCACACTGCCAACTTTGCCCTCATATCTACATTAAAGACATCATCACAGGACCTAATCAAGCCAACTACTCCAGCAAGGGCTCATTCACCTGCCCGTCCACCAATGTGATTTATGCCATCATGTGCCAGAAATGCCACCCCCCCCCACCCCCGCCTTATATATTGGACAAACAGGATAGTCTCTATGCAAAAGAATAAATGGACACAAATCTGACATCAGAGAACACAACATTCAAAAACTAATTGGGGAACACTTCAATCTCCCTGCTCACTCCATTGAGAACTTGTTAATATCAGTGCTCAGACAAATGAATAACAAATCATAGCTTCAAAGAGAAACTGCAGAACTGGAATTCATATGTATATTTGACTCTGTTGCCTCAGGGTTAAACAGGGACCACAGATTTTTTTTTCACTACAACAGGTGATTTGACCTCAGCTTCTGCTATATGCTGTTCCCCAGTGTTTGAATCCTAACATCTATTTTGATTTACTGTTAGAGCCTAATCTGATCCTATGTCATACACTTCCCTACATTTAATTTCCTCCCATTCTGTAAGTTTCCCATCTTCAAAGTATCTGACAAAATGGGATTTTCTCCCACGAAAGCTCATGCGATAAATAAATCTGTTAGTCTTTAAAAGTGCCACAGGACTCTGTTTGTTTCTCTGCAATAGAGTAACATGGCTACCCCCCTGGAACTGTGGAGGAAAGATCTAAGGTGTTCAAAAGAGACAGAGAGAGAATAAATCACTATTTCCTACATTAAAAGTAACCATTCTTTCTGTAATCATTGCCATGAATCCATAGTTTAAGTGCTAGGAAACAGGACATTTCTAAAGAAAGGCTACATGATCTAGCGGAAATGTGTTAGACATGCCTCAAGAGCTGTGAGTGCTTAATTTGTGCCAGGGCTTGTCAGGGCTGAGCTTGGCGGTTCATATCCCTGACACCTTTGGGCTTGCTGTATCAGTTATGAAATTGCTTGAGCCCCAGCATCTATTTCATTAGAAACCAAGCACTGTAGATGCGGATTCTGTTCTGGGCTCTTTCTTTGAATCTGGGCAAATGTCTGTGTTCTCTGTTCCTCTTTCCATTCTTTCTCTTAGCTAGATTGCAAAATCTCCAGGGCAGGGTCTGCCTCTTACTGTGTTTACCTAGCACTTAGTTCAATTCAATCTTGGCACTACTGTAATACCAGTAATAATCAATGAAAACCTATGTCTAAAAACTAGGCTGCAATTGAGAGAGTATAACCCAAAAGGAATAATAATACATCTGTGCTGAGCAATAGTAGTTGAGTGAACTCTCTGAAAGAGTGACATTTAAATGTTTAAGTGAAAGTGCCAACTTTAATTAACACTGATTTGTTCCAGGCCCCCCCAGTACAAATGCAAACAGGTTTTAGCAGGCCAGCTGTGGTCCAGCATACATTCTTCAAATGTATTTTCTGAGATGATCAGAGTATTTCAAATAAACTTCAGTAAGGGAGGGATAGAGTCCTAACTTAGTCTCAACCACATAGAAAATGGCAGAGAGTCAGGGCTTTATAAGTTTTCACTGAAAAAGAGAATCTAATATCCATGCTTTGCGAGTCCTGATCACAGTGAACTCTGAGTTTCTCCCAGCTAAAATTAGCAAAATAAATGTAGCCAATTTTGCGCATGTAAGCCCATGCCAATATTCTGCAGGAGTGGCTTCAAACACAAAGGTTTACAGTAGCGTAATGACAGCGGTCATTGATGTTCTCTGCAACGCTGTAGTTCTGTCATAAGGTTATTAAGAGGGCAGGATTTTTGGAAATGCATTTATTTGTGTTACAGTAGCACTTGAAGACCCATAATAGAGATCAAAGTGCCCCTGGTTGTAGGAACTGCAGATATGTGCATAGTAAAGACAGTTCTTGCCCCAAAGAGCTTCCACAGTAGAAAGAGAAACAGATGTAAAGTGACTTGTCTAAGGTCACACAATAGATTCACAGCAAAGCCAAGACTTAGCCCAGGATCTCCTGACATCCATTCCAGTGTCCCAGCCACTAAAGTACACTGTTTCTCATGAAACAGGTGCACTGAGGTCTGCTGGATAAAACTTGACCACAAGAGAATCCAAGGAGCTAATGTTTGTGTCATGACACCACCATGCAAACTTGTTTCACATTCATGATGTTTTGCAAGATGCATGTTCCAGGGCATGTTGTTGGGGATGGAGAGAGGAAGAGCCCTGTGCTCTAGTCTAGGAGGCTGAAAGGATGGTGTGAGAACTCCAGCCAATGTGGCTCAACCATGATCCAAAGGGACAGTGACTAAGAGTGAGAACTAAGTTCAGTCTTTAAGTCCACCAACTCTGCTGGTGTAAATCAGCATAGCTCCAGTGAATTCAATAGAGCGACACCAGGTTGCATCATTTGTGGATCTGGCCCTTATAGGTCCCTTATTCCTTGGACTTTCCACTAAAATTGAAAATTCTTTCCCCCTGTGAGATGAATATTTGCCAATCAGTGATTGGAATAGGATCACTCACAAATTGTACAAAACAGCCTTTAGTCATTAGGACTCTGTCTGAGACTCAGAGCAATGACTCAGAGACGGAATGCTCCTCAGCCCATTGATGATCCCATGATCCATCCATTCATGGCCAACATTAGTAGGCAAGCTGAAATAGCCTTAGCATTGAAGCCATCAACCATTATTGGAACTTTTCAGCTATTTTAATAGAACCACAGTGATGGCCCTGGAGAAAGCTAGAAGTTTATGTGATCCATTCCACCAACTAGCTCATGATGTGTACAGAGAAAAAAATAGTTCTTAACTACAGTTTCCCTAAATTACATAAACAAAATTCATACCAGAAGTCCAAGAAAACCCACCTCTTTTAGATTTCGACTTGATTAATTAATGTTTTAACTTCAGTAGATTTGACTTGATTGCGGCACTGCGCTTTACTGAAGAGATTTGTCATGGTAACACTCTGGCTCATGGCTCTGTTTTGCCAGAGGCTGTAAACAAACACAAATACATGCATATGAAAAAGAATTAATCTTTTCAACATGCAGTCAACCTACTCTGTCAGGGTCAGAGCTGAATGAAAAGGCAATGGCATACACCCATATCAATCCTATTAGCTAAAATATGGCCATAATAACAGTACTGGCCTTTTTTATAACAATGTCCCTCTGGGTCTTTGGTTTAAGAACCCAACTCCCCATAAATCACATAATAAAAATATCCAGATAGTTGGCTTAAGGGCAAAGCTCACCAATAGAAGCGTATTTCTTGTGACAATCTGTTTTATGAGAGAACTGGCTGCTTTCTGTTGATGTCACATTGCCACCTCCGGTATGTGATGTGGAGAGAAGCATGTCTATTACACGTGTTAAAATCCAGTCAGTATTTTGGCTCTGTATTTGGCGTTTCAAATTCTACCAACCATTGTTAAGCTAATCCTTTGTTTTTTAACTATTATTCTTTGTTCTTTTTAAGATCTGCAATACAATAGTTTGTTGAAGATTACATGCCACATCTTCTTCCATAGGGGCTCAGGCATTTGGGAAAACAACTTGATGAAATACAAACACCATGGAACTGGAAAGGTAGAAGATCTGATTTTATGCCTTATTCTGTGTCTAACTCTCTCCTTGAGTCAATGAAGAACTTTTCCTACCTCAATTTTACCATCTTCCAGATGTGGATTACCTATCCTTCTTTACAGAGTTCTTGGTGATAGGGGGACCATATCTTGGTGGAGGAGATTAGATAGAAATCCAAAAATGGTAGATCTTAATCTCAGAGCAAATCCTTCCACATTTAGTAATGACGACCACCCAGACCCACTCACACCTAGTCATTCTCAACCACTCAAACTCATCCTACTATGGGACCCTAAAGAAAGAAATCTTATTGGAACTTCAGACAAGGGAAGCCATGCCTGAGATAGTCAAAAGAGGAGACAGAAAGAATTGTGAAGCTAAGAGGCACAAGCATTTAGAAGGAAATACTATGTCTGCTTATAATGCATCCGCCTACACTAGAAACACTACAGTGCCCCAGCACAGAAGGAGTGATTTCATCTCTGTACTGAATCTTCCTTTCCAAGAGGTTGTAGCTAGGTTGACAGAAGAATCCTTCCATCAACCTAGTGGTGTCTATACTGGGCCTTAGACTGGATAAATTACCTTGCACAGGGCATGAAATTTTCACAGCCCAGAAAGATCTAGTTAAGACCTAACTTAGCACTATCGATCAACCCACTGAAAAGTGGATTATAGTGACTATAGGCAAAGGAAAACGTAAATGGTTGCATCTGTTTTCAAAATCTCTCCAGTGTTGTCTCCCAGGTATACAAGCAACGTGCCTGTGGCCAATGTACTCAAATGTTATTTTTGATTGTGTGTATTATGTCCTTTATACTTGAAGGAAGAAATACCCAGCATGGAATTTATTATTAATGTAGGAGCCACTTATGCAAAATGGTTAAGTTTTTTGAATATGCACAATAACATTCTCATTCATAACAGTAATATATGTAGCAAAACAAGTGCCTACTTCCACCTTTAGATGTATGCACAACACTCCTATTTATTTCAGTAGCGTGCCATACCTGAATCCAGGGATAGACCTGATCTATTTTGAGGCGAAGCGTTGCCCCTTGCTTAGGTCACTGGCCTAGGCTAGACTAACAGAATCATAGGCTATGTCTACACTGGCAAGTTAGTTTGAATTAAGGAAGCTTACTTCAAACTAACTTAAGACATGGCTACACTAGGCTTTCATTTAATTCAAACTAATAAATTCGAATATGCTATTCAAACTAAGAGTTAATTTGAACTAGTTAGTTCGAATTAACCAATGTGGCCATGTTAGTTTGAACTAATTGCTTAGTTCGAACTAACCGGCCCATTGAACTCAATGCAATTCGCTAATTCAAACTAAGCAAGTGCTATGAATGGCACTTGCTTTTCAAACTAACTTTAGTAAGTGTAGACATAGACATAAAAATTAGGGCAGGGCAAGACCTCAAAGAGGGCATTTAGTCTAGCCCCATGAGCTGAGGCAGGTTCAAACAAACCTAGACCATCCCTAAGAGGTGTTTGTCAAATCTGTTCTGAAAAACATCAGTGACAGGGACGGGACAACCTCCCATAGAAAGTAAGCCCAGTGCAGAACCCTCTTCAAAGTTATTAATATCTAAGCTAAATATCCCTTGCTTGCAGATTAAGCCCATAATTTCTTGTCCTATCTCCAGTGGATGTGAAGACCAGTTGACCACTGTCCTCTTAATAATAGCCCTTACCATATTTGAAGACTGATCAGGTCCCTCTTAGTCTTCTTTTCTCAAGATTACCATGCACACTCTTGTTAACCTTTCTTCATAGGTCTTCTGACACATTCATCATTTTTGCTGCTCTCCTCTCTAATTTGTTCACATCTTTTGTAAAGTATGGCACCCAAAACTGGACACTCTACTCCAGCTGTGGCCTCACCAGTGCGAGCAGAGCAGGGCAATTACCTCTTACGTCTTACATATAGCACTCCTGTTAATACACCCCCCAGAGTGACATTAGACTTTTTCACAACCGCATCGCATGATTGACTCCAATTCAATTTGTGATCCACTATAAACCCCACATCTTTCTTAGCACATATCATTTATTCCCCGTTTTGTAGTAGTACATTTCATTTTTTTTCCTACCTAAGGGTATGTCTATACTGGCAAAGTTAAGTCAACTTTGTTAAGGTGACCTAACAGAGTGGCAATACATTATGTCGACTTAAGTTGACCTTGTTAAGTTTGTTTGTTTATGAGAATGTCAAGTCTAAAGTTTTACTAAAATCAAGATATATCACATCTACAGCTTCCCGCCATTCAGTAGGCCAGTAATCCTGTCAAAGAAGGAAATTAGGTTGGTTTGGCATGATTTGGTGTTGAGAAATCCATGTTGTATATTACTTATAACCATATTATTCTCTAAGTACTTAAAATAATTATTTAATAAACACAGTTAGTGCGTCTGGTCTCAAATTCTCTGGGTCCTCTTCGCTCCTCTTTTTAAAGATAGATATATTATTTGCCTTCTCCAGTCCTCTGGGATCTCATTCATTCTCCATGAATTCTTGAAGATAATTGCTAACAGTTCCAAGGTTGCTTCAGCAATCCTTAAGTGCCCTAGGATGAATTTCATCAGGCCCTGCCAACTTGAATCTATCTAATTTATCTAAATATTCTTTAACCTGTTCTTCCCCTAATTAGGTTTGCATTCCTTTCCCCTGATTGTTAATATTGATTGTGTTAAGTATCTGGTTACAATCAACTTTTCTAGTGAAGACTAAAGTAAAATAAGCAGTAAATACCTATTTAAATTTTTATACGATTATTTATATAAACCTATTTATACCATTAAATACTTCCAGCTCTTCATATTTATTCCCAATACACTTTGTTTAGACTTCTCAGATTTCCTTCCTGGTTTAGCTCTATTTCATCCACAACATCTATCCCCCTGCTAAGGTCACCATTTTTATATATATACTGGTGGGTTTTTGCTACCTGCACCCTTTGAACCTAATTTAAAGTCCTCCTCATTAGGTTGGCAAGTTGGTGTGTGATGATGCTCTTCCCCTTCTTGGTCAGGTGGACCCTATCTCTTCTAATCAATTCTCCAGAACAGCATCTCATGGTTGAGGAAACCTTCTCATCAATCCCATTTACACACAGGGATGTCCTTAGGGGGGAGGTGAACGAGACGATCGCCCCAGGCCCTGCCTACTGTTGCGCTTGCCGCTGCTCCTTGCTGCCTTGTGAGCCGAAATCAGTGGGGCAGGCCAGGAGCGCTTCCCCTGGCCCCTGGGCCAGCCCCTCTCCCGCCCCCAGAGCGGAGCACTCAGGCCCAGGGGAGGGGCAGCCTGCCCAACACCCCTGGCCAGAGCCACATGTGGCCAGGAAGGATCTCTGTCTATGGCCTCAACAAGGGTTGGCTCCCAGCGGGGGCCTCGGTTCCTCAGTTGGGTCACCAGCCGCAGCTGCCTGGGGTCCCGGCTGCAGCTGGGGCGGTGGAATCTGGGACTGGAGGTGGCCTCGGCTTCCTGGCCCGGGGCCACGGCCTTGGATGCAGCCTCGGCTCCCTGTCCCCCACGGCCTTGGCTCCCTGCCCCCCACAGCCGCAGCTCCTGGCCACTCGGGCCGCAGCTCTGCGTCGCCAAGTGTGTGGCCGCAGCTTCCTGGCCTGGGGCAGTGGCTCCCGGCCTTGGCTTCCGGGGCTGGCTCCCCGAGGGGCAACCAGGTTCCATGGGGGGTGGAGCGGGCCGACCCATCACATTCCCCTCCAGCATGGGGGGGGCAGGGCCCCACCTCGGCCAATTGGCCTTGGCCCCGCTCCCCCCAAGGGACGGCCTGTTTACACAGCCATGAATTTATTTTCAGGGTGCCCATTTCCCTGCCTGGGGACCTTACCCTGAACCAGGGGTATGGACAAGAACACAACGTGCACCCCAACTCCTTAACTCTTGCTCTCAGAGGCCTGCGATCATTGAGAATCTACTCAGAGTCAGGTTTGGCAGTCTCATGAGAGCCCAACTGGATGAGCACTATAGGGTAATACTCAAAGGTACAAAGGACATTTAGCAACTTTTCCATGACATCTCAGATATTTGCTCCAGGCTACATGTCTCTTGGGACACCAGGTCAGGTCAGCAGATGGGTGCCCCAGTCCCTCTCACAAGGGAGACCCAGACACCACCACTGTATCCCTCCAACTCTTTGCTGCAGTGGCAAATCTGTGGGGGCTGATTGGGGTCTGATCCTCACTTCCTGTTGCCATTAGAATACACCAGATCTTGGCCAGGATGAATGAGGAACCTAGGGCCAGAGAGAGGGAAGTGGAGCACAGACTTCTGCCTTAGTGGAGTGTGACAGTCCCCCCTGCAATCTGGACTGGTGTATTGCTATGTCTACCCAATCCCTCACTCCTGGAGCCCATCTTACCCTGCTTCACTGTGTGAACCTCTATTCACGGGTCAGCCCACGCACAGCCTATAGCAATCAAGCTGCTCTTACCTAAGTGAATGAGTGCTTCTGGCCAGCCACATTTGGGATCATGGACTGATATGACCCCAACCAACACCCCCAGTCTCAGATGCAACCCCAGGATCTGATAGTGTTCAGTGCTGCCCACTGCAAGCATATATGTTCATCAGTTTATCAAAGAAATTGATATGCACCAACCTTGTCACTTCAAATGGAGTCACTAACACACCTTGAACCACATGGACTGCTTTCAATCAAACAAACGCATTAAATACAGAAAGATTTTAAGTGATTATAAGTCAGAGGAAAGTAAGTCAGATTGATCAAGATAAACAAAAACCATATACATTCTAAATCTGACTTGTCCAACCTATGGCCCACAGGCCAGAATCCATCCCACCAGGGGCTGGAATCCAGCCTGAGGGATGCCTGGAGAGCTCCGGCCAGGCTGGAGCCTCTTCACATCTTCCACCTTGAGCATGCTCCACATGCGGCTCAGAGTGGGAGAGGCCTGGTCAGAGAGCTGACTGGGGCCCCCTTTCAACTCCTCCAGGCAAGTAAGATGAGGGGCTGGGTGGCCATGGGAGGCAGTGGGGGGCCCAGGGCAGTCAGCGGGAGGTGGTGGGCAATCTGCTAAGGGGCCAGGGCAGTGGTGGTGGGGGAGTGGGAGGGGGTCTGGGGCAGCGCAGGGTTCTATCCAGGGCCTGGGGTGGCAGTGGGGGGTCCAGCTAAGTTACGGGGAGGCAGTGGGGGGTTCCTCCAGGATCCAGGAGGGTAGCGGTGGGCGGAGGAGTGGCTGGGGTGATGGCAGTCAGGGCTTGGGGAGGGCAGTCAGGGCCCGGGGAGATGGTGGGGGATCCAGGGGGTGGCAGGGTGGGGTCCAGCCAGTGCCCTGGGGAGCAGGAGGGTCCAGGGCAGCAGAGGGTCCAGCCTTCATTCCCACCAAGTTAAGATCAGAGGCTGAGTAGAAGCCTCCAGGATTAGGATACTTGTCTGGCAGAAACAAAGGGAGATGTAGCAGTGGTGTTGGTGACACACCATTTTCCTCCCATTGCAGGTTCTTCCTTGGAGAGTACCAGCTGGCTAACTCTTTTAGCCTCCCAGCTCCCTTGTCTCACCAACCATGTCTGCGGTGGGGTGTGAGAGATCTGCCACTGACTTCTGGCAAGACGTTTCCTCTCCCACCCTTTGTGTAGGCAGACTGCAAACTCCTTGCAGGACGTGTCTCTTACACTATGTTTTTACAGTGACCAGCACAAAAGGGTTATGACCTAAACTGGTGCCTCCATTGCCGCTGTCATAAACAACAAAGGATTCATTGTCTAATTATGCCTACTCCATATAGAAGTTTCCAGAATTTCATTGTCTCCTGAGCTCATGTGATATTGTACTAGCTGGTCTGCATGGAGAGTCAAATATCTTCCAACCTGGCTCATCCACCTTCATCCCCCTCTCCACCACCACCACCACACATCCCATCCCCACCATCCTGCACACAGCAAAACAGGAGAGAAGTAAGAGCAAGGAAAATTTCCACAGAGTTTTGCCCTCATTGAAGCTGGTATGGTTTGCTTCCTCTGGAGTGACCCATGAGGACCATCCTTAGAAACCACATCTGTTTCCCCTCCTATAAACATGTGTCCATGCTGTCTTTGCACACATAGTACCTCCTGCCACTTCATTACAGCTTAACTCTAGCAAAGCAGTGCTACTGGGATGTTTCCTTAGCTGGTGTTTTGTTTTCTGGGGCTCAATTTAATGGGGGGTTCCTTGCTAACTGGGGTCTTCAAAACAAATGTAACACAACGCCATGGGGTGAGTAACACACGAACTGAGCTCAGCGTCTGGGAAGCTCAGTTCCCACTGAGACACTTCTGGCTTTTAAACAATTACAGCTGCAGTTTTTGAAGGGAATTGGGATGTCCCATTCCTATTCATTGTAGGGGGACCTGGAGACCCAAGTCCTTAGACAGGTTTGCCACTTTCCATCCTACATGCACTTATGTGACACATTAGCAGTTTAGCTTGCAATGGCTGCTCACTCTTTCTGCACAAAATACTCTTTGAGTAACTCTGGAACACTAGCAAAAGCTGTGGAGAGATGAGTGTCATCTATACATCATAAGTAGTCATTTCTCAGACTAGGCTTGGCCTTACCTAAATTCAGTTGGAGTGCAGGATGCATTGCCATCCAAAGGCAATGATGCTTGGCTGAGCTCTGCAAACCCCTTCAATTTGAAAGTTGGGCTGGAAATGTCCCAAGAAGTAGCTTTCTTGTGAGACTTCTGGCACATCTGCTTCCAGTTGGGCTGGAAACTCCAAGAGAAAAGGATTTCTTGAAGCATTTTGATGTTTTCAGTGTTGGCCAGAGAACAGAAGCAAGCAAATCATCTTCAAGCAGTTCAGAAATGTAATAAAAAAAACAGCACTTCCTTTTCAATGTGGTTCTAAAAATGGGCAAAGATCTATGAGCAGGGAGGAGGGTGTCTTAGCTTTCATGAACTGGCTTGTTCAACCCTAGTCTAAGACTACTTAAAAAGCAATGTTTCTGTTGTATACTTTATATAAGAGCAACTTTCAGCTGAAAGAAGAAAGCATTCTGATTGGTGGTGATAAGAGACCTGGGGCCCTTCAAGACTGCAGGACATTTCGTGTGAATTACGTGAAGGGATTCAGGATGCTGCTGCATGAATGAGTCAGTGGAAAAGAATCATGTTTTAAGTATTCAGCTTATAGAGGGGAAGAACAGTAGTGTGGCGAAAGCCCTGAGCCAGACTTCAGGAAAGCTGCATTCAAATCCTAGTTCTATCACAGATTTCCTGTGTGACCTTCGTTAAATCACTTAATCCACTTGTGCCTCATTTCTCTGGGGAAGAGGATGATAAACCTTCTATCATCTGATTAGTTCATAAACTCTTTAGGGAAGGGCCTCTTCCTTATTATATATTTGTACAGCACCTAACAGGTTGGGTCCTCCATAGTTTATTACAGATCTCCTGAGTGACCTTGGGAGGTAATTCAGTCTTGCTGTTGCTCATATCCCCATCTGGAAACAACATTTCCATGGATCTGTCAGGTGATTTGATGGTGCTTAACGTGAGAATATGTTGTGGACACATTAGTGGGCCCAAAAAGTTCCAGAGGGGCTGGATAGAATTGCCTTGAAGCGACTCAATTTCCTCTTGCATTTACATGGTTCTGAGCCATGGAATGTACATGCCACAAATGTTTTGGTTTGCTGGCATATTACAAAAAAATAAAATAAACCAGTGGGGTCAAGCACAAACATTTTCAATTTTTTCAGTGAATTGACAAACAAATCATTTTATTTCACCAAAATTGAACTGTTTCATTTCAATTTTGATCATTTTGAAATGTTTTGATTTTTTTCGTAACTGTAGTGGGAATGTTCCTCAGTCTGGCCCATAAGGGGTTAACTGAGCCTGCTAGAGTAGCAGCCAATCAGGTTGGAGGTCTGCTGGGCCAATGAAGGGCCAAGAGCCCAGTATATAAAGGTTGCTGCAGAGGCAGCTCAGGCATTTGGCTTGGGCAGCCCAAGGAGAAGGTTCTTTCTGGCTGGCTGTGGTAGCCAGCACTCTGGAGAGCTCACAGTGGGTCACTGAGAGCTGATCAGGAGCCAGGAGTTCTGAAGCCAGAAGGGGCAGAGGTCCAGAACAGCGGTCCTGAGCCGTGGGGCCTGTAGAGGCCAGCAGCTGTGACACTAGGACACAGGCCAGGAAGAGTCTATGGTATGGCCCTGAGGTGAGGTTGACGTGAGGCTGTGGGCAAAGCACCCAGGGAACACAGACAGTGAAAGACTGGAGTGAGGTGGTTGGCGCAGAGGTTGCTGCACAGAGGGTCCCTGAGTGCCAAGAATGGTGTAACACTTGGGGCCATTGACTTTTAATTAGTAGCCATGACCTGTGAATGGGACTTTACGCTAAAAGGGGTGGACTCGAGAGCACTTAGCTGGAGGGCTAAGGTCTTAAAGTGGACTCGGGAGAAAGTTCAGCATGGCAGAGGCGGAGCCTAGACCACTTGGAGGGGACCTCTGGAGCAATTCTCCAGAAACACCACCAGGAGGCACCCTGCATGTAAGTCACGTGCTGCAAACTGCCTACAATAACATTTAAGAAAGTTGAACCAAAAAATCATTTTGAACTGAAAAATCAATTTGATTTTCTTCTGATCATTCTTTCTTTTTAAAGACTTGTAGTAACCAAAGAAATCTGGCAAATCCTACATGAGTTTGAGACACATTTCAGTGTTGCTGTATCTGCATTTTTTGCTGAAAAAAGTTTTGGATGAAAAATTTCATCCTGCTTTAGTGAGCAATCACTCATCTGCCCTGAGAATTCCCTTTTCACTGAAAGTAGCTTGGAGGTCTACTCTATCACATGTGTTCTGTGTCCATCTGAGCTCAGTAGCTGGTTTAAAGAGACATGCAGTAGAAGCTCTGTTTCCATTACATCTGTCCCAGTCGACAGTGTAATGAATGACCCACTATTGCTAGTGATTGAAGCTTGGTTCTTAGTTTGAACTAACCGGCCATTGAAATGAATGGGGATCGCTAATTCGAACTAAGCAAGTGCCATGAATGGTACTTGCTTAGTTCAAACTAAGTTTTCCTAGTTTAAATTAAGCTAATTCGAACTATCTAAAATTAGTTCAAATTCATTAGTTCGAACTACTAATTTGAACTAATTTTAGCAAGTGTAGACATAGCCAAAGAGTGCAGTGGGCAACAGCCAATTATATTTGCTTCATTAAATAGACCAATTGATTATAGCATGCCTATCATGTGGTTTCATGATGCGAATTTTCCATTTTTAAGGGTCCAGATCACACCAAAGGTGACTATTGAGAATGATGCTTTATAAGTTCAATTAAATAAATACATTTAATCAAACATACTGTACAAATACAAGCAAAGAAGCCAGTAAAGTCATTCAACTTCTCCCCCACAGCCTCTGGAATATTCACTCTCAAGGAGAATCATTTGCCAAAGGTGTACTTGTACTTCCTTTTCTGTCCACTTCCATTTACCTCAGAGCCATAATGGGCGTGGGCACCAGGAAGTCCCAATTTCTAACCCCAGCTTCAACACCTCCCTGTGCAACCTGTAGCAAGGCTTATTGTCTCTCTGGTTCAGCTTCCCCATTTGTAAAACTGAGATTAAAACATTTACCTGGGTCACTAAGATGTTCTGAAGTTCGATTAATTAGGTGATGTTTGTAAAACCAGAATCTGATGGTTTTAACAATTGCCTACTGGAGAAACAAATATGGTCAAGGGTGATTCACAGAGGAAAGAGGAATTTGATTTATTTGTGCTGCATCAGTATATTAGGCTGTTGCTATTTTGTTATTATTATTCATTTTCTTAGCAGTGCTCAGAGAGAGGCCTCAAACAGGTGCCTCTTATTATCTAAATAAATGCAGAAGTTATTAGCGCTATTCCTCCTCACTTGATGCCTCAGAAGCTTTTTAACTGGTAAATTTGTGTCTAAAGTGAGAATAATTTTATCAGGCCTTTTAAACAAGCTTTTTGCTTTCTATACTTTTCTAATTAAAATAAACAAGGAGTCCTGTGGGACTTTTAAAGACTAACAAATTTATTTATCGCATGAGCTTTTGTGGGAGAAAATCCCCACTTCGTTGGATGCTTTGAAGTGGGATTTTCTCCCATGAAAGCTCATGAGATAAATAAATTTGTTAGTCTTTAAACGTGCCACAGGACTCCTTGTTTGTTTTGCTAACCTAGACTAACACGGCTATCCCTTTGGAACTTTTCTAATTAAATGGCCATTTACGGCGCTTCTCTTGGAAGCAATTTGCGTAATATCCTGACATGAACACTGTAAACTCCTTGGGCTAGAGAGAAAAACGCAAGGCACGCACAGTAACTCACTAAGATGTGGTGGCAGTTGCTAAGGGAATATGCAAGATGCTGGTGCAAATTAAGATTCCTCTATTCCCAGCTGCTCTGTCTCCCTTGTTGCGACACCTCTTACCTAGTTTCAAACTGACCTTGCCCCAGTATTGAGTGTGATCGCATGTTTTTTAGTCGTGGACAAGAAGGGAAAAGAAGCAAACATCTGGTTAGCAGAGCTGCCAAGTGAACATTCTTTCATTGTTTTTAACCTTTCAAACCCTTTGTTTTCTGCCCGAAAGTCTATTTGATAAATGTATGAAGTGCCACGGGGCCCTGATTAGAAGGCATTCCAGTCCTGATTTGCTCAGTATCACATTGGGAGAGCTCCATGGAGTCACTCTGGTATAAACCTGAAGTAAGGCAGTTGGGGATCAGTCCCACTCTCTTTTTGTATAGGGGTTTAATCCAACTCCCATGGAGGAAAAATGGGCATTTTGCCACTAACTCAGCAGGACCTGAGACGGAGCCTTCGCTTTGTCACGGCACTGTAACCGTGTTCAAATGCATCTTATGCCAAACACTGTGCTTCCCAGTTTCAATAAATCTCAGGGTTTTTTTTCCAATATAGCTAGTGGTTTTTAACTGAAAACAATAACTTTGCTGATGCTCCGTTCAGAACACTGGCCCACCCTAAGCAAGTGCAGGAGGGCTGCTCCATCAAGAACAAAGAGGTGCTTTTAAATGATCAAACTCAAGATGGACAAGACACGTATATTTCCCTTCTCTGTCTGTCTTGTACTTTCCGTGCCATGTTCAGACTGCAATTCTCAGAACGCTAGGTATTTAGGGCAGGAAGTTTAAAGGTATTTTGACACGTAACTCCCACTAATTTAAATAGCACCTTTATACTTAAAACCTCCCATCTCTTAAATACTAATGTGAGAAAGAACTTGGATAATATGATCAAAGAAAAAACACTGAGCAAAGTGTCTTGTTTTAGAGCAGTAGTTCCCGATCTTTTTGACTTGAGGGTTACAAATATCAGTTTTATAACCCTGAAGGGCCACCACTCTTTGCCAGCAGCTCCTTTCCCTCCCACTGCGGCCAAGAGACAGAAGATCAGCAAGGAAGATCTCCTGACCCCTTGTCTGCAGCAGGGAGCCTGCAGCAGCAGTGCACGCCACCCGGGTACTTAGCCAGTGGCTCCCTTCTTTGGCCAACAGGAAGAGAGCCATGGGCCACTCTGAAAGGCACCATGGCTTGGGAACCATTGGTTTAGAAACTTGTTCAATGGCCTTTCTAAATTAGCTTTTGCATTGATAGTTGCTTGGAAAGGAAGATTTTGATGCTTTATAAAAGTTTGCCCCTCTTTTCTCCATCTGTGAGAGGGAGTTTGTAGTGCGGAAAGTCCAAGACTAGCAGCATTAATCTGAGCCAGGCATGTTGCAGGCTGGCCTTGTGCAATGCCTTCTCATGCAGCTCTGTCAACTCACATCTATACTGATCAACTAAACTGCTGTTGCAGTCCTGGACCTCATTTGCCTGAAGACTGCTCGTCTCCACTGATGCTAAATCTGCAGGGTGGTTTTGTGATGTGCATCCAGGGGGGACAGGAAACAACCACTTTCATAGCTGCAGCTCCATGTGGGACATTTTAAGCATATTGTTCAGCCCATTTGCCTATTTGGAGAAAGAAAAAAAGTGCATCTAACCATACGTTTCAGTTAAAAAAAGTCCTTGTGGGCTTAACTGGTAATGCTAATGGGATAAAATTCTGCCGCTCTGCAAACAAAGGCTCCATGTGTCCTAGAACTCCTGCAGGGCTGAGAATGAGGTTGATTCCCGGCAATTAATAATGTATGATTTAAGTAAGGGCTGAGTGGTTGAGCACTTTCCTTGCTCAGCCAGCTAAAAGGGGGACACCTTGTCTGTATGGGCTTTGTATTTGCATGGCTACAATTAAATACTCAGCATAATTTCATTGTATATGGATGAATGCCACCCCTGCCCCTTGACCCTCTCCTTCCTCTCCCCCGATGATGGGAAATGGTATGTGTGGCTGGTTTGGGTTACAAATCCCTGTGTTTTAACTGAACGGGGAAATGAAATGTTGTTTTTCAATGTATGCTGCCCTTTGATTATATAAACTGTTTAGCCTGCTCTGATGGAAAAGTCACCATCAGTGAAACAGAACTCAGAAAAGTGGCCAACCCTGCTTTTCAGCATTGTAAAAGAAGGGAGGGGTGGTGTCAGCTGTGTGTCCGGCAATGCCTACGTCTACTCCCAGTGTTAAATGACAATCAATGATTTGTTGGAGAGTCTTTTGTTATTTTGATCAGGGATATGCCTTTGCTGTCCTAAAAGCTGAAATCACTAAGAGCTGAAATTGCTAAAAAACCAACTGAGATCAAGCAGCGGTTGGTGCCTCTGAACAGGAGAGCAGCTTGCAAGTGGATGCCTGGCAGGGAGTGGGTGGTGTGAGCAGCCAGTGGTTGGCATCTGTTGATAAAGAGCGCCAGCAGATGGGACATGGTATGATCTGGAGGTGGCAGAAGACAACTAGAGGAGACTGGCAGAGGCCAATCCCACCAACCTCCCAAGAGCTGGATGCTAAAACTATGATGGTTAGTATGGAGGTAATGGAGAAGTGAAGGTAATGCTCTATGTACACTGAGGTGGGGTGAGTTCTGCTTGTTGGTTTTTGTGTGAATCCTGCACTGCACTGTCTCCCCCAATCAGTGTTGGTTTTGATATTGCCTCTCTACAGTTTCATTTTACTCTTCAAAGTTTTATGTACTACTCAGACTTGTGCTTGCAAGCAGGAAAGCATTGCCTTTCTCGGGTGCCCAGGGAATAGCGCATGATTTCCCAGGAGACTGGGTGGGGGCTCGAGCCAGTTGGTATTGTAACCTTGTTAGGAACCCTTAGACATAGAACCTGGCCTTTTGCTGCTTGGCCTGGTAGAAGGGTTACAACTAGAAAGAAGGAAGCAGGGTCATGAGAGGACAGGGCTAGGAAGTCAGCAGGGTGCTGGGTGTGGGGCAAGAGCATGGGAAGGTGGGACAAAGGGGCTGAGGTGGCTAGAGTGTTAGTTAAGGGGAAATGAGGGCAGGAATGGGTGTGCACAGGAGGGGAATGGGAAGCTGTTAGTCCACTAAGGCCTGTTCCCTTGTGGGGAAAGTGGGAAGGAAAAAGGCCCACACAATGCACTTGCAACAGGGGATTGAGGGGCACTGCAGCAGTAACTTTTCACTCACCCTCGAGGTGCGTGTGAGAGCCTGGCAGCTATGCAGGAGATGGTGGCATGAAACCTGGCATTGCACTGGAAACTGTAGTGAGTGGCTCTGTGGTTGTGGGCCAGGTCACAGTGCTGGAGTGGGGGGCCAGCCCAAGCGCAGGATGAATACAGGGTAGGCTTATTCCAATTCTCTGCTTTAGACCGCCGCCCCCCCCCCCACCAACAAAATCTCCTGCCCCCAGTGGGCAGGACCTGAAGGCCCCCTCACCAGGACTTCAACCCCCCGAGGACAGGACCCAACCTCCCCAGGGCCTCCGTCTCATGCTTCCATGAGTAGGACCTGACCACCCCACCAGGAGTTAGTAGGGGTTCCTGGGACTAATGAGAGGGCTGGGATTCAATGGGGAAAGGGAATATTTCAGTGGGCAGGGGAGAGGTTTCTGGAACTAACAGGGGCTTGGGGTGAGGTTCAAAGGGAGTGAAATAGAGATGGTGTGCCCGAGGCTTTGGGATCCTGGAAGTGTAAACCCCTGCTGGGGTGCCATCATTTGAAAACAAATGCCACCAGCTCAAAATAGGAGTGGAACCCATCCCAGCCCTTGCCAGGACCCAAGCTCATGTCTCTTGGTCAATACCCACCTGGGCTTCTGGCTGCAGGACCTGAATCAGTCATGGGCTCCCTTTTGTCTTGGGCTAAATGGTTTAGGGAGAGGAAGGAGGGATTCTGAGATTGACCTTAGGCACTCTTTTCAGGTGCCCTTGGTAATTGGGGTGACGACTTGAACCCTCTTGAGGAGCAGAGGAGGAACCTGGGGCTTGTCTTCTCCTAGGGACGCTAGACCTATCTTTGTCCTTTTGTCTATAGGACTTCTGGGATTGGAACGTTTACTGCTGTGACTGCTGAGGCTGCACATTTGGGAGATTACAGCGTGTACAGACCCACAGAAGCCATAGCCCAGCCTACTGCGTCAACCAGTCTCTTGTCTGTCTGGTCAGGGAGAAATGACCTGTTAAAGGGAAGGTCCTGAATAGACCGCGGGACCTTTTGTGAAAGACCTGAGGCCTTTACCCACAAAGCATGCCGCACGCAAACTGAGTATCTCTTGAGGGGAGAATCTCTTAAGGGGACACTATAGCAGGTCATATTGGAAGGAGAATTGTCTACCTGGAAGGAGGTTACTACCAGAATTCCCCAAGGATTGGTTTTAGGACCAATCTTATTCAACCTTTTTATTACTGACCTTGGCACAAAAAGTGGGAATGTGCTTCTTTTTTCCTGCTGGCTGTGCTCCCCAGTGGACAGCAAGTGGGGGCTTTTATGGCCCGAGGCCGCACAGGAAGGGGCAGACCCAGAAGGGGAGCCTGAGCAGTGCCGCATGCTGTTCAGGCTCAGCCAACGTGTGCCAGGGGTTGCTGACCCCAGGGCTAGATGATCATATTGGTCCCTTCTGACCTTAGGCTATGTCTACACTTGCACTTTTAAGTCGACTTTAACTAAGTCAACTTAGTTAAGTCGACTTAGTGTGTCTACACTTACAATTAAAGTCGACTTAAAGGGGAACTTACAAAGTCGACCTAGAGCGTCCACACTGGATGCTCTAGGTCGACTTTGTGGGGCTAGGGGGACCTTGGGCAGGTCCACGGTGTGGGTGTGAACAACCATTGTCTCCTTAATGTTTAGGAATTTGCCAGGTAGAATGGTCCCAGGGAGTATCCTGATGAGCCATTGAGGATATAAAGAATACAACCATTGTATCCTTAATGGCTCATCAGTTTACTCCCTGGGATCATATCACCTGGCAAATTCCTAAACATTAAGGAGACAATGGTTGTTCACACCCTCCCCTCTAAAACATTTGTCCAGATTGACACAAGTTAAAGTATGGATATAACATCAAATTCTTAACTTCTAATCGAAATACTATTCCTAGACATAAACTATATAATCATTCCCAGCAAATTACTACCTTTCTATTGATACCAAACATGACATAGTTCCTATGGATTATAGCATTTCTGAGATAGCCACAGAAAGTAATATCATAAATGCTTCCGTAAATCCAGACAATGTCACACTGTGCCCACATGCCCTGCCCTTTGGGGGGGCTCTTGATAACCTTAAGATTCAGGTCTCATCTCCATGGGGAATGCCCATGAGGCCCAACAGGGCCATTGAGCTGTATGGGTCAGTGTCTGGAGTTGAGGAGGTAGGGGGCGTCCCCCTGTTGGAGGACCTCAGAGGAACAACCGTGGCATCCTTAGATGCCTGGCACCGTTTGGGAGGGGAGAGGGACATCTGACTTCTGGATTTTCTCCCCAGGCGGACACTGCTTTGTTGACCTATAGGAGGAGGAACTACAGTACCGGGATTGGTGCCACCACATCAGGGCTGCAGGCCTGCCTTCCTCCGAGAGCTGCCAATGAGCAGCAGTCTCTCTCAGGGCCTACGGGGGAAGCACCGGAAATTACCTTGAAAGAGCAGTCCTGCATCAGGTCTACCTTCCCTGCCAGAAGTCCAAACCTGCCAGTGAGCAGAGATTGGCTTTCCTTCTACACTACCCCTTATCTGAGCTCTGTAACTTCTCCCTACAGGTTTGAAACCTGCTGCAGGGCTAGTGGAATGGGGCTGACTGAGCCCACAGCCCTTTCTTAGCCAATGTGGGGACAGTGCACCCCATCAAAGAGCTGCTTTGCTCACTCTGCCCCTCCCTGCAATGTCACACATGATTTGCAGTGAGGAGGGATATGCCATCACAATTTTCACAGTTCCAGGGTGGGGAGAAGGCAGGGCATAAAGGCAGACAAGCTTTTTATTTTCCCCACTTGTGAGGGCAGTTCTTGTGAAGAAGTTCTGAGTTTTTTGTTCGGCAGAGAGGGGGGTATTGACTGGTTGGAGGCCCTGAGGTAAACATTTTCAGGCTTGTCAGTAAAACAGCTAGGCCGCTTCCATCCTTCCTCCTCTGTCTGAAACCCCTGCTGGTCCCCAAGAAAAGGGGGAGCGCTCCATTTTCCAGAGCAATGGCTCTGATTGGCTACCTTCTTCATTATCCCACCTCCAGTGTAAGAGCAGCCAATCAGGCAGGGATTTCCCCAGCTACTAGTATAATTCCCTGCAGTCTTTTGAGGTCAGAAGCCCCATAGGCTATAGGGAAATCCTGTAGAGTTGGCAGTTTTGTTTTTGCTTTGAGGTCCTACTCCTATCCTCTGTTTTCTGGAACTTGGCAGTCCTTCTGCTCAGCTCAACTGGAGAAGACACCTGCAAAACCTCAGGGTTAGGGCTGGTGGGAAAAAAATTAGTTGAAAGTCCACTTTTTGTCCATGTATTTTTTTTTAATTGGCTGCTTGCCTCAAATGTTTGATTTTTGGTTGAAACAACAAATGCCTACACACAGAAATATTTTGATTCTGAAATGTCATTTTGATGTTGGGAATGGCAATTTGGTTACTTCCTCATTCTTCTCTATAGCTTGGGCTCCTGGATTATACTACATCTTCCATATTGGATAATACCCTTGGGTTCGTATGATGCACCAGCTCCCTTCATCAAGAAGGGAGAATGCAGTACATCATTAGAACTGTGGTTGAGGTACCTGCAGCAGTATTTCCAAATTGTTTATCAGCTGAAATAAGTGTGGTGGCATTTGTAATGAAATGCTAAACTGTTTTATACTAAGTCACCAGGTGCCACTATATGTACCTCATTTAAGCTACCCTCCGCCATACCTTGCAGAGCATGAAAATATCTTAGGCTATGTCTACACTTGTAATTTTAAGTTGACTTAGCATGTCTACACTTAAATTTAAAGTCGA
>ML686102.1:960041-1112784 GCA_007922175.1 Pelusios castaneus
GGGGCAAAGGGGGACAGGGACCCTGGCAGGGCATAGGGCCAGGACTCTGCCCTGCCCTGTGGGGGGGCATGCCAGGCTCCCCCTGTACCCCCCCCCCAGCAGGGAGGGAGTCCTGGAGTAGTCCTAAGTCGACTTAGGGCTACTCCAGGTCTACACTGGCTTAAGTCGACTTTAAAACGTCGACTTAAGCCTTAAGTCGAACTAAAAGGAGGTTTAATAAAGTCGACTTAATTTTCATTAATTTGACTTTATTTTCCGTAAGTCGACTTAAGCAACTTGCTTAGCTAAGTCGACTTAAATTTACAAGTGTAGACATAGCCTGAGAACTGGTGTCACCCAACAGAGCTCTGACTAGCTTTGGAGGTATTCTGAACTGCATGGGCTAATTCACCAGAGAAACGATTTACAGAGATAAAACTTTGAACTGTGTGATCAAAGGACCAGAGACGAACCACTTTCTCAGCTGCAGTGTGGCAGCCAGGATGGGTCTAGTGGGAAAGGTGGAGGAAATTGGTGGAGGATTTAATTTAATGGACTTTTGAAATGTGATCTAATACAAATCAACTTAAAAGACAATGCTGAATCATGCAATAAACAACCCGCCCAGGCAGACCTTGAAAGAGACTAGCTGCAAATTTAGAGAATTACAACCCGCCCAGGCACACCTTGAAATAGACTAGCTGCAAATTTACAGAATTCAGAGGATGTCATTATCAGGTCGTAGTAGACTATTTTTCCAGGTATCTACCAATAATGTACTTGACATACCTAACATGTCACCATGTAACAGATACTGAAGTGCACTTTTGCTCACTTTTGGCATTCCAGAACAGCTGTGACAGACAGACCACAATTCATTGCAGCAGAATTTGTCATTCTGAAGCAAATACGATTTTGATTACTAGCAGCCCACACTACCCACAAGTGAATGGGGAGGCTGAGAAAGCTGTACAGACAGCCAAGAAAATCCTACAGCAGGAAGATCCTTCCTTGCTCCTCTGAGTTACAAATCAAGACAGATTGCAGCTACTGGATATAGTCCAGCACAACTCCTGCTGGACTACTGTTCCGACTTTGGAAAAGAATCTACCTCCAAAGTGATTGGACACAATGAGGAGTAGCTAAATTGGATAAAAAGGCAAAAAGAGCTTACAGACAGTTACAACACATGCCACTCGGAGGATAGCCAGGTCTAGAACATGCTGATTGTGTTCATGTCAAATTGGATGGAGAAAGATAGAGAACTTTAGTTGTTGTAAAGGAAAAGAATTCATCGCCCAGATAATATGTGATCAAGACTAACAGTTCAACAAAAACTGTTGACCTCTGATATTTTACTCAAAACAACAAACTTGGATGGTTCAGAACAGCAAGAAGAAAACTCAAAGGGTATCTCTACACTAGCAATTTAGGTTGACTTAAGGACTCTTAAGTCGACCTAAATTACTTCATGTCTACACCTGACTTTCATTAAGTCAACTTGAGAAATTCCTTAAGTCGACTTCATGAAAGCTTAAGTTGACCTAATGGGTGGTTGTTATTAGGTCAACTTAAGCTTTCATGAAGTCGACTTAACGAAAGTCAGATGTAGACATGGAGTAATTTAGATCGACTTAAGGGTCCTTAAGACGACCTAAATTACTAGTGTAGACATACCCAAAGATTCTAGACTGACCGCAGCCAATATTTGCAACTAATGGATAGTCAGATGACTACATTGTTATATGCTCGGGTTATGTAATTAGAAAACCAGGACAATTCAGAGACACTTAGACTGATATGTACTTAACTTCAAAGATAGAATGATAGTGCAAACATTGTAAATAGGAATGTAGAACTAAAAAGGGCAGATGTAATGGAATGCCGAATTGTATTGTACTGTTCAGCCACTAGGTAGAGCTGTGTGTAAAACACCTTGTTTAAGCTACTCTCTGCCATATTTGGCAGAGCATTAAAGGATCTCATTACAAACACAGCTGGTGTGTGTTTCACTCAGAAGGAAGCTCTGTAGCCAGCAAATATCTGGTACAGGAATGTGACAGGGTTCTTTTTGTTTCTGTTTGTTTTTTGGTTTTGCCAAAAAATCAGAATTGTATGTTTAGAGAGGTCTTTCCAGCTAGCTATGCCCAGGTTTATTAACAGAGGAAGGAGATGCTGTAACAGATGCTATAACAGAGGAAGGAGATGTCAGCACCTTCTGTAGTGCCAGTTCTCCCTCTTACACTGTATTTTTTCCAATTTAGTTGACAGAATCATAGACAATGAGGACTGGAAGGGACGTTAGGAAATCATCTTGTCCAACTTCCTGCTCAAAGCAGGACCCAAGCTGCTACTAAGCTTCAAATTTTTGTACATCTCCCTGGGTGACATTTTGTGTAAAGTATCTAATAAGCTAATTTACATATTTTCAATTAATTTACATATCAGCATACACTAACTTTAAAAGGTGGCTTGGATTTAGTGCTGGTGAAAGGCTGTCTGGGAGGCCGCAGCACACTCTCAAAACTATACACGCCTTAGTCACCAGGGTGTGACAAGGTACCATACTGTGTTGCTAACACAAGCTTACCATGAAGCATAGTCATTCTGAAAAGACGACTTGGGTCAGGCCTGTTAGACTAAGGTTTATATTCCAAAAGCAGCCCAAAGTAACTTTGTGCTACGTCTCCATTATGGATAGAATGGACAAATTACTGTTGTCTCCCACTAGTGGAGGCTGCTGAGAGCTTGATTAATAAGAAGGGTGGTGAAGTGAACAGAAATATTAACAGCAATTCTGCCTAGACTAAAAATTGAGAGAATTAGAAGCCACATGAAAGAGTCTGTTGTGAGACTTGCTGTGTTATTTGTGCCCTCCTTGTGCAGTGAAATCAGAGGGAAGGGTATGTTTAGCAGTATTGTCATTTTAGTTTCCATCAGCATTGGTCTTCATCAGATCTAGTTTAAGCCTTAAAAAGAGACCCATGATGTTTGTGATAAATAGATATTGACAGATAAAATGCCATTATGAATAGGGAGGTAATCTAGAACTTGGGTGCTATGCCTACTTTTGTCATTTTCCTACTGTGTGATCTTGGGCAAACTTCTATATGTTCTCCAATCCTTTGTTTGCCTTGTTTATTTAGTCTGCGGTTGAGAGTCTCTTTCGTGTGTGTGGTTGAGACTCCTATTCCATGGGAAAATACAACATGCTGAAATTTGTTTTCATTTCAAATTGGAACAAAACCAACAAATTGCAAAATTTCCCACAAAATGAAATTAAAAAAAAAATTGTTTCAAGTCAATCAAAACGTTCCATTTCAATAAAACAAGTGTTCTTGTCCAGTTACTGTTTCATTTTCTATTCTAATGTAATTTAGAATATAATAAAATATATTTTAAACTAAAAATATTCCCTTCTGATGTGGTTGAAATAGAACCTTTGAACTTTATCAAAAACACTTTTGTTCAATTTTTTTTCTAAATTAAAATTTCATTAAAATTGACACATTCTCTCAGTATTTTCTGATGGGAAAAAAACATTCCATTGAAATTTTGACTAGCTCTCCTTGTAAATTCTTCAGACTGTGTCTTACTATGCATGTTCTGCAACCAACACAATGTGGCTCTGGTCAATGACAGTGCTGTAGACACTACTATACTATAAGTATGGATGAATCAGTTTACATGCTTCCTAAGATACACAAACAAGGGAATCTAGGCAGACCGATACTATTTTGGCCATTCTTTGATGGAAGGAATAACAGACCTCATAGAAATCCTCCTCAAACAACTCATTACACATAAGGCCAGCTTCCTCCACGACACTATCAACTTCCTCCAGAAACTTCACAACATTAACAACCTCCCCAATACCACCATCCTTGCCACTATGGATGTCACCTCCTCGTACAGCAATATCCCTCACCATGATGGCATTGCTGCCTGCTTCAAATACATAAAAGATAATGCATAATGTTCAGAAATCCATTGAAAACAGATTGCTAAATTCATTCATTTTATCCTCACCTACAATTTCACTTTTAACAACACATACTTTGTTCAAACCATGAGAACAGCTGTGGGTACTGGGATGACTCCCTAATTTGTCAACTTTTTCATGTGCCACCTCAAGGAAGAATTTCTGGAAAAATACGCCATGAAACCAATGCTATTCCTCAGATACTTTGAAGATATTTTCACCCTCTGGAGCAGTGGTTCTCAACTTTTCCATACTACTGTACCCCTTTTAGGACTCTAAAGCCTGAGCCCCACTATCCATGGCTCAAGTGCAAGTTCTACTGCTTGAGACTGAAGCATGTAGCTTAGCTTTGTGGGGCCTCAATGGTGTGAGGATCAAGGCAATTGCCCTGCTCTCCACTCCCTTATGCTGGTCTATACTTGTGACCACCCTAAACACATTCCATAACCCTCAGGTTGAGAAACACAGGCCTAGATGAGTTGAGTTGACCTAGCCCCTGGAAGACTGCTATGTACCCACTGGGATACACATACCCCTCATTGAGAACCACTGTTCTGGACAGAAGAGCTAAACTTTCTCATAGATTTCTACCAAATCATCAACAACCACACGCATCCATCAAACTTTCTCTAGTACACTTCCACCCCACCTCAACTTCCAGGACAAAATAACCAGCTTCAACAATGGAACCCTACAGATGACTATATACAAGAAACCCACGAATCACCACATGTACTTTCACAAATCCAGCAACCACGTTAGAGACACCAAAAATATCTGTTATCTACAGACAGGCACTCAGCTACCACAGAATTTGTTCCAAAGAAAGTCTGTAACACACTTAAAATATTTTCACTAAGCAAAGACACGCCACCAGAAAAGTCGATCACTTTATAGACTGGACACTTAAATACACTGTGGGAACCTTCTTCAATACAAAAAAAAAAAAAAAAAAAAAACGCAAAAAGACCCCTCTGACCTTACACCCCTAGTTGTCACCTACCAGTCCACACTAGACCCCATATCATCAAACAATTTTCAATCCATATTTGATGGGGACCCCATCCTGACAGAAATATTTGCTGAATTCCATCTTCTGGTCTTTAAACAACCTCTCAACCTCAGCCTCATCATTAGAAAGAAGTTCCCCGCAGACCAGGACACACAAACTCAAAGTGGCACCAGACCCTGTCAGAACACTAGCTGCAAAACAGGCAGACCTATCTGTGACAATGATCAATACCCCATAATAACACACCTTTCAAGATCCATGGGTCGTATGCATGCCTATCATAACATATGGTGTACCTCATGCAGTGTATGAAATGCCCCAATAACAACTACTTGGTGAAATCAAACCATCGCATATTCTTGAATGACCTCATACAGAAAAATGATAAAAGACAAAACCCTGTATCACCTCTGATTGAACACTTTTCATAGAGCAAACACTCTATATCTGATCCTTCAATATTTGTCCTCATGGGAAATCTGTCCAACACTTTCAAAAGGCAAGCCTGGGACCTAAAATTTATAATTCTGCTAGACACCAAAACCCATGGATGTAACAGGAACCCTGCTTTTATGGCTCATTACAATAATTTGTAACATGCCACACTGTTTGCTACCCTTGGCTATGCCTACACTTTCAACTTAGTCCCTGTCCCCACCAAGCTTTCATTAGGTCGACAAGAAAACCCTTAAGTCGACCTAATGAAAGCTTAGGTCGACTTAGTAAGACCTGCTGGTTAGGTCGACCTAACCCTCCTTAAGTTGACCTAACCCTCCTTCAGGTCGACCTAAGCACAGTGTGGACGCTTAAGTCCACTTTATTAAGTCGACCTATGGGCAGTTAGGTCGACTTAAAGTGGACTAAGTCCATGTCCATGGAAACCACTTTGTTAAGTTGACTTAATAAGGTTGACTTTAAGTCAACCTAAGTTTTTCTAGTGTAGGCATAGCCCTTAATGGCTCAATTCAAGTTCCTTATGCATAAAAATCTACCTCCCCCCCCCACCAATTGCTCATTTCATTTCAAGTGCCTGCCTCCTGCACATTAACCCTTCTGCTTAACAATCTATCCCAATTTGTAGTTAGCTCAGGCACTCTTCTTACTTCCACACAACTAAAGCAGAGTTCTGTGTAGCTCAAGAGCTTGTAAAGAAGTTGGCCCAGGATGCCATTCCAAGCAAACTGAACATTATGTGCCATTTGGGTAGAAATTATGTGCACACATATGTATTGATACCACCAGTGTAGCTGAGGTCCTCTTTCGCCACTATGTCAATTTCAGTCATTCTAATCTGTCTCCAGCTGTTCTGTATGGAGGAATAGTTCATGTGAAAGTGAGCTCCAAGCAATGCATGCTGTCCCTTCAGGCATCATATCCACTACCCATTATTTTGCTCTATGAGTTTAACCATATCTCAGTCTATAATACTGAATAGAAGAACTTAATCATTCTGATCAATCTGTCATGGATTCCCCTATTGTGTAAGAGGCATACAAAACCTTCTTAATGAACATCAAACTTTAGCTGTTAAAAAAAGCAAACACTTTATTCTAGCCATTGGGGGCTGTAAACCTGTGGGTGCTGCCACAGAGGCCACCAGCCAGTTCCCGGCCAAATGGGGTAGTCACCTCAGCCCCTCGGCAGGGCGGCAGATCCTAAAGTCAATTGCCCCCAGGTGGGGCGGGGCAGGCACAGAGTCAATTGCCCCCGGCCCCCAGGTGGGGCAGGGCAGGCATGAGAGTTAAACTCCTCAGCAGGGTTACTAGGGTTTGAGAACTCTGGGTGGTTGAGAGTGACAAAGAGTGAGGAAGGGGGACGCAGGCCCACCCGACTCCACTGCGTCCCAGCCCAGGACCCTATCCAGTGGTGGAGTGGTCGCCACTGGAGCCAGCAGGGCTCTGACTGAAACACGCTGGCACCAGCTGACTTGGCCACCAGCTGTGTGGCGGCTAGGCACGCCTGGGCCATTTCCTCCCTTCCCGGACCCGGGTACCTGGAGCCGTAGAGTTTCTTCCCTGTTGTAGTAGGTACAGGCCCAGTACAAGGCCCTTAGCAGTTACAGGCCCAGTATAAGGCCTCTAGCCTGAACCAAAGTAATGTCAAGACATTCCTAAACCAAGGCACGTCAGGAAAGTTGGCAAGAAAAGGATAAATGTTATGGGAACATAACTAAGCACATTATAAGAAACCAGGTACCAAGACGCCCTGGAACATTCCTTAGATAAGGAAGAACAGGGACATGATGGATAGTGGGAACCAACATGAACAAAGTAATAGGCGGCACCTAACTACATTAAGGGGTCGAACCTTGATACGTCAGAAACATTGCAAAAGTTTCATCTGAGTGTATAAAAATGTGTTTCTGGGGTGTGTTAGGGGTCCGGCCTAGGGGGCAGTGGAAAATCCCACCACTGACTGAGCCGAGTCCATTGTCCTAGGGTCAGTATCCGTAGAGTGCCCTTGGATGAGTCTTAGAGCACTCCAGGGGAACTGCTGCTGTATCCACCGTGACAATAAACCTGGTCGACGTGCCTTCGTACCTTACTGGACTCTGTGGTTATTGGGGGTTCTCTTCGGGTCTGTTGTGTCAGCTATCTGCAGGAGCTGGGGCAGCACTTAGAGGGAACACACGCACGCAGCCGAGTGATACTAACATTGGAGAGAGCAGAGCACCACACCGGAAGCCTCTGACAACACCTGTCGGTGGGGTAAACGGCTCGGGGAATCCCAGAGAGGCCCTCTGTGTCCATTGGTGGTAGGTCTGGCAATTCCTCTGGTTCTTTGGTAGAGGGCAGCTCCTCCAGGTCATAGGGCCCAGCGGCTGGTGGCTGTTCCTCATGGTATTCGGGGTCCTTGGCTGATGGGAGTTCCTCGAGGTCGCAGGTGATCAGCGGTTCCTCAAGTTCACCGGGGAAAGAGGTTCCAGGCTTGGCTCACGGGGGAGCCAGGAATGCTTTCTCCAGGCTCCAGTCTCAGGAATCCCCTCCCAGTCACTGGGGCCCGGTATACTCGGTGGGCCATCTTGCCCTCCAGCCCAGGGGGCCCGGTCCATGGCCTCAGAGGCAGCACGTCCTGCCTCCACGGCTGCTCAGGCCCTACTGAGCTGCCTGGTTGGGCTTTTATACCTCCCCTTCCTGCCTGGGCCCCGCCCCTCTGCTTCCAGGGCTAAAGACCTGCAGTGCTACTGTCTGGCCAGGGGGGGTGTTCAGGCCTGTCCTCAGGCCCAGGCTCAGAGGAAGGCCAGGGTCCTTTGCTACAGGGGCACAGCACATAATACAGTCACCTTAATTACACAGTAGTTACAGTGTAATTACACTGTATCTCTATATTGATGCATTTAATTTTTACAGCTGGAAGATTCACTACTTGACTGAACGATGTCCTTTAGTCTTAGACTTAATGCATATGGGCCAGATTGTGAAACATATACTATTTATGGTGAGTTGCAACTCATTCCACAAGATCCACTGAAATCAATGGACCTTGTGGCTCACTACCACTCAATGTGCCCTTTTACAAGACTTACTTGCTTCCCTTCTTTGTGTCCATGAAACCCAAACATCATCTTACCTGTGTCTTGCAGTAGGGCAACTGGGTTAGCTCTCCTTCATCCAACTACAATCCTGAAGAGCACTAGTTAGAATTTAGATTTATGTAGTGAGGCTTTGTGAAGACGAATGAACCCTAAGCCATGCTAACACGGTGAGTAACAGCAAGGACTGGGTTTTTTTCTCTAACAAACATTTTCATGTTTTTACACTCTCTTACACTCAGAATCAATCTGATCTTAAATGCCTTTAATTATTATGTCTTTTAATTTAACATGATTTTGTTTTTTTAAATCTGCACATTTATTGGGTGATAAAGTTGGCAGTGTTGCTGTGCCAGGCTTTCAGTAGAGCAAAAAGGTGCTAGATGAGCATGGTACCTTGTGAGAAGAAATGTACTACAGAGTTCTTTCACCTTCATCCGGTAACCTAAGCACAAAATACTGCTCCTCTAGTTTCCACACCATGAGTTAATTTCAGGCATTGGCACTGGTTCTTTCATTGTTAATTTTGTGTGCAGGGGTTTCTGTTCTTTTTCTTGCTTTGTGGCTTTTGCTTGTATTTCCACTGAAAAGGAGCCTGCTTTGAAGCTTGAAGCTGAGTATGTTCTTCAAGAACTGGAGGTTATTCCAAAATGTTATTACACTATTAGTACAAATAAACCATGACATTTCCTCTTTCAGCACATCTAGGAGGAATTTTTACATAGTTTTAAGACTCATGAGTGACTCCTGCTTGATACAACCAGTCATTCTGGACCACCAGCTGCTCCGAACACTGAAGTCTGTTCAAAAGAATGAAGTGTTAAATTTTATTTTATTTTATTACAGAAATGACCTTTGCTGAGTTTTACTTCACTGATTTTCAGTGAGCTGAATAGATTGTTACTGTATCATGAGCAATAGTTGAATTATGATCATGAACTTACTTTTTCTTGGCAAATTTATGGGGAAAATGAATATTATTTTTCCACAGATCTGAAGTATAAAAGCATTCATGCAGAGGAATCACGCCCATTGGGAACTCTTGTATACTTTGCAGTAGTATTTTATTAAGAGCTGGGGAATCCAAAGGTCCAACAGAGGTAAGGTTTCAATTAGCTTTACATTGTGTGTCAGTCTCTAAATACTCAACTAAATTTTAATCCAATCACTCGATTTGACTCCAAACATGATTAATGTTTGAATCATCAGCAGTTCATTGAGGGGTTAAAAAGCAAACTCATTTCTGGGCTGCCCTGACTCAGACGTGAATTTACTGGGATCAGAGCTGTGCTTCCTTTTAGCTGACACCTTGGCAATTGTTAACATTGGCTTTCTATTTAGTCGTGATCATTCCTGTCCAATTCCCCTTCCCCAACTCAAATATTTAACAGTATGCCGCGTTTGTCCTTTATACCTTTTCCCAGTGAGACATGTGATGCATTTTAGTGATGCATTGATCAAAGTGTCTGTTGTTTGACCTGCGTTAGAAATATGAAATACATTTTAAACAGTGACTTTTCTATTTTAAAGAAACAGAATTTCACTGGGGGGAATCTAGTACATGTAAGAATAGTGATTATGAGATACCTAAACCAGTCAATCCCTTTGGGTAGCACACAAGTTGCTCAGCTACTTGTAATTGGGATAACGGTGTGGCTTGATGGTTAGACGACTGCATTTTCTGCCCACCTCTTTTCTTAGCCTGCAGAATGACTTCTGTACCTTAGTTTCCCCACCTATAAAATAGGGATGATGATTCCTCCTTTACTAAACACTGTATAAAAGAGCTAGGCATTCTTATACATTCAGCCCAATACCTGGGGCTGTTCACTGATGATATCATTACAGGAGGTGCAATCCTGTCATTTGAATCTCTACATTATACCATCATAGTGGACATCAGTCACTCTTATACAAATGTTTTTCTATTTCATGCATCTGACAAAGTGGGATTATGCCCACAAAAGCTCAGGCAAGAAGTAAACTTGTTAGTCCTTAAAAGTGTCAAAGGACCCTTGTTTGTTTTGGTGAAATAGACTAATATGGCTGCCTCTCTGGGACTTGTTACACAGATGGATGATGAAGTTATTGGTGAGGTATGAGAATTCAGCAAAAATTAGTAATAAACACATATATGGAAGATCAGAAGAATGTGAGGACTGCAAACATGATTTCACTGGGCAGACAGAACCACCCATGACCACTGCATACTGTTGTATCCTGGTTTTGCACTGTTTTTTTTCACAAAAGACATTTGTCTTGCTTCAATTCAGTTTATGGCAAAGTGATAAATCTGCTACCACTTTGCTCTGTCATTGACTGTTGCTTCCCAGTTACCAGGATCAGCCTGACATGGTGTTAAGACTGACTTCAGGGTATCTTTATGGCATTTTTACTGACAATCATGAGACCAGGTGTCTTTCTCTGACCATAAAATATTGTTTTGTATATTCTCAAGTTGGCCATACGAACAAGGTGAACACCCAGTGTACTTGAGCTGCTATGGTTGAGCTCTGACCGATAGCAGTTTGACAGTGATTAAGGATTTCAGTATTAGGAAACTTGTCCTACCACTGGACCCTGAAAATAGACCAATGACAAGGCATATGGAACTAAATTTCCTGCTGTAGCAGCAATATGTTGTCCATGCCTTATATCCACACAGTACTGTTGCTAGCATAATTTTCCCTGATTCCTATTTTGATGGATCTATCTTTCCGTAGGTGATGTGACAACATTCTAAAGCACAGCCTATCTTGGCTACAAGATGGATAACCTCATCATCAGTTGTGGCATTCTATGCTCACATGCTCCCTAGGTGCCACAGGATGCACATCCATGCAACCTTAGATTATGGTCTATGTAACTTTCCTGTTCACTTTTGCAATTGAATTATATGGTTTGATGCCCAATTATGCCACTCAAGGTTCCTATATAAATGCTCATAACCTATTCTACATGATTACTATGGTATCATGTTTCCTGCAGCATCATGTATGTGTGCCCATGTAAAGCACGCTACATGGCTCAGGGGGGTGGGAGGGCAAACAGAACTCTCTTCCAGCAGCACATAAACAGCATGGACCATAAAGAGGTGCATCATAACGGTAATGCAAATTTAATGGCCTAGCTCTAGTGGGACAAAAGAAATCACACAGCAACATGGGGGGGAGGGGGCGGAAAGAAGACTGAAAACAAAGAGAGACACTTTGAACAGGGGAGAAACCACTGGCTTGGGCCAGAGAAAGGCCATCTTAGAAGCAACTGCAAGATACTCAGCCTATCCACATGGCCAGGAGGGCCCAGGCTGGCTGAACTCCACCAAACAGCCAGTCTCCTGGGTAAGAACAATGAGAATAAGTTAAAGTGTGATCATAGATAGTGTCATTAGTTTAGCATGCAGTTTATTTGATTTATGGCAACTCCTAGCACCTTTATTAAATGATTGTGCATTGATTTGCTATATACTCACTTAAAATCATATCCTAATAAAAACTGTTTGTTTTATCTAAAGCCATTAAGGGATATGTCTACACTAGAAAAAGTTAGGTTGACTTTGTTAAGTCAAATTAATAAGGTCAATTTTAAGTCAACTTAAAATCGACCATATTAAGTCGACTTCACAAAGTGCTGTCCATGGACGTGGACTAAGTCCACTTTGTTAACTTGACCTAACTGCCTTTAGGTTGACTTAACAAAGTGGACTTAAATGTCCACACTGGTCTTAGGTCGACATAAAGAAGGGTTAGGTTGACCAAAACAGGCTTAAGTCAACCTAATAGGCAGTTCTTATTAAGTCAACTTAAGCGTTCATTAAGTTGACTTAAGGAATTTCTTAAGTCGACTTAATGAAAGCCTAGTGTGGACGTGGCTTTGTTTAAGTCGACTTAAGCCTCCTTAAGTTGACTTAAACTGCCAGTGTAGACATAGCCAGAGTGGCTGGGCCAATCTATTACAGTGTCAAATGGACGGACATTTGTCTATGGTGACTGGAGGTGGGTTCCACTCTCTGTAGGACGGGGGTTCCCGGTGTGATGTCTGGGATTCAGGGTGCTCACTTGAAGACCACCCCATAGTTGCCTAGTGGAGGCATACCCACTGCCTGGGGCCAATTACATACAGGAGGCTGGTATGGACTGACTCAGGAGTGAAAGCAGGGTAAGTCAGAGTTCAGGAGTAGTGATCGAGGGGTCACAGCGGCACACCGGACTGGATTCTGGGAGCAGCCTGTCACAATAGGTAACAAAATTTCTTCATGGACTTGAGAGGAGCATTGTTGAGCTTAATAATGGTGTGAATAAGCACATGCATGCAGCACAGATTGCCACAGTACATCAGTTTTCTTCATGTTAGTTGGAAAAGCAAAGTAGTTAAATGCAGAGGCAAAGTGAACATTTATAAATTGCAAGTAATTGTTTCAGTGAGGAGTCAGTGCACTATTATCAGCAAATAAAGGCTCCTTAATGTGCAAACCAGGTACTTTGGTGTGAACATGGAAGCACTGCAGATTAAACAACTTCCCATCAGGGTGGAACTGAAAAAAAATACACCTCTGTCACTGCTATGAAATGCATCCATAAGCACAGTCAGAAAAAGAATGGAAAAGAGCGTAGGAGCCAGTGCTCAGCCTTGTTTGGTGCCATTAGTGACCAAAAAGGGGATAGATATCTTGCCATTTTCCACCAGTTTGGTAGAAGGAAGGAAGGAATCATGGAATGACCAAATGACAGAAATAAACTTTTCAATGCATTGAAAGATGAACAAAATTTTCCAGAGTCCTTCATGATTTACAAAATCAAAGCCTTGGCCAAGCTGACGAACATAATATAAAGACCGCAGATGTGTTCCTGGTGCATTTCCAAAGCTGACGACCTATGACCATGTCTATAGTGACCTGTCAGTCTAAAATCCACAATAAGACCCAGAGAATATGGTTTCCACAAAATAGGTGTTAAGTCAATTCAGTATAATCCAGGCAAGGATATTCCAGCAACAGAAAATAAGAAAATGCCATAATGATTATCACACTTTCCCTATCACTCTTATGTTTATAAGGCTCGGTCTACACTTAGGGATTTAGGTTGACTTTACTAAGTCGACTTTAAGTCGACCTTATTAAGTCGACTTAGAGAGTCCACACAGGACTCTTTAAGTCGACTTAAACTTGGCCTTACTAAGTCGACTTAAAGAGTCTATACTAGACTCTCTAAGTCAACTAGTTAGGTCCAGGGGAGCCTTGGCTCACTAGGGCTGTGTCTACACTGGTAAATTAAGTTGACTTAAGCTTGGCTTAAGTCGACATAATTTGCTCTGCGTCTACACTATACTTTGCTTAAGTCGACTTAAGCAGCTTGCTTAAGTCGACTTAAGGAAAATTAAGTTGACTTAAGGAAAATTAAGTCGACTTTATTAAACCACCTTTCTATTCGACCTAAGGCTTAATTCAGGTCACTCCCTGGGCCCATTGTAGCTGGAAAATTCCTAAACATTAAGGACACAATGGTTTGACACACCCGCTTCTCTCAGCCATTTCAATAAAATAACATAAGTTAAAGTATAAATAGATAAGTATAGTATAAATATTCCTAATTTCTAATTGAAATAGAATTCCTAGACATAAACTATATAATCATTCCCAGCAAATTACTACCCTTCTACCAAACATGACATAGCTCCTATGGATTATAGCATTTATGAGATATCCATTGAAAATAATATCATAAATGCTTCCCTAAATCCAGACAGCATCACACACAGGGCTCTGCCCTGCCAGGGTCCCTGTCCCCCTTTGCCCCATTGCACACAAGGGGTGCCCCCCTTTAAGTCGACTTAAAGTCAACTTAGTTAAGTCGACTTAGTTAAAGTCGACTTAAAAGTGTAAGTGTAGACATAGCCTAGGAGCCTTGGCTCCCCAGGTTAGGACTGTTTGTCCTCCAGAGAGCCAGCTGGCTCTCCCAGAGGCAGGAAGCCCGAGCGGTCTGGGAGAGAAGGGAGCACGGAGCTCCCTTCTGGCCCAGACTGCTCGGCTCCCTTCCTACCCGGGACTGCTCAGGGACCGCAGGGCTCCCTTCTCACCAGGACCCCGGCGGGTCCCGGCAAAAAGGGAGCCACCACTTCCTTGTTGCCGGGACCTGCGGTCCTGGCCAGAAGGAAGTGGGCGGCTCCCCTCTGCCCGGGTCCCCCACTGGTCCTGGCTAGAAGGGAGCCGCGGGTCCCGGCAAGAAGGAAGCAGCAGCTCCCTTTTTGCCAGGACCCACAGGAGGTCCCGGCTAGAAGGGAGCACAGGCTTCCCTTTTTGTTGGACCCCAGCGGTTCCAGCCAGAACGGAGCTTCCCCAAACAGCTTCCCCAAACTTCCCTGAGGGCTTCCCCAAACAGCTGGAGCGCTGGCAATTGCCGGCATGGCGCTCCAGCCAGTGGGGAGACCCCAGGCCTCCCCAAACAGCTGGAGCACCTGCAATGGCTGACAACTAGGTTTAATAAAGTCGACTTTAAATTTCCTTAAGTCGACTTAATTTACTAGTGTAGATGCATCCTAAAAGTGAACAATGTTGGCATTCTTGAAATCCCGTGGCACCAACTCTTGCTCCCAGTTAATGCGGATGAGCCTGATAAGATGCCTTGAACTGCAGTAACAACCCTGCTCATAGATCTCTGCTGGAATGGCATTAGGTCCAGGTGCTTTCCCTTGCAACATCTGCTCGATTGCTGTTAAGCCCTTGAAGAGGAGAGAGGCCAGTGCAAGCTCTTATTTTAATAGGAGTGTGGAAGAGCATTAATTACTTCCTCAAAGATGATGGAAGGTGGTTGAGAAGTGAACTGAAATGTTCCATTTCCCCAAGCAAATATTTCATTGTCAGTTAAGAGTGAGTTGCTCACCAGTGTGCACTCAGAGGTTATTCTGTTGCACCGAAGTCATACACAGCATTAAGATCAGAAAAAATAATCTTTTGGTATCTTTACTGTTTCCTACACTTTCTTTCTCCACCAGTGGTTTTTCCAAAGTCTGATCTGAACCTTCTGTTTTGCCCAATGCTATGCAGCCCAATCGTAGTTGCCAAATCCTCATCTGCTATATAGGCTTGATGGATAGTATGAAGTGAGTTGAAGAGCTGACACATTTCAGAGTCAGTCTCATCAAACCAATGCTGGTATTACCTCAATAAAAATGAAAGCTGAAAATTTCAATAGCCATATGGATTGTCATGCCCTGAGAACATTTCCAGGCTATCTCAACATCCACTGAGACATCTGTAGCTAAGGGAAGTGCTTCCATGAGTTTTTTCATTGGAATTCAAACAGTTTGTCATGGTTTTCCAAGCATTCTCTAGTGTTGTGTTGTTACCTGGGTTGCTTTAAAGCAATAGAGAGAGACATTTTACCCCTCACGAGCCAACGAACTGACCAACAGTCTGTGCCTCTCGGGATGCAAGTGAGCCTACCATAGCAGGGAACTCTTCACATTCAGTGACATAATTGATCATGTGTTAATGTTTTGCATGGGAGTGCATCCAAATCATCCTGTACTTGTTAGCCTGTTGAAACACTGTGTTGATGATACATTTGGAAGGTAGTCGCAAGTCATGAGAGTTAGGTTACCAACTCCATGACAACCTACCTGTGACTGGAACTCTGAGGTGCAACCTGGACTATGGGACCACTGAGGTGTCCAAATGCATCAACCTGGGCTACCTCTCACATTGTGATGATGATGTCAAGCTACAAACCTCTGGCTGGGAACTGCACTTACAATGCCATCCACAGGCAGGGACACATCCAACTGAGTTACCTGAATGATCTGCCAGCCACTCATGAACCTACACTAGAGAAACTCGAGCTAATGCCTTCCAGCTCCAGCCATACACCCCAGGACTGTACTGTCTTACACTGCTCAAGGCTCCCTTAGGCAGTGAAAGTTCTTTAAGTAGTTTGGCCCTTCCTCAGTGTGGAATGGACACATACCTGCCTTTGGAAACTGAACTGAGATTTCCAAAGCACTTCAGGCAAAACATTCTGTTTTAGGTAAAATATAAAACAGGTTTATTAATTACAGAAAGCTAGCTTTTATGTGATTTCGAGTGGTGGGCATAAAGGTCAGAGAAGTTCCTTTAAGAAAGTGAAAAGTAAATTTGCATTGTAACTCCTAAACTTTTAGTGTAAGCAAGAGTTGAATCAAACAGCTTTTCTCACCCAGACAGTCCCTTGTACACTGGCTGGGGCTATCTTCCACTCTGGGCCCAAACTTCCCCAGTTCAAAGCCTTTGTCTTCCAGATGTGCTTCCTGGAATTGAGATGGGGGGAAGGGACAGACCAAGGGATGATGTCACTGCCTCTCTTTTATGCCTTCTCCCTGTATCTACTACTCCTAGTTGCAGCTCACCAGCAAGTCGTGTCTCACCAAGTGCAGCAATATCTGTGTTGTTCCATGTCAATAATCCTCTGTGTATAGTGGTGCTGCACACAGATCTGTTGACTCTGTGCAAATATTCCATGTAGCAAAACATTTTTGGGATTGTCTTCAATATGGACTGCAGTAGAGCTGAAAGATGGCACTCTGACAGGTTTGCTTGGAGCAAGTATTTTTTAGGGATCTTTTTCCATCAGCTTCCCCAATTCAGGAGAGCAGTGCCATCCCTAAATAGGGCTATTCTAACACCTAGGAAGGATACAAATGTAGCATCTGCTCCAGTCCATGCTGAACAGCCATCATACCCCAGGCTGCCTGTGTGCAGGATTGTGAATAAGGATTTTCAGTAGCATCCTGTGCCTGTCCTTGTTGCGACATCCCCGTCGCAACTAGACTTGAACAAGGTACAGAGTTGATATTGTGTGGAATCACCTGCACTATGATTCACTTACAGTGGAAAAGATGCGTGCAGCTCCCGTCCCACTTTCTTGTCAACACACGCTATGTACCATACTTGGGAGGACTTGCAAGGAGCAGGGCAATGAACATGGATGCAGGTTGAGTTTGGAGTTCCTTCTAATGAATGTGGTTGACCTCTCATGGTTCCTCCACCTTTCTAGAGTTAATTCTGGAAAGGGAATTGCATGGCCATGTGGCTTATGATTAGCTGAATGCTTATTTACTAGTGCCTTGCTTTTGCCACAACCTGTACTATCTTTGGGCATCTGTAACTTTTTGTAGGGGGAGCAGCACATGATTGGGGCTACCATTAGATTGTCCATGAATGCTTATTCAACACGATTCCCAGTTTATAATGCAGCTGCCATCCAGAGCTGGAAGCCGTTCTACTACCCACAACCCATAGATGCACTCGATGGCACATAATGCTGCCATAGGGAAAGTGACGCAGAACCAAGCGTGGTTATATGAAGCTACAATATAAGCCCACAAGTATCTCTGTCACAGGTTTATACTTTCTGTGCTAACCATGAATGAATACATCAGCCTAACTAAAATAAGAGCAGAACCCAAAACTTTGACCACATTTGGAGGTGAATAAACCGCAGAGTCTTTGAGGTTTGAACAATGTTTGTAGAACTTTTTTCCCACACATCATTATTTCAAGTTCCAAAGGGGTAGCTGTAGCCTATGCAGTTCGATTGCCTCTGGCAGTGGGAGAAGAAGTTCCAAAATTCTGTTTTCATAGTAGATTTCTGGCCTCACCAGAATCATGAAAATCTCACTAGCATGAAGGCTCTCATAAGACTTTTGCATCTAGCATTATGGACTTTATCATTCTTGAATGTTTTAGATAATGTCATCAAGTTCTGCAATTTTATTGCAAGTCTCACACTACTTGGTGGTGTTATTATAGCCCAACCTCCTAGAGTTATGTGATTTTGTGAGAATCTCAAATTTCATTTTCTTTTAAAAAGTGTTTACCCTTGTGGTTGTAGACAAAACCTGGAAAACATGAGGTTCAAAAACCAAATTATAAATAAAAATCCACCTCCAAATGTATATATTCTTTAAAATCTCATGATTTTTAAGCTAGTTTCAAGACTTGGGATGCCCTGACTCATGATTTTTTAATATCAGGGTGTTTTTCCAAGGCACGCCATATACCATATCTCCTTCCAGTTAGAAAGTTTTATCCTAATATATGACCTAAATTTTGCTTATACAAGATTAAGCCCATTAGTTCTTGTTCTATCTTCAGTGGATATGGATAACAATTCATAGAATCATAGAATAGGGTTGGAAGGGACCTCACGAGGTCATCTAGTCCAACCCCCTGCTAAAAAGCAGTACCACTCCCACTAAATCACCCCAGCCAGGGTTTTGTCTAACCGAGCCTTAAAAATCTCCAAAGATGGAGATTCTACCACCTCCCTAGATAGCCCATTCCAATGCCTCACCACCCTCCTAGTGAGAAAGTTTTTCCTAATATCCAACCTTGACCGCCCCAGCTGTAATTTGAAACCATTGCTCCTTGTTCTGTCCTCTGTTACCCGCGAGAACAGCCTAGCTCCCTCCTCTTTGGAGCAACCCATCAAGTAGTTGAAGGTTGCTATCAAATCTCCCCTCAGTCTTCTCTTCTGTAGACTAAATAAGCCTAGTTCCTTCAGTCTTTCCTCATAAGTCATGGGCCCCAGCCCCCTCATAATTTTTGTTGCCCTCCGCTGGACTCTTTCTAATTTGTCCACATCCTTTCTGTAGTGGGGAGCCCAAAACTGGACACAGTATTCCAGACACGGCCTGACCAGTGTCGAATAGAGGGGAATTATCACATCCCTCGATCTGCTGGCAATAGTCCTACTGATGCAGCCTAATATGCCATTGGCCTTTTTGGCAACAAGAGCACACTGTTGGCTCATATTCATCTTCCCATCCACCATAACCCCCAGGTCCTTTTCTACAGCGCTGCTACTTAGCCGATCGGTCCCCAGCCTGTAGCAGTGCATGGGATTTATCCGTCCTAAGTGCAGGACTTTGCACTTGTCTTTGTTGAACCTCATGAGGTTTCTTTCGGCCCAGTGTTCCAATTTGTCCAAGTCTCCCTGGATCCTGTCCCTGCCCTCCAGAGTATCTACCATTCCCCCCAACTTGGTGTCATCCGCAAACTTACTAAGCACGCAGTCTATTCCATCATCAAGATCATTAATGAAGATGAATAGAACCGGCCCCAGGACCGACCCCTGGGGCACTCCACTCGTTACCGGTTGCCAACCAGACATCGAGCCATTGATTCCTACCCGCTGAGCCCGTTGATCTAACCAGTTTTCGATCCACCTTACGGTCCACTCATCCAACCCATACTTCCTTAACTTGCCGACGAGAATGCTGTGGGAAACCGTATCAAAAGCCTTGCTAAAGTCAAGGTATACCACGTCAACGGCTCTTCCCGCATTCACATATCCAGTCGTCTCATCATAGAAGGAAATCAGGTTGGTCAGGCACGATTTGCCCTTGGTGAATCCATGTTGACTGTTCCCGATCACTCTATTTTCCTCCAAGTGTTTCAGGGTGGATTCCTTGAGGACCTGCTCCATGATTTTCCCAGGGATTGAGGTGAGGCTGACCGGTCTGTAGTTCCCCGGATCCTCCTTTTTCCCTTTCTTAAAGATAGGTACTATATTTGCCTTTTTCCAATCCTCTGGGACCACCCCCGTTCGCCACGAGTTCTCAAAGATAATGGCCAGCGGCTCTGCAATCACTTCCCCCAACTCCCTCAGCACCCTCGGATGCAATTCTTCCGGCCCCATGGACTTGTGCACATCCAATTTCATTAAGTTTTCCCTAACCTGACTTTCCATCACCGAGGGCCGCTCTTCTCTCCATTCCGCGTTACCCCGTGTAGTAGCCTGGGAGCTGGCCCGCCCTGTGGAGACTGAAGTAAAAAAAGCATTGAGTACTTCAGCCTTTTCCGCATCATCCTCCATGAGGATGCCTGCCCCATTCAGTAAGGGACCTACACCACCTCTGATCCTTTTCTTGTTGCTGATATACTTATAGAACCCCTTTCTGTTATCCTTCACATCTCTTGCTAGCTGCAACTCCAATTGTCCTTTGGCCTTTCTGATTTTATTCCTGCAGTCCCGAGCAATATCTTTATACGCCTCCCTTGTCATCTGTCCAAGCTTCCACTTCTTGTAAGCTTCCCTTTTATGTTTCAGCTCCCCGCAGAGTTCCCTGCTAAGCCACACTGGTCGCCGTCCACATTTGCTGTTCTTTCTGCACATTGAAATGTTATCTTCCTGTGCCTTTACCAGGGTTTCTTTAAAATACAGCCAGCTGTCTTGGACACCTTTCCCCTTCAGATCAGCCTCCCATGGGACCCTGCCCATCAGCTCCCTAAGGGAGCCAAAATCAGCTTTTCTGAAGTCTAGGGTGTGTGTTCTGCTTCTTTCCTTCCTTCCATTGATCAGGATCCTGAACTCTACCATCTCATGGTCGCTGCTGCCCAGGTTGCCATTTACTTCTACTTCCCCGATCAATTCTTCTCTGTTTGTGAGCAATAGGTCTAGAGGTGCAAGGCCCCTAGTTGGTTCCTCCAGCATTTGTACTAGAAAGTTGTCCTCAATATTCTCCAAAAACTTCCTGGATTTCCTGTGCACTGCTGTATTATCTTCCCAGCAGACATCAGGATAATTGAAATCCCCCATAAGAACCAGGGCCTGCGATGATCTGGAAACTTCTGTTAGCTGTCCATAGAACGCCTCATCCATCTCCTCTTTCTGGTCTGGTGGTCTGTAGCAGACACCCACCACAACATCCCCCTTGTTGCATTCTCCCCTAAACTTAACCCACAGACTTTCAACCATCTTGTTTCCACTTTCATAGTGGAGCTCCGAGCAGTCATACAGCTCTTTTACATATAATGCTACTCCTCCCCCCCTTCTTCCCTGCCTGTCCTTCCTGAACAATTTATATCCATCCATGGCTGTGCTCCAGTCATGCAAGTTATCCCACCACCTTTCTGTTATTCCAATTACATCATAGTTCCTTGTCTGTGCCAGTACTACCAATTCTTCCTGCTTGTTTCCCAGGCTCCTCGCATTTGTGTACAGGCACCTAAGATACTGGGCCCATTGCCCTACTTTACCCTGTCGAGTCTCCCTCCTGTCGCATCTTCCTCCTTGCAATTTCTCCAGGTGTCCTCTTTCCCCACTTGCCTGAGGTATTATGACTTCATCAGGAAATAAAAAAAAATTGATCACAATCCTCTTTATAACAGCCCTTGACACATTTGAAGACATCAGATATCCCCTCACTTCTCCCCTTAGTCTTCTTTTCTCAAGGTTAAATATGCCCATGGAGTTTTTTACCCTTTTCTCATAGTCATGGTTTCCAAAGCATTTATCATTTTTGTTGCTCTCCTTTGGACACTCTCCAGTTTGTCCACATCTTTTCTAAAGTGTGGTACCCAGAACTGGACACAAAACTCCATTTGACAAGTTCCAAAAGAATAGCCATGTTAGTCTAGTTCAGCAAAAGAAACAAGGAGTCGGCTGGTACTTTTAAAGACTAACGCATTTGTTTATTTATACTCCTTTGAGACCCCACCAGTGCTAAGTAGAAAGGGACAATTACATCACGTGTCTTATATATGACACCACTGTAATGCACCCCCAGAATGATAATAGCCTTTTTCACAACTGCATCACATTGTTGACACAGATTCATTTCATGATCCGCCGTACCCCGACTGGATGCATCTTCCTAAAATGTGCCTTGTGGTGGTATTAGAGCATCAGGTTATATGCAAAATGCACCATGTGCCATTCTGTGGTCAGTGTTAGGCAGGAGGTCAGACTTGATTGTCAGAATAGTTCCTCTGACCTTAATCTCTACGGACATGTCCTCACAGTCCCAAACAAAGTCTTCCAATCTGGGTCAAAAAGTTGGGTGAGCGGGGCTCACACTAGCCCTCTAAAAACAGCTGTGGAGGCAGTGTTCAGAAGTGGAGGTTTGGGCTCTGAAGCCTAGGAAAGGGGTATGCTTCAGAGCCAGAGCTCAAGACCAAATCACAACATCTACCCAGCTAGTTTTAGTGAAAACACCACAAACCTGAGCTTGTCAATCCAAGCTGGGAGGCTTGCTGCTGCAGGCTGTGTAAATGTACCATATCGAAACTGATCTCCAGTACATTTTTAACTCACTACCATATTGGGGTTTATCAATGAGTAGAAATAGCAAAATACAACTCAGTGCTGTTGGATGGATTTATTCCCATCAATAAAAAATCACTGACCTTTCAGCTATACAATTAGTAACTAGCTTGAACACCACATTTTCCAATGCCATTGTATTGCTTTTGCTGTTTTCGCATATGAAAGGCCGGGAACTAATAACATTTCAATATAGTTGTATCTTCATTTATTTATTTATATTTATATGTCTAGTGAGCTAGGTGCTATGCATTCATTCACGGCCCTTGTCCTGTTCTGCAGAGATGACCACCTCAACAAAGGGAGTGTTAAAGGGAAATGAGGCACAGAAAAGTGACTGGTCTCATGGCATGCAGGGAGTCTGTGGCTAAACAAGAAATTACCACAAATATCTTGATTTTGAGACTAGTATCTCCACCACATGGCCAGCCCTCTTCTCTTCTGTAATAATTAAATCTTATCTTGGTGTGTCTGGAGGGCTGCCTTGGAAAATAGTTTCTCTTGTAATCACTGGTTCAATAAGGGGGAAAAGTAAGTTCATTTTTTATTTAAAATGAGTCATCTGATCCAAATCTCCCCCAAGACCCTGGCTCCCTCCCTCTTGCTAAAAGATGTCCTTTCCCAGTGAGACTATTGGCTCCCTTCCAGTGACCCAGCAATCCCCTGCAGAGAGGGAAAAGGGGGCCACATTAAAACCAAGATCACTGCCTGAACTATAGATGCAGCTCTCCTCAGCCAGCCAGCTAAATCAGGAGTGATACACACTTCTCAGCACATGCCAGAAACTCAAGCAATCCATGCACTGAATTCACTGCAAGTGTTGCTGGAGTAAAAACTTCAGGATTGAGCCATTCACCTGAAAACTGAAATGATGAGCAGATGAATTGGAGGGAGAATCCTCGAACTCAGAACAGACCAAGCCTAGAGGTCATCTCATCCACCTTCTGGCCAACAGTGGGTCGCCTCCCACAGTCTAGTTGAATATTTTCTCAAGTATGACTGATGCCAGCTAAACTGTGGGAGAAGGGACAGCTGGCAGTGACACCAGGAACTGGAAAAACAAAAGCAAAGAAGGAGATTTCACAAGAGTACTTGTTGTTACATTTAGAGCCCCTCTTTTCAAGATGATGGTTAACTAAGATCACAATCCAGTGCAGCACTTAAATCTGTGTAAACATGTGAATAATCCCAGTGGGATTAATAGGGCAACTCACATGCTTAAAGTTAAACATAGACTTAAGTACTGTGCTGGATCAAGGCATCAGGATATGCAATTGACTTAGGCATATAAATTATTATTGGTTTTATAGTACTGCGTGGAGGCCATGGTTTAGATTCATAGGGTACGTCTACACTGGATGCTCTGTTAAGTCGACATAACCGAGGTCAACTTTAAATTGACCTAAAGTTGACCTTGTGAAGTCAACTTAGAGAGTCCACAGCCCTGCATCCACACTGGCAGGTGCGAGGTCAATGGAGGAGTGGCCAGGAACTCTGCGAGGGGACCTGGAGGCCAATTAGGTCGACTTAAGGGCTATCCCCTGACTACACTGTCTTAAGTCAATTTAAGCCTTAGGTCAACCTCAAGAGTTGGTGTTATTAAGTCAATTTAAGGAAATGCTTAAATCGACTTAATAAAAGCCCAGTGTGGACGCAGGAGTCTGTAGGTCAACTTAACCTTCCATAGACTCTAAGGTCAGAAGAGACCAGTACGATCATCTAGTCTGACCTCCTGCACAATGCAGGCCACAGAACCTCACCCACCTGCTCCTGCAAAAAGTCTCTAACCTATGACTGAGTTATTAAAGTCCTCAAACCATGGTTAGAGGCTTTCAGATACAGAGAATCCACCGGCAGTGAGCCGTGCCCCATGCTGCAGAGGAAGGCAAAAAAGGAAGGTTGCTACCAGGTCTCTTGCAGTAGGCACTGTACACACACAAATGCAGATGGTCCTTGCTGCAGAGAATTTGTGTGCTACATAGGTTTTCTGCACTCATCATCTCAGTATCTGAGGTTACATCTACACGAGGAGCCCGGGGTTTGATTCCCTTGCTCATGTACACAGCCTCATGCTAGCTCTCCTCATGCGAGAGTTAGTATAAATAGCAGCATGGGCCACAGCCACAGAGGCACAGTGGAGCAATGTCGGCCACACTGGTTTCTTGCTGGGTTGGAGTCAACCATGTCTCCACAGCTGCTGCTACAACCCTGTTATTTACACTCACCCCACCTCGAGGAGAGCTAGAACAAATATGTGCACGCAAGCCACTTGTAGTGTAGACATCACCTGAAAGCCGTGCACTCAGCGACATGAATGAAATCTGTCATGTGCCATTAGATCTCCATCATCTCCCTCCAATCTAAATAGATGATCAACAAAGGGGAAACAGAGGCAGGGACATATGCCCAACGTCACACCACAGATCAGTGGTGGAGCCAAAAATAGAATCCAAGGCTCACAGTGCTCAGTCCCACAGCCTCGTGGCCAGGACACTTGAGCAGCCCCTGTGCTCATTAAACGCCTACTTCTGCAGTGAAACAGAAATTAACTTTATTGTGCGGATGACTCTTTCATATGTTTTGTAAGTAGATGTTCTGGTTAGACCATTAAAACAAAAAGTAGTCAATTAAAATATTTAAAAAATTCTGCTTCCCATTCCTCATTTAACACCACAGAAACCTCTTCCATTCCCATCCCATTCGATTTGGACATGAGTTCTGCCTTTCCTTCGGCTTGGGACCCAAATTGGCTGCTGCAATTGTTAGCGGGTGAGCAGCAGGGAGAAGGACACTGCTAAAGCAGTTAGAACTTGTAAAACCATTCCAGCACATAAGCCAGCAGACAGGCTTTAATAAGGATGAGTCTGGCTTCACAATTAACTAAGCAATCCAGCAGCTGCAGCATCTCATGTTAAGCCTATCAGAGTTTTCCATGTTATCTGGCCACTTCAGATGAGACGAGAAGCAGCCCTGATCTCAGGAGGGCAATTCAGGCTGGTAAAAACAACTCAATCTGCAGTGCAGTGCGCGGGAATTTACTCCAGCAAGGTGAAATTCTTTCCGGGCCTGAGCCAACTCCCATTAAAGCCAATGGGAAAGATGAGTTCTTTTCAATGAAAGTTCATCCAGGCCTTCTCTTTCAGACAGTCCATACTGAAGGGTTTGATCTCCAGCCTGTGCAGTAGGCTTCAAACTGGTTTGAAAGCTCTGGGTCTGCTGGCCAGGGGAATCTGCACTCAGGAAGCTTGCCTTTTCCCTGGGCAGACTCCATAGAGGTTGGTGGTAGCACCATCATTACTGAGGGGCTGTTTGGTGGCCAAGGATGTGTCCAGTCCATCTGTACACAGCGCTGATCTGCAACATCCGCAGACTGCTTTGGGGGCACATTAAGCGCAAGTCCCTTTATGTCACTCCTAGGGCCTCAACAAAACTCCACTCTGGTTAACCGAACTTAAATTCAATCACTTTGGATCAGGCCCTTAAGAATCAATCCAGGCCGTGGCCCAGCTTATTGGGTTCCTACGCTGGGCAATCCCCATAGTTGGTGCTTTTTCTCTAAAAAAAACAAACCGTGCCTGTCCATGGCCGGCAAGAGCAGTGTGGAGAGGGGTTGTCAGCAGGGGAAAGGAGACAGGAGCAGCGCGCTCCTTTCCCCTGCTGATCCTGGCCCCCAACAGCCAGCCAGGGAAAAATAGGTGTTGGTACACTGTACTGGTGTGTACTGGCACAAAAAAAGCCCTGCCCATAGTGTTAGAAGAAGAAAACAGGGAATACAAGAGGCGGATTGGGTCAAATGTTACCCTTTGTTGCCTGCTCCTGCTCGTTCCTCTCAATACCCCGAGTGAGCAAATCTGGGGGAGAAAAGGGGGTATTACAGTGCTTTTGTGCTTGACAAGATATAAGAATGTAAATTCATAACAACTCCCCAGAGACCCTTTTTTGGTTACATTAACACCCAAGCAATGAATATTGATAACTATGTGGTGAATATAATTACACCTTCTTTTGTTTTTTGTTTATGGGTTTATTCAATGGTGTGCAGGTGTTTAACTTTACAACATGTTACTTTCACTACAGCAATGCCTACAAATTACTGACCAAGCATTTAGCAAGGGAGGGGAAGGAGGAGAAGGATGATAGTACGTTCAGTCCAAGGATCTTATGCAGGAGAAAAAGGATAGCTTTCTTTCACTTACATTTCTTGCTCAAACTTTGAAAAGGGAGGAGAGGAAAGAAGAAATAATATATTTTAACTAAGAATTTCAATTGCTCCAGAGAAGCAAGGCCTGCCTGCCAGTGACTCCATTACCATAAAAACCGTGACTCCACCAGTGTCCAGTTCTAACTTTGCTCTCCTACACATAGCATGCCATTACTCCTTCCCTTAACTCCTGGGGCTGGGTATCTTTGTGATGCTTTTCACCTCTTGGTGATGGTTTTCTCTTGTTTCTTCCATTCCCACTCCTTTCCCTTCACTCTTGGCCCTCCCTCTGTTTCCCACTTCTGTTTTCCAAACCAACATACCCACCAAGTAATGTGCTTCTGGCTCTTGATCCTGTTGTTCTTCAGAAAGTAGGTGCAACTCACTGCCGGAGGCCTTTCCACTGATCTCTTTGACATATTTCTACAATACAAACTGTAAAAAAGGTCTCCTCATTATCACACCACATCACACCTAACGATGTGCCAGGGCCTACATGGACAGCAGCCAATTTCACCACCACATTTAAAAATGATGCTGCGCTCTCTGGGCTACCCTGGTATGTGCTATACATATTGAATCACGCACCAGAGCAGGACAGCTATTCCTGCAGCTTGCAGGAGAGAGAGAACAGCTAGTCCAGAACAAGATATTCCCTCACTTCCCTTGCCTCTCAAATATGCTGGGACCGACACAGCTACAACTATCCTGCATGCACACGGGAGAGCCATTTTCATGTTCTCTCCACTATCGACGTAAACTCTTATATGCTATGGATGATTGGACTGTTGGCGTGTGATTCCTCTATAAGCAATGCACACTTGGTTGTTCCCAGTCACTTAGAAGTATTATCATTTGTGCAGATGTGACAGCTGCTATCTTGGCCAATGTGGGAACTGAATGGCAATCTCAAAAGCTAAAAAGCCCAAGTCTAATGGGCTAACGAACAAAGCTTGCTAGTTGAGAGCTGCAACAAACTCCCTTTCCCTTTGGTTCAGGATCAGCTGAGGCCATTAGCACTCCAGTGGGCTACACATCCATGGCATTGCTGACTCTAATGGGCTATAGATCAGGCTCAGTCTGGTACATTGAGGCAGATTTTCAAGAGCTGGCCAACCATGATCTGAGCCAGGTTTTCCCACATGTCCCATTGAGACACTTATGGCCTAAGCTTCAAAAGTGCCTCAACACACTAAGTTCTTTGGAAAATGGGGCCCAGATAAATGCTGCTCTTCCCCTAACACACCATGCCTGGCCCATGTATATCATAAATGTCAACCACGTACTGTTAATGCACCTCACAGATCAGCACCTCCAACAAACTTCTCTTCCATGAAAAGTTCCTTTGAAAGAACCTCACTTTTCATGAGAAAGCTGTTGTCTGATTATCTGCGTGGCTACCAGCTGTGATTTTCAGTCTGTTGCTTGGGCTAAACACAACTGAGAGTCTAAAACATGGTCTTAATATATCATTACCATCAATGCTTGGTGCGGAACATGTTCTGGACAGTAACTATGAACAACCATCTGACCACTTCTTCAATTGCTCTTTACACTCTTTGTCAGGAGATTGCTGTCCACTGATTTTACTCCCTTTTTCTGCATTGGCTACACCATTAGAACACATGTACTACTAAAGTGTCTTCTCTTCCTCTTGACATGATTATGACAAACATTAGTCAGAACTAGAGCTGTGCAAAGAACCGCTTTTTTTGGTTTCGTAGCTGAAGAGGAAATGTTTGGGTCTACCCAAAGAGATTATTTTTAACCCCAAAGTGATTTTTTTAAAAAATTGACTCAAACAAATGGTTTCATTTTGATAGTTTTTTTAAACTCCTTTTTTTCCCTGAAAGAAAATTGAATCAAAACCCTTAATTTAAAAAATGTTACAACAAAGCATTTTCAATGTTTTCAGTTTTTTCTCTTGTTTTTACAGCTGAAACTATTTGGCAAATACGACACCCACATTTGCTAAAGGTTTCTATTGAGCCAAAGATGCGTTTTTTGGCAAAAAAAAAGTTTCATCTGAAATTTCTCCCAACTCCACTCAAAACACCATTTTAAAAGTTAATGGAGCTGGGGGAAAGACACAATTACCTTGCTGACACAGATTTCCTGATACTCTCTGTAGCCATTCTAAATGGGGGATGCCGATGAAGACACATAATTAATTAATAATATGAAATGATATTTGTTTTGGCTCTGAAAGGCCTAGGTGGAAGATAGAGAATTCTCCTTTCCAGAGATTTTCCAATTCTTGCCTCTGGGAATTGTGGTGTGCGGAGAATGGATTGGATGGCAGGCACCCTTATTTCTCTCTGTGAGCAGCCAGACGCAGTGAGGAACTAGCCAAAGAAACAAACCAACGTGATCTCCACCAGGAGGAGCTCATACCCTGAAGACAGACAAATCAGGAGATGAATCTAGAGGTCTTTAGGAGACACAGTACATTCCAGAGCATACAAACAGCTGGGGGAAGATGGATTTTATTTGGATATTCAGGAATTCATCTAATCCAGAGGGCGGGAATCACCCAGCCATTCAACAGTGGGGAGGCCTGCCATGCACCTCCTCAAAATCCTGCCCAGGGCTCTCTGCTCTGCCTGGGGTCTCATTCACTGCAAAGACAGCAGGGCTGCAGAGGGTTCTCTACAGGAGCCATTTAGCTCTAAGGTGGCCACCCCCACAGCAGGGGACTTGTCCTCATCTTCTTGGCAGTCCCAGTCTGACCCTCCACATTATCCAAACCCTTTCATTGGTTTTGGAGGAAGGTGGAAAACCCCCAGGGTCTCTGCCAATCTGATCAAGAGGAACATTCCTTCCCGACCCCAAATATGACAATCAGTTACAGTGCGGTTGGCAACCTTTGCCGACCCCTGTGCCAGCTCTTCTTCCCCAACCCTCAGCTGGGACTGGCAGCCCCCTCCACCAAAAAAAAAGGTGGTGGCTGCCTGAAAATTTGGCAGTGGCCACAGCTGGCGTGGAATGAGGGGCGTTTCCCAGGATTGCCTTGGAAAGAAGCTGCCTGGAGTGGTCCTTTTGGTGGCAACATGCCGCAGAGAGGAGCCGGTCCAGGTGGCTTCTTTCTACAGAATGCCAGGGGTATGGGCATGGTGGGAACACCCCCCACCGTGACCCAGTCTTTTCCGAAAGACGCCACCCAAAGTGATTTTGGTGGCAGGAGTGGCAATTATGTGGGCGCCACAGAGGATGCCACATGCCACTCCGAATAGACTTGCATGCCACCATTGGCACGCATGCCAGGGGTCGCTTACTCCTGACTTTTAGACCCTGGGCACGTGGATGAGACCCAGCAGCCAGACAAAGATTCTCTGTAGTAACTCAGAGCCCTTCCCTCATCTCCAGCATTTGGGGATTTTTGTTATTGCCACATGCCATCTTAAGCAGCCCCATCATACCATCCCCTCCATAAACTTATCAAGCTCAGACTTGAAGTCTGTTAGTTCCCCCCCCCACTGCTCCCTTTGGGGGGCTGTTTCAGAACTTCACTCCTCTGATGGTTAGAAACCTTTACCACATTTTGAGCCTATACTTGTTGGTGTCAGTTTATAGCTCTTTGATCTTGTATCCACACTGGCGCTGAACTTAAATAATTTCTTCCCTCCATAGTATTTATCCCTCTGGTATATTTATAGACAGTGACCATATCTTCCCCTAGCCTTCATTTGTTAGGCTGAACAAGCCAAGTCCTTTGAGTCTCCTCTCACAAGGTATGTTTTCCATTTTTTGGATCATCCAATACCCATTCTGATTGTGTTCCATTTTTAATTGATTTTTTTCTTAAACATGGGAGACCAGAACTGCACACAGTATTCCAGAGGAGGTCTCTCAAGTGCCTTGTATCATGGTACTAAGACCTCCCTCTCTCTCCTGGACATACCTCGCCTCATGCATTCTAGGGCTGCATTAGTCTTTATCTCCAGCTAGGTACGTAAGATATTCCCAATTTGCTCAATTGTAAAGCTTGTCCTTGCAAATCAGCTCTTCCCATAGGCAAGCCAGCATAGGGGGATGACCAGGAGGGACTTGGAGTTGGAACTGGTAGGGGGCTTATGCATGAGCTGAGGGGGGAACACTGTCTGCTAAGGGGGCATGAAGACATTTGTGGGAGAAGACAATAGGTGAAGTTTACTGTGTGAGGGGATGGGGGCTCTGAGCTCCATTCCCTAGGCTCATGGTATGCTCATTCATTCATGGTGAGGAGAAAGGCTGGGTTTTCAGCAGAGTGTAAATAGGTGAGAAGCCCAGCTCCCACTGAACTTTAGTGGGAGATCGCCACCTAGTTTCCTTAGGCCTTTCGGAAATCCCAACCAAAATGTATCACATGCACGGTTCTCCTTCTGACTGGCCCTAGTCTCCAGTAAAGAGGCTATCATGGAGCCCTGGTTTTTACCTACATTAGGCTTTGGAGGTCCCCACATTTGGGTCTTGGCAGATCACACAAAGGATTACAAGAGATACAGATTAAAAAGGACGTGAGATCAGTGCCACAAGTGGTAATGATGCCCCTTGCTGTTGCAAAGCAAACACATACACTGGATGCAGGTATTGATATGAGCAGAGGGGGATATGAAGCAAACCAGGGATGCTCAATTAGCACTTGTGACTATATAAAAGATACAGTGAAATTGGAAAAGGGCAAATAAAATGATTAGGAAAAACTTCCATGTGAGGAGAGATTAATAAGACTGGGACTTTTCAGCTTGGAAAAGAGATGGCCAAGGAAGGATATGATCAAGGTCATGGTGTGGAGAAGTGAGTAGGGAAATGTTATTTACTCATTCTCATAACACAAGAACTAGGGGCACCAAATGAAATTAATAGGCAACAGGTTTTAAATGAACAAATGGAAGTATTTCTTCACACAATGCACAGTCAAGCTATGGAACTCTTTGCCAGAGGATGTTGTCAAGGTCAAGGTCATGGAGGATAGGTCCACCAATGACTATTAGGCAGGATGATGGATGACTTCACAACCTGTTCTGTTCATTCTCTCTGAAGCACCTGGCATTGGCCACTGGTGGCGGACAGGATTCAGGGCTGGATGGACCCTTGGTCTGACCCAGTATGGCTGTTCTTGTGTCCTAGAGTGTGGTGAAAAACTGAGTTCTCTGGTTCCCTGGCAGTGTCCTCGGTTTTGCTTTTTAAATTGTCTTTGGTCAACCCAAAACCAAAGTTCTTCAGAATTTTCATCGACTCGAAGAGTCAGAGGAAAATTCAGAATGGGTCAAACGAAATATTCTGGGCAGGCAGTATGTTTTCAGTGGAAGCAAAGGTCATCTGAACACATAGGGCAAGATTTGCCCAGAGCCTTGAGTGCCATCAGCATTCACAAAATGGAGGCAGAGGAGGTGGCTGTGCTCACAGAGATTCTGCAGGACTGGGAATAGCTAGTTATACAACCTTACAGGGTAGGGGAGGCATGAGTTAGGCACTGGATGTCAGGACTGAGGTGGCTCTGCACATGCCAATCAGCAGATTTTAAGTGCTTAGTGGATTTTAACAGTGGGAATTTAGCAGCGAGTTGACCCAGGGCTCTTTTATCCTAGGCAGATGTCCTTAACAATGAGATGTTCTAAATCACAGCCCAGCTGAATCATAGGTTCTTCCTCTGCCTGAAACTCACCACTCCTACTTGAGCCAGGGACAGTGTGAATTAGAAGTCACTAAAGGTATGTCCATACTGCAATTAAAAACGAGCAGCTGGCCCCTGTCGGCAGCCTCAGGCTCTGGTTATAAGGTGGTCAGATTGCAGCGTAGATGTCCAAGCTCAACCTATAGCCCAGGCATTTTTATAGCCCCATGAGTTCAAGTCAGCTGACCCAAGCCAGCTGTGGGTGCTTAACTGCAGGACAGACAAACCCTAAGGCACAGATGTGCTTGACTGAGTCTGTGATTAGCCCCTGTAAGGCCAACGTTAAGCCTGTGGTTGAATGCGTCACTGGACTGGGTCTGAAGCATTTTAACATGATAGGTGATGTTGAAGGTGGGGAGTTTCTTTCCCGGAGTAGATAGCAAGAAAAAGGTGTTCCTCAGATTTCCCCCTTCACACACAGACATGTTTTTGAAGCTGTTGTTCCTATTTTATAATTTGACCATGTGCTGGGCCTTTCGAAACAGCAGTCAGTCAGACAGACATCCCTCTGCAAACCTGCCTGAATCACAGTTTTCAGACCCAGGATCCCCAGGCAGGTTTACGAGGTGCTAGCTGCACGATTAACAGTCCCAAAGGAGAGCTGTGCAGGTGCAAGTGGGAGAGAGACACAGGGAGGGGTGTCATTTCCCAACCTGGGCATAGCCATAGCATACACCAGAAGAGGTTAAACTTGGACTGATCCATGGGGAACATGCCAGGCTCTCTGAAGATCTCAGTACAATATTTTCAAATCAAATATTTTGGGCATTTTGACCCACTCCAACTGCGGGTTCACTGCAAAAGGCTCATCTGCTCCATTCACAGTTTGTGGGGGGCACCTGGTTGGAGCTCAGGGGCTGTGGAGAGAGATCTGGGAGACCCAGCCTTGAGGGAAGTGCTACATACAGTACAGCTGACCAACAGAGTCTCTGATGAGCCAGACCTACCTCTGATGGGCCCACACCTACTATTTAAGCATGGAGGGAATACCAGAAAGTTGTCTGTGCAACAAGACACATCCCTGACCTGCTGCTGAGATAGACCCTGCCTTATTCCTGCCTCCTTGCCCTGCCTGTTGCTTCTTGCCTCTGACTTGATCCTTGGCTCCAGACCCTGATTATTGACCTTGGCTCATCCCTTGGCCACTGATTCTGGTTCAACCCCTCAGTCCTGGTCAACTTCAGCTTTAACCACTCAACTAACTGCCCACGCCATGGTTCCTGATAGTGACTGTCCACAACATGAAAATGCAACATGCTTCCTGTGGAGAGCAGATGGTTGGCTGGGAGCTGTCTGGAACACACTCCCCACCTGGGACTGAAATAGCTCATGTCTGAGATTAGGTGGCCTTCCCAGCATGCTGCAAAAGACACCTGTAGAGGGTCCAGGATTTGCTTCCCCAAACCATGAAGGGATAGAAAGGAGTTTTTATAGGTGGCTGGCTGGCTGGGTGCTTGCTGAATTGATTATTTGAATGCCACTGGAAGTTTATGGGATTGTATAAAATCAGTGTGGTTGCATGCCCAAAGCCTTCAATAGGCATTTTATTTAAAATCTAAACAAACAGCTAAGCTTGATGAGACAATGAGACACCCAATATTTAATGCGCACGCACGCACACACACACACACACACACACACACACACACACACACACACACACCCCACCCAAGATGAATCATATTTGCCATCACTTATGAAGCCAACCTATTGAGTTATCCTCAGAAACAGTCTTTAAAGCCAAGAACAGGTTATTCTGTTAAACTAGTCTTCCTACTAGGAGCAGATTAAGACATCCTAAAACATCCTTATTTGAAGAAGGGCACTTAAGCATATTCTTAAGCCCATTGAAATCAAAACTGTAAAGTTAAGCAAGTGCTTAAGTAATATCTTGAACTGGTAATATCTTGAACTGATGTCTATGGGTGTGTCTACATTTACAAATTAAGTCGATTTAAGGAGGCTTAAGTTGACTTAAAATACTTCACATCTCCACTAGGGTTTCCTTAAGTCAACTTATGCTGGTCCTTAAATCGAACTAAGGAAAACTTAGTTCGAATTAATAACACCTCGTTTTTATTTGAACTAGCTCTTAAATCGACTTTATTAAATCAACTTAAGCCAGTGGAGATGGGGATTAGCACCTTGCTGGAGTTTATTAAGTCGACTTAAAACATTAAGTCGACTTAATAAAGTCCACTTTAAGTCGACTTAAAGTCAACCTTAAGTCGACTTCATAAAGTCGACCTAACTTTTCAAGTGTAGATATAGCCTATGTGTGGTGATTATTTACTCATATAAGTAGGCTGGTTGATGTCAATGAAATAATTTGGGCTATATCTACACTTGTTAATTGAAGTCGACTTAGCTAGGTCAACTTAACAAAGTCGACTTAGTATGTCCACACTTAAATTTTAAGTCAACTTTCAGGGGACCCTACAAAGTCGACCTAGAGCGTCCACACTGGACACCTAGGTCGACTTGTAGGGGCTAGGTGGACCTGGGACTGGTTCACGGTGGCAGGCTCAAGGCACCCCTTGCCAAGTGCCAGGGGGCTCAGCCTTTGCCCCATTGTACCAGGGTACAATGGGGCAAAGGGGGACAAGGACCCTGGCAGGGCATAGGGGCAGGATGGGCAGGGCTCTGCCTTGCCCTGTGGGAGGGGCATGCCAGGCTCTCCCTGTGCCAGCCACCCTGGCAGGGAGGTCAGTGGGGAAGTCCTGGAGACTTGGGCTACTCCACGTCTACACTGGCTTAAGTTGACTTTAGAAAGTCGACTTAAGCAGAAAGTCGACTTAAAAGTAGGTTTAACAAAGTCAAGTTAATTTTTCCTTAAGTCGACTTAAGCAGCTGCTTAAGTCGACTTAAGGAAAGTGTAGTGTAGACGCAGAGTAAATTAAGTCGACTTAAGCAAGCTTAAGTCAACTTAATTTACAAGTGTAGATGCACCCTTGTTGAGTAATGGCTCAGCAGGGAGTTCACCAGTCCATAAAAAGACCCATGAGACATATGAAACCATTTATGGGGTGTTTCTCATCAAAATATTGTCTTTCTTTGCCTAAAGAGACTGGAATTAATTCTATGAGCATATCCAAATATGCAGAGGAAAGATTGAATTGACCATTTTCACTTTTAAACAGCAAAAATATTAAAAGCAAAGGATTCTCTTGAAGAATTTGAACTAAACAAAAAGAAAGTCAAAGTTATATTATCATTCATTCACTGATGCCTTTTTTCTCCAAAAATTGACATCTGATGTTTATGACCCTGCAAATAATAAAGTTCCTGTTACCTTTCTCTCTGAAAATCAACTTTCTTTATGTGCTTTGCAGGTTTCATTTAGCAATTATTCTAGGCTCTGCAAAACAGTTTGTTATCCCTTTGAAATACTCTCACCATGAAAATCCTTGTCCTGCTTTGGATTACGTTGTTACATTTGCTATTGTTTTAGCTTAAGAAAAAGCATATTCTATTCTTACATGATAATACTTTGCACTTTTCATGTTCAGAGCACTTCACAGACACTGGGTCTGATCTGGTAGGCATCCTGTGCCACTGACTTCAGTGAAGGTACCATGGATTGGCAGAGTCTTCCAAGCACATAGAGATGTTGAGCTAAGTTGCTCAGCAGGGTACTCAGCTAGATCCAAATTCAGCGCTTTGGAATTTACTTGTGTGGCTATAGACTAGCCAAGACCATTGAAATCTCCTCCCAGAATTCTGTGCTGTTTGCAAAGTCCATTCTTCATCTGTAGCAAAGTATCCCCCCAAACCTTGGACACCTTGCTACGCTGTTGTCCACTATCAACTGCCTACACTCCATTCTTCTTCTATGAAAGAAACCTTCAGCCACCTTGATAGCACTGCCATGAATGCATATCACACAGATGTCAGTGGCTTGCAACAGACATTGGATCATCAGCATTTAGCTTGTACACTCATTGCACTCTGGAGCTATTTAAGTTGTGCAGACCTCTCATCACTTCTATACCTCTAACTTGTAGAAGCCCAAAGATGAGTTGCTTCATCTACAAATTAGAGCTGATTGCAAAATTCTGGACCAAACTTCCCTCTCACTCTCGAAAAATGCGATTTTCCCAAACCCAGAATGATTCATGCAAATGCACCCGTTTCAACCAAAATTTTGTTGAGAAGGTTTTCTCGGGTTCAGAATGGAATTTCTGTTTAAAACCACACAAGCTACATCTACATTAGCAATTTAAGTCAACTTAAAGAGGCTTAAGTCGACTTAAATTAAGCTACGTCCACACTAGGCTTTCATTAAGTCGACTTAAGAAATTCCTTAAGTCGACTGAATGAAAGCTTAAGTCGACTTTGTTACTACCACTCATTAAGTCAACTTAACCCTTAAGTCGACTCCTTAAGTCAACTTAAGGACAGTGTGGTCATGGAGTAACCCTTAAGTCGACTTTATTAAGGGTGGTTAGGTCAACTTAACAAAGTGGACTAAGTCGACTTAAAGCTAGGTCAACTTAGTCCACTTTGTTAAGTCGACTTTAATAAGGTTGACTTTAAGTTGACTTAAAGTCGACCTTATTAAAGTCAACTTAACAAAGTCGACTTAACTTTTCTAGTGTAGACATAACCACAGAGCATAAAACATCAGAATAGTCAATTGCCTAGGGGGTAGAGCAGTAGTCTCCAAACTTTCACCAGCTGATGGTGCACTGGTCATAGGTTTTAATGGCAACTCCCATTTAGGAGTTGATCACGATTGACCAGTTGGGGATCACTGGAGTAGAGTCCTTGTTCTGGTGATTCACCTAACCCCCAGGCTACTGGCTATTCTCGTACATTTTTCCAACAAATTTTTTTTTAAAGGACTTGATTTCATTCTGGCATGAATGAAAACAAATGTCAAAACCTCAGGGTTCACCCCACCCCCAAAACAGAACTCTTGTGTTCCACCAACCAGAAATATAGCCTAGTCAAGTCACAGGAGAAGTGAATGTGGCAGGGCTAGGTTTAGAACGCACCCTTTTCTGGTTTATAGTCATGTGTTCAAGTCAGAGCCCAAACCTCTATTCACTAGAAAATTAGTATGCACACAACAAATCTCCTTTCAGGCAGCTATTTTCTCAGTTTTAACATCATGATGTGAAATGCACTCTGGTAAATGCACCTACCATTTATAGCGAAAGAGTCTTAGGAAAGGTATGGTACAACATCATCCCAAATGCCATTTAAAATACTGGAATAGTTAGATGCAGGAAAAAAATTCTTTGCCTTCTCTTTGAATGTATCTTTTGGAGTTCCACAGAGTTTAAGGCCAGAACTGACTGAGTATCTAATCTGACCTCTTGCATAATACAGACCATTAAGTTCCACCTAGATACCCAGTATTGAGCCAAAAAGACTAGTTAAACTAATGCATGAAGATACAGCAACTTTCACTCAGTTTACAATGTCAGACAGAGATTTGAGCCTATGCCCTAGAACATCAGAAGCAACAGCCGTACCCCTTTGCCAGCAGGCCACCTACTGTGGCATACCTATCCAATGTGTTTTCTGGGCTGCATCCTCTGTGCATGGTAGATTCTAAGTCAGTCACAAGTTCCCAAAGCAAATGGACCCATCCAACACTCCCACAAGAAAATAACATTGCAAAGCTTTCCTGAAAAAAAATATCTGGGAAATTTGTTTAATAAAAACATAAAATTTAAACCTAACCATGAAATGTTTATGTAAATATCTTTTTCTTTCTCCTAGAATGAGTAGAATACAGTCAGCCAGGTTCCTTGTTTCAAGGAGTAGAATGAGGGAGAAGTGATGGGGTAACTGACTTGTGTGGAAACTGCAGAATTGCCTTTGCAGTGCTCTCTGGGCAGAGCATTCCTGCACTGAATCCATAACTTTTGCAGAGAGTGATAATTTCATGTCCTTTATAAGTGGTCCAGAAGGGAATGTTGTTCGCTTTCTGAAAACACAGCATCCTGCAGAGACCTCCCTGTTCTTCTAGATATGAGGACAGAGTAACAGCTTTCAGTTGGGAGGCTGCAGCCAAAGTTATGTGAACTTTAAAGAATACCTAAATGACAAACACTATGTAGGAAACGTCTTGTATTGGAAATGTTTGTGATTTAGATACCAGAATTTTCTATGCATATGTTTGATCAGCATGCTTCTCTAAGCATTTCGCTGGGTCTAAGAAAGAAATAAAATCTTCCTGACAGATAGGGTTGATAGGACTGATGAAAGTGTCCCTCATGAGGAATGCAGGCTATATAATACACCTGTTAATATAGTTCAGACTGTGACGGGAGGGCTCTACTCACAGCTTGGATGGCACCTCATCCTGGCCATTCTGGGGATTACCTCTGCCAGGCTGATGCCTCTTCCTGTGGTCCCAATCTACTTCCTCTTTCCAGAGCCCCTTGCAGCCTCCTTTCTGTGACTCAGCCCTCCAGCCAGGTCACTAAGTGGTTTCCCTTCTGGGGGTGGATCGAGGTCTCTTCATACCAGCCGTCTCAGGGCACATTCCCCTTCACTGCCCCATGTGTCATTACCTCAGTGGCTGGCAAGGAAACCCTCTACTCTGAATTCCAGCTCAGAGAATCTTTAGTCAGCAGCCAAAATCAGTTCCCTCCTGAGCCCTTTGCCTTTCCCTGAACCAATTCCATACATTTAGGCTTGTACCACTCTTCCAGCCCCAACTCCCAGGGAATAACCATAGCCTGCCTGCTTCTGTAGCACCAGCTACCCCTCCCTTTTCCCCCCAAAGTGACTGAAGACTATTTCCCTGCATCTCCCTTGTGTTGTCTCTAAAAACCCAGTGCCCACTCCTCCCCCAGCTGACCTTTATCAGCCAATTAGGCCTTAGCATGACCTGACTTTCCTCCAGATGCAGCCTGTCAGTTAATTGGCCTAATCCACCCTTCATGCCTGATGTGGGGTGGACATTCCATCACACTGACCCAAAGGAAGAGAATAGAGTTCTTCCCTGAGCATTCTTCTGAGTCAGAGACTGGCTCTATCCGTTGAAGAGGAGCCACAGCAAAGTGGAGTTTCTTGGGACAATGTCAGATCTAAGGAGAACTGGGGAGAGAGATGATGGCTGCCTAGATCTGCTGAAATTCTATGCAGTAGCCACACCCAACTGTCTATTGTAACACACTGATCTGTGGTAGTATTGGTTCATTATTGCTACCCAGGGGCATCGCTGCCCCAAAATGGGTTCGGGGCCTGGGTTCAGGCCCTGCCCCTGGATCCCATCCAATCCAGTTGGCGGTGGACGGGTGGGCTCTGGATCCACAGTCCCGGCATGGGCTGGATCAGGCCGGCGGCGGCCCCGGCCACATCGGGTGCCGGTGGTGATGGGGCCCAGATCCATGGCCCCACTGGGGGCCAGATCGGACTGCTACAGCGGGGCAGCCCCAGATCCCCAGCCACGGCGGGTGCCGGATCGGGCCAGCGGCATCCAGGTGGGCCCTGGATCCAGCTGGCAGCAACTGGGTAGCCCTAGATCTACAGACCCACTGGGGGCCGGATTGGGCTGCTACGGCTAGGCAGGCCCCAGCCTGGATCCCCAGCCCTGGCAGGGGTGCATTGGGCTGCTGGTGGGGTCGGGCCATGGATCCTTGCCAGACTGGGGGCACTGGCATTTGGACTCGGGGCACGTGCCCAGCGCCAGCGACGCCACTGCTGCTACCATGAGAAATTCTGTCACCCACTTATGTAATGCTCATGGAAAGGCCTCCAGGTAGGCACAGGGTATGTCTGGCTTCAAAGGACAAGGTCACAGAATCATTTCTGCTCCTCCTGTTAAGGAAAAGTCCCAGAATCTGGAGTGCAAAAGGCCTGATTCTTTTTTCAGATAGGATTGACAGGAGCTTCTGTTTTGAGGCTTGAATTCTCTGACTCGGCCAAGGAAAGATTCCCTCCCCCTCACTTTTCCTTCTGCATTATCTATTGCTGCTGTTTTGTCCAGAACCTCACAAAAAAGAGCCAACTTCCCTTGAATTATGCTGCTGCTCAATCCTGCTTTGCTGGGACATCTGCTTTCCATGTGTGGAGGCAGACAAATCTCCAGGCAACACTCTTCGAAGGATCTGGAGGAGAATTTGAATGCAATGAAGCAGCATCTGCTGAGAATGATGCAGCCAAAGAGTTTTTCTTCACTCAAGACTAGAAGTATTTCTGGTCTAAGAGAACCATATGGTCTAGATATTCACACAAGGCGAGCATAGCGGAAGAACAGGCTGAAGTTTGCAAAGATGCTGCAGGACCCTTGATTATTTTCCTAAGGCAGCTTCAATCTATTGATTCAGCTACTTTGGGGAAAAAGCCCCTTCACAAAGGGTACGGCCGACTTTAGCTTGAGAGATCCTGGCTGTACCTGAGTGGATGTCGCCACACCAGTATGAAAGCTCCATCTGCTGTCAGCTGAACTTCCTCCTCTCATTAGGCAGTTCTTACTGAGTAGGAATGACCTCCTCTGTGGTCTCTTTGAGGGAAATCACTGCTTCATTCTCGTTATTGAAGATGAAGGTGCTTGCACCAAGGGGCTTCACCTGCTGCAGTGAACCCAGTGCTATGGCAGAGATCCTATAACATTGCTACTCTCCCAGAGCTGAATTCAGAGGGTGAATCAAGCACGTAACAGAGGCTACGGAGGAAGCCCCCTCCAAGCATCTGAGACCCACTACAGTTGGAATCCCAGCTCAGCACTCATTTATGTGTTGACTGCAGTCTTGGCCAATACAGAAGGGATTTAACCGGACCCATATTCTGTGGGTCAGACACAGAAAAGGGCACACAGCACCTACTGACCAGTTGGATTCATATGCCTTTTTAAGGGTAAAATGTTGGGAACAGCACACAGCTTTCAGACAAGGCGGCAGAACTATTTCAGGTCTGTGTTTTCAGGGTGGACAGCTGGGATGAGCTTTTGTGGTTCCTAATTGTCACAGGTTAACTCCCAGGCACCCCCTCATGGCCAAGCGTGGCTCTGCAGCACACTGACTCATTTTCCTTCTTCTCTGAGGCTTTTGGAAGTCCAGGCACACAGGTCAGAACTGATGGTGTGACCATGTCACAAACGTAACCCCTGCAGGCATAACAAAATCCCAATGAAAGAGTCCCAACGCACCAAAAAAGTTCTCCTGCCCTTCGTGGGCTTCTCTTCAGTCCACCCTCTGGGCCCTGTTCCCAGCCCCTTTTCTGCGTTGCCTTACAGGCTATGGCCACACTGATGGCAGCAAATTTGTCGCTGTCAGATCAATTTATCCAGTTCAATTGAGTGGCAGTGAAGACCTGTTCAATCGATCCAAAAGTTGATCTATTAAAACCATCTCCATAAAAAGCATAGCATTGTGTCAACAAGTACATATTTCCCATCAGTGCAACGTAGTGGAGCCAGCGTATAGAACAGTAGTTAGGAAGCTGCCATAAGTTACACAAGCTATTCTACATAGCTTGTGTAACTCTTGTCAACTGCTGACAAATTTGTTGGTCAATGTAGACCATGCCTTTGTCTGTTCCTGCTCTCATACAAGGCCTCCCCTGGCTGGTTCTCCTGAGCTTCCCAGTTCAGGACCCTCAGGGCCTTCTGCATAAACCTAACTACTCCCTGTGGTTCCACTCCCAAACTGCTCCCTTTCAGCCATTTTATAAGGCGTAGGTGTCCACTAAAGTATCAGCTGACCTGTATAGTCCCACCTTCTCAGGTTGGGAACAGCTAATTAATAAGGGCATGGATGGGACTGGCCCCATCTCTCCTTAAGAGGGCCAGTGATCCTCTGACACCTATAAGTGACTGCAAAAAGAAGTTGCTTTGAATGTTCCTCACATTCAGAAATAGGCTGCAATGGTTTCAAAGAACATGCTGCACAATGAACTTACAGAGCGCGCATTTATTGTAAAACCCATGAAAGGCCATAGAAAGAATGACTCCTGATTTTAAAATATCCTGAGCAACCCAGCACACCAAGAACGGGCATTTTAGAGGTTGCCTCTTGATGGTAGGGTGGGCTAATGGTTGGAGCACTGGAAGGGGAATTGGGTTCATGGATTTATCAGTTCACTCGCAATTCCATAAAAAGTTATGGGGGGGGGGAGACTGTCACTGGGGGTCCAAATTTTTCTAACAATTTTAGCAAATTGAAAAGCTGACAATATTTCCCCCTCATTTTTGTAAAAGATTTCTTTTACTCAAACCAAGACACTTCAACTGACACAAGTTCACAAAATGTTTCACTGGACCTGAATCTTCATTTCTGGCCCAAACTAAAATGTTGGCTCAAAGTTTTTCCCCAGCACTAGTCAAGAGCCCGGGTTCCAGTCCCACCTCTCCACTGACCACTTGAATGACCTTGGGCAAGTCATGGCCCTACTCTGCACCTCAGTTTCTCCTCCCACCCAGTGTCTGCCTTATCTAATTAATTTGTGAGCACATTGGGCCAGGGGCTATTTCGTGCTGTGTGTGTGTAAAGTGTTTGGCAGTCTTGAATGAGGCCAGTGGGTGACTCTATAATGCAAACTAATAATTAGAATCATAGAATAATAGGGATGGAGGGGACCTCATGAGGTCATCTAGTCCAACCCCCTGCTAAAAAGCAGGACCACTCCCACTAAATCACCACAGCCAGAGTTTTGTCTAACTGGGCCTTAAAAATCTCCAAAGATGGAGATTCTACCACCTCTCTAGGTAACCCATTCCAATGCTACACCACCCTCCTAGTTTTTCCTAATATCCAACCTTGACCTCCCCAGCCGTAATTTGAAACCATTGCTCCTTGTTCTGTCCTCTGTTACCATCGAGAACAGCCTAGCTCCCTCCTCTTTGGAGCACCCCTTCAAGTAGTTGAAGGTTGCTATCAAATATCCCCTCAGTCTTCTCTTCTGCAGACTAAATAAGCCTAGTTCTTTCAGTCTCTCCTCATACGTCATGTGCCCCAGCCCTCTAATCATTTTTGTTGCCCTCTGCTGGACTCTTTCTAATTTGTCCACATCCTTTCAGTAGTGGGGAGCCCAAAACTGGACACAGTATTCCAGATGCGGCCTCACCAGCGTCGAATAGCGGGGAATTATCACATCCCTCGATCTGCTGGCAATACTCCTACTGATGCAGCCTAATATGCCATTGGCCTTTTTCGCAACAAGAGCACACTGTTGGCTCATATTCATAATACCGTCCACCATAACCCCCAGGTCCTTTTGTACAGCGCTGCTACTTAGCCAATCGGTCCCCAGCCTGTAGCAGTGCATGGGATTTTTCCGTCTTAAGTGTAGGACTTTGCACTTGTCTTTGTTGAACCTCATGAGGTTTCTTTCGGCCCAGTATTCCAATTTGTCCAAGTCTCCCTGGATCCTGTCCCTGCCCTCCAGAGTATCTACTATTCCCCCCAGCTTAGTGTCATCCGCGAACTTACTAAGCACGCAGTCTATTCCATCATCAAGATCATTAATGAAGATGTTGAACAGAACCGGCCCCAGGACCGACCCCTGGGGCACTCCACTTGTTACCGGTTGCCAACTAGACATCGAGCCATTGATTCCTACCCGCTGAGCCAGTTGATCTAGCCAGTTTTCTATCCACCTAATGGTCCACTCACCCAACCCATACTTCCTTAACTTGCTGACGAGAATGCTGTGGGAAACTGTATCAAAAGCCTTGCTAAAGTCGAGGTATACCACGTCAACGGCACTTCCCGCATCCACAAATCCAGTCATCTCATCATAGAAGGAAATCAGGTTGGTCAGGCACGATTTGCCCTTGGTGAATCCATGTTGACTGCTCCTGATCACTCTATTTTCCTCCAAGTGTTTCAGGATGGATTCTTTGAGGACCTGTTCCATGATTTTCCCAGGGATTGAGGTGAGGCTGACCAGTCTGTAGTTCCCCGGATCCTCCTTTTTCCTTTCTTGAAGAGAGGTACTATATTTGCCTTTTTCCAATCCTCCGGGACCTCCCCCATTTGCCACGAGTTCCCAAGGATAATGGCCAGCGGCTCTGCCATCACTTCAGCCAATTGTTATGAGTTTCCTCCATTTAATTCTTTAGGAGTACAATTCATACATTTTCTTAGGACCAGCATAAAGTTTGTGCACTACTTAAGTGGTCTTCAGTTGCACAAAGGTCTTGTACTGGCCCTCAACAGAGACTTAATTTCACCCATAATAAATTCTATGAGTTCATTGGAACACCACATTTCTCTTTATCAACCAGGCTTTGTTTCAGAAATGAAACCTTTTCAGTTTTATTCCCAGTAATGCAGAGTTCCTCCTTTCATTTGCACATGAAAGGATGACACTGATGGCTCACACAATGCCACGTTCCCACCTTTTCTTCTCTTTGCAAAGGGTCTCTTGCAGTGTGATCTTCAATGCTGTGCACTGTAGTGCCAAAGTCAAGATGAAGAGTGATTAACAAACTGTGTCCTAGGGCTATGCAGGCTGAAATTAAATTCTGTTTACAGATGGAAGTTTGTAGACATGTGACTATGTCCTAACTTATTGCTAAGAGTCAGGAGACCTGATCCAGTCAGGTCCTTCCATCTCCCTTGAGATTAAATGCAAAGAGTCTATGTATTATTTAAGCCCTAGCTTATTGATAGGCTTCGTAATAGCATAAGAACATAGGAACAGCCAAACTGGGTCAGATCAATGGCACATCTAGCCCAGTATCCTGTCCTCCAATAGAGGCCAATGCCAGGTGCTTCAGAGGGAGTGAACAGAACAGGTCAACAGCAAGTGATCTATCCTATGTTGCTCATTCCCAACATGTGGCAAACAGGCTAGGGACACTTCAGAGCATGGTTTTGCATCTCTGCCTATCCTGAATAATAGTCATTGAGGGACCTATTCTCCATGAACTTTTCTGGTTCTTTTTTGAACCCCTTTATAGTCTTGGCCTTCACAACATCCTCTGGCAAGGAGGATGCATTGTGTGAATAAATACTTCCTTTTGTTTGTTTAAAACATGCTGCCTATTCATTTCCTTTGGCGACACCTAGTTCTTGCATTATAAGGAATAAATAACACTTCCTTATTTACTTTCTCCACACCAGTCATGATTTTATAGACCTCTGTCATATCCCCCCACCCTTGCCATCTCTTTTCCACGCTGAATAGTCCCAATCTTATTAACCTCTCCTCATGTGGATGCTATTCCATACCACGTGTCATTTTTGCTGCCCTTTTCTGTATCTTTTTCAATTCCAATCTGGCTATTTCTATTTCTCTCCCAGCCTTTGGCTGTATAGTTCCTCAGCCAGTTGGGGCAAGGACTGTCTTTCCATATGGGGGTCCTGTGCCTAGTAAAATAGCCCCCGGATCTCATTTGACTGCCAGCATGTCTCCTCATGTCCAGGAATGGTGTTGCAGCCCTTTCTTCATGTAGCGGCTCCTTCCCCCAGCCGTTCTGGTCATCTGCCTGATCTTATGACTCAGCTTTCAGCACATTTAGTCCCACCCTTTCTGAGGAATACAAAAAAAAGTCCAAAAAATTCAACTCACCACAACATAACTCTTTGCCCCTACCTGGGCTCACTCTTCTGAAGACTCTTCCCTTCCCTTTCCAGGCTCTGCAGAGCTATCCTTGCATTTTTGTGCAGAGAGAGGCTGCCCAGGGCTTTCTCCATGGAGAACTGACTTCAAATTCAGTGGTTCTTCTTGCACCTTTCCCGGTGGCCACTAGGGGAACCCCAGCCTTCAACTGGCTCTAGCTTCTAGTTCAGGAACTCTGTGGTGAGCAGCTGAGGTCTTCTTCCTCAAACTCCTTACTGCTGCCTCCTGGGGCATGTCCCTAACTTTGCCGTCCTTCAGGTCTTTTCCCAGAGTTCCTCGTTGGGAGTTCCTCCCAGCTGCTTCTCTCTAGGCCCTTCCTTCACTCTAGCAACCAGAGAGGAACTCCAGAGATCTTCCCATCTCTTGCTGTGGCATCCTACCTCCCTTTATGTTCACCCCTCAGCTCTTCCCCCATCTCAGTTGCTTCTTCACAGAGGGTTGGCCCAGCCCACAGGTGTACTCAGGTGCCTTCATTGAAATCATTAGCTCCAGTTAACCAGTGTTGGGTATACACCCCTTCAAAGGTCTTTAGTTGCTACAGTAATATGAATGACAAACAATAGAACCTGATCTTGCCAGGTGCTGAGCACCTCTTACTCATTTGGTCCAGTCCTCAGTGGTGCTTTGAACTCCCGCAACTCCCACTGGCTCCAGAACATCTCAGGTTATAGCCCATTGACTCAGTGGGCCCTGGGGGTGTCAGTAACTTAAATGAGCTGCTCAGCTCATTTTAGGATTGGACCCTTTATGGTTTATTCCACACGCTTCTATTTTTTTGAGTGTCCTACTGTTGGAGATAGAGCAGTGAACTGCTGAATAAAATCTAGGCTGTGTTGTATCAGGATGCATGAGTGAGAGTGCTTTGACAAAACAAAGTGGCATTGGCCAAACCACTTATTATAATGCAAGTTCATGTTCCCATTTAACACTGCCATCCTGCCTCCTCCCCACTTTACTCTCTTAAAAATACAGAGGCTCCAACTGCATCCAAGTGGGCACCATCATATGTTTTTGACAGCACTATAATTGGATTGTCTCCTTCAGTCTGCAGGAGAATATGGAGCCATTCATGTTCCACCACGAAAATAAAGGGCGGCCGTAAGCACCTTCACCTCAACCCTGTGTAATCCCTTCTGTAGCTGACGGAACTTGAGGAGGGAACTTGATAATTATTTCAATGAGAATGGTAATAGAAGATCAGTTCTTTTCGTTACATTCATTCATATCCCATTGTAGCCAACAACTAATAGAACAAGAAGCATGTGTTCTAATTAGGTTTGAATTCAGAAGAATAGGGATGTTTATCGTGCTGAGAAGCTTAGAAGTATTTAAAGCATGAGATCCACTCAGACTCGCAATCCAAAATCTCCCATTCCTAGTGTCCGAGCAGGCAGACAAATGCAGCATCCCCTTCTTATGGCTTTTAATTTAACAACTGGAACCTTTTAAAATTAGACTAGCTATTCCTCATATTGACAGCACTGAGTGGAAATTAATATCAGGCACTGAATCTGTGACTATATCAATTCAATTGTTTCAAATATTACAAAGGGGACAAATGATGGAGGAAGCTTTCTATGATTTTGGACAAGATTCTCCATTGGATTTTTCTTTCTGGGGGTCTATGGATACCAATATCCAACTTCAATCTCAGTCAGAAAATGTTCTAGCTGACTGTTCTTCTCTCACAGGTGAATTCTTCCCGTGGCCCTCCTTTACTTGCCAATCCATGTTCCCTGATGATGCTCAGATATCACTAATGGATTTGGATGGACATGCCCTACAGCTGGAAGGAAGTGCTGAACTGGACAGCTCTTCGTTGTTTCAACCAGAGACCAATAAATCGCATAAACATCACAGACTAATTCCTGCACCTCCTTACAAGGTACAAAGACATGCAGCTAACATTAGGGAAAGGAAGAGGATGCTCAGTATCAACTCTGCATTTGATGAACTCAGATGCCACGTACCAACTTTTCCCTATGAAAAGCGCCTCTCCAAAATTGACACGCTCAGGTTGGCCATCGCCTACATCGCACTGTTGAGTGATATCCTCATCTCAGGATGCCATCCAAAATCCTATGTGGAACAATGCATGAAAAATGGATATAAGAGTCACAAAAATGCAATCTGGAACACCAGTGGTAAGTGTGTCTGATTAGCAGAGTTCTTCATTTTAGAACTTTACGGTCCATTTTTTGTTGCAATGGTATGAATCTGTGAAAAACTAAGCAACCCTTTTAAAAAGATTCAACCAAGCTGTGCTACCTTCTTCGCAAACCGCTCAGCTTACATGCAAATTGTTTTTAAAAGACCATGCATGTTTTAATGAGAAATCCCCCACTTTGTTTAGGTAACTTTTCCCTTAATCATTGAGAAATTATAAACATAATAATTCATTCTGATGGCACAGGAAGGGCTTCTTTCAAAACTTTCGCTAGATATTTTGGTCAGCCATTTAACATTTTGGGTCCTTTTCAAAATTCTGTACAAAACTGTGGTTTTTGCACAGATAGAAAATTGCTGGTATAAATTACTCTGGGGTATTTAATGATCTTTTCTATTATAATTATTTGGCACCTGTTTCAGCAAAGTGCTTAAGCATGCAATGATCTGCAAATACAAGTAGCCCCATTGAGGTCAATAACATGATTCATGCTTGAAATTAGACCCATAAATATCTCCCTGAATCAGGGCCATTCAGAAGAGTCTGAGGAAAAGTTTACCATGGAGAATCAGCATTTACAACCCAAAACATATTCAAACACAAGCATCATTAAAAGGGCAAATGCTTCTGCACCTAACTTCCAACTTATAGGAAATAGAACCATATACATTTTAAAGGGGACAATTGTTATTCTTTTCTGTTGCTGTTTTAACTTGTACAAATGATTGTGCTCTCAGCTACAACATTCTAAATCTGGCATCACTCCACTGAAATCAGTGCAGAGGTCAAATTTCCCAATGTGCCCACGAGATTTAGGAGCCTAAAACCAGTACCAGAAATGACCTAGGCATGTAGGACCAGATTTTTAAAGATATGTAGGTGATTAAAGATGCAAAAAAGTTTGGAATTTTCAAATGCACCTAGACAGAATCAATGGGAATTAGGCACGAAGGCACTTCTGAAACTCATATAGGTGCCTAGCTTCATCTTTAGGCACTCACATACTTAAAAAAAAAAAAATCAAACAAGGAGTCCTGTGGCACTAACACGGCTACCTATTTAAAAAAAATCTGTCCTCAAGAAACCTAAGATCTATTGATGCTCAGTGAGACTTAGATTCTAAAGTGCCTACATTGTTTTTTAAAAGGGGGTTGGTTTTTGAAAAGCATAACATGGATGTAGAAAAATCATTGCAACATATGCACAGACACTGGAGAGAAAAATCAGCCACTTGCTTTAAGCAAAACAGTCTTCTATGTTAATTGACTCTTTTCACCTTTTCATCAACTGCTATGCCGTTTAACACCCTTCTCACTTTTGTTTACACTAGAACACTTCTGATTGGATCCCATCTGACTCTACCTTCGGCTTTTGTGAACCAACAGTTGTTAAAACAACACAAGTGGGTTACAGTGGCATGTCCTCGTTAGGCTTTTAGTAACGTACTATTTCTGAAAGGCTGTGCTAGGGCTGAGCTGGGTGAGAGAAGTTGCTTTTCTGAAGAGGCTGAATGATTGACTTGTTAAACACATATTGAAATGTATTTAAATCAGTGTGTTTGCCTTTATTTTGTTTTCTTTTTTCCCTTCTGCTCAATATAGATCTGACAGCCCGCCTCTCTTGGATAAAATGGAATTAAGAAGTCAGAACAAAAAGAGGGCTCTTTAAAGACACTCCATTGCAAAGCCTGATGAGCAGATTAATGGGGTACCGGCTGTTAAGTTCTCACTACTGCAAGCAAAAGCATTGCCTTCTGTAACTATTATTGTTGCTACAGGTTTGTGTTCTTTTCATTTCCATCGCCTATCTTCTTTTTTTTTATCATTGCTAACATATTAACCCCATGCTGTTTAAGGACTTCTGCTTTGTAAAATATTTCACCAGGCTTCTGACATAGGTAGTTTCTGGAGTCTCACTCACATAAAAGGTCTGCTTTTGTATGAAAATCAAAATAAAATTGAAAACATTCCTTGGGATTTTCAAAGCAGATCTGAATGCCCAGTTCTCATTAAAATTAATAGGAATTGATGAAGAAGCTGCTGGTGTGGTGATCCCATGGCTGAGCTGATTGACCAATAGCTGTTGGGGCAAAGACCATCTTTTTGTTCTTCATGATAGAATCCTGGTCCATGACTAGGGCTCTTACCAATAAAAAATACCAATAAAAAATAGGTATCCAAATCCCCTTAAGCAGCAATGCAAATCCCAATCAGAGTCGAGAGAAAAGGCTGAGTATCAGCTGTAAGGCTTGTTTTCTTGTTTCAGAATGTGTTCACTTAGTCCATGGGCAAGTGTTTCAAAAGGGACTTCATGAGGCCCAACTTGACACACCTAGAGAATCCTGATACTTAAAGGGCAGTTGCTTAGCACTTCCTGACTATTCAGCCCATTGAAGATGTTTCAGGTTGAACACCCAACGGCTGCACCCCATGTTACGAGTCACTTTGGACAATCTTGTCCCTTGTCCAATTATTAAGGCTGGGATCTTCAAAGGGGCTTATTTTCAACAGGATTTGGGTGCCCCTCTAAATGTCAGCCTAAATGCTTCTACAAATGTAGAGTACCCTCAGGTTCTAGCCTTGTTTGTGCCAGGATATGAGGGAGACCACAAAGTGGGTGAAATAATACCTTTTTATTGGACCGGCCTCTGTTGGTGAAAGAGGCAAGCTTTTGAGCTCCATCAACCTCTTATCTGAAGAAGACCTCTTATGGCTTGAAAACTGGTCTCTCTGTCACCAACAGAAGTTGGTTCCATAAAAGATATTACCTCTTCCACCATGTCTCTCCACAGATGTCATAAGCCAATGTTGACATTTTTTTAATTAAAACATTATTTTTTTCTTAATGTTTAAAAGGTGAGATTTTCAAAAGCACAGCATACTAATTCTGCTCCCAGTGAAACCAAGGGGACTTTTACCATTGATTTCAGTAGCAACAACTAAGACAATGCTGAGTGCTTCTGAAATTCCCATTCAAAGGGTGCGTCTACACTGGTAAATTAGGTTGACCTAAGGAGGCTTAAATTGACCTAAACAAAGTCGCGTCCACACTGGGCTTTTATTAAGTCTACTTAAGCATTTCCTAAAGTCAACTTAAGGAAAGCTTAAGTTGACTTAATAACAGTTAGATTTAGGTCGACTTAAGCCTTAAGTTGACTCCTTAAGTCGACTTAAAGCCAGTGTGGATGGGGATTAGAGCCTAAATCAACCTTATTAAGTCAATTTAAAGCGTTAAGTCAACTTAATAAGGTTGACAAGGGGCTGTCTACACTAGAAAAGTTAAGTTGACTTAATAAGGTCAACTTAAAGTCGATCTTATAAAGTTGACTTAACAAAGTCAACTTAACTTTTCTAGTATAGACATAGCTAAAAAGAATATGGAGAAGCAACACTCTGTATTTAGACTTGCTCATGACAAATTTTTACTGAAGAGTTGTTTCATTCAGTAAGTGTCATATAAATGGGGTTATTATTAGGTTATTCATAACATCATGGAAAAATATTTGAATAACAAATTAATTGTTTTTGCAACCGTTTCCAGACTTGCATGTGTGTGACCATTGTATGTGACAGCGACCAAATGGTAAGTGCACCATTTGGAGGCTATTTTTGCTGTCATATGTATTTACACACACACACACACACACACACACACACAGGTTTCAGATTTGCATGTAGCAAGAGCTATAAAACATCCATACTCATATGAGATTTCAAGCTATGACCTTCCTCTCCTGTTGCTTGTATGGGCATTATTTGCAAGAGTGCCTAGAGTGGCTTTCTGGACACAGGTGCAATATGCTCTTCTGCTCTTATTTTCTGTGAGTATGCCACCTCCTAGCCAAGACTGTGCAACTAGTCCAACAAATCAGTTCTCTGTGCAACTGAGCATCCTAGAGGGAAGGCACTGTCTCACAAGCTGCCGATGTCCGCTGAGCACTTTCCCTGCTACTGAGGCGCTGTGGGACAGCTGCCCAAGTTTTCCCAGAATGCACTGCAGTCCATAATTGAGCCTTCTCCCTGGACTGACCACAAACACAGTTCAGATGAACTCATTTTTAGAGCCGGGAACCTCCTCTATTAGAAACAAAGTAACTTTCCCCTGGTCTTCCCTCAGCTCCAAAGAGCCAGAAGACTTAACCAGCCAGGACTCCGCTGTATACAGTGCCCGGGGCTCCATCTGTTATTAAATCCTGGGTAGGAGAAATTGGATTAGCCACCAGGCTTTGTATGAAATGACATGAAGGAAGGACTGTCTGTATGCCAAAGCCATGAATGAAGCATGCAGGATAGCTAACAGGTGTGGGTCTACAGGCCTATATCTGAGAAATGCTGAATCAACTTTAGAACAAAACCATTTTTTCAAGGCACAACGAACGGGCAACAGTGCAACAAAACCTGACTCGAGTGCTGTGCTCAACATAAACTGGGCTAGTCTGGCCACTGTAGCACCTCTGTACAGCAGAAGCATACCAATGGGCACCTTGTCTTCTGCAATCTCAGCTTCCTTGCCCACTTGCTATTGGCACTTCAGCCCTGCAGGTGTGAGAAATAGAAACAGTACTGTAACAGGGTTTGACTCACCACCTTGGCGCCTCCTGCTGGCCATCTGAGGAATCGGCTCTCTGCCAGGCAGACATCCCTCTCCGCAGTGTCTCACCCTCTGTCTTGGCTCCATTGGATCCTCCTTCCCATGACTCAGCCCTCCAGCTGGGTCACAATCCATGATCCTCCCCCCTTCCAGAGGATTCTGCCATCCATTCTGCACTTCCCTTTGTGTCTGCTGCAGTTCTGCCACCACTCCAATGGTGATTGGGGGTTGGGGGGACCCAGGCCCACTCACTACTCTGGGTCTTGGCCCAGTGACTCTATGAATGACAGTCTTTTGTTTTGTCTCTCTCCAACTCGTCAATGGATTTCCCTGGACACCTTACCTGCTGCCCAGCACCTTCTATTCCTTTACTTCCAGACCTTTGGTTCTGTGGAGTCCCAGCAGCCAGCCACTGTTCTGTCCATGGTACTGACAGTCGGTCCCCTCCCAGCTCCTAGGAGTCACTCCCCTTGCTCTGCTGTGCCGCTCCCTTTTACATTGGCCTCTTGGACCCTGACTGGCGGCCATGCATCCCTTTCTTACTGGCTACCTTTCATGCAACTTCTCCAAGGGCTCTCTTAACCCTTTCCAGGCCAGTGAGGGGCAGGTGCCCCATCACAGGTACCACTTCTACCCTTTGATTCTCTGTTATGCTCTGTAGTGTGGTCATTCTAGTAATGTTATTCCTAATCATAAATAGAGGGAAATTCACATTTCATCCAATGTTTAAAGTACTTTGCAAAGGTGGTAAAGTATTATTAATCACATATCCCAGAGGGGGAAACTGAGGCACGAGGTGGTGATTTGCCCAACATTACCCAGCAGGTCAGTGGCATAGATAGAACCCATATCTCCTAGCTTCCAGGAACATGCCCTGAAAAAACAAGTCAATCCAGTAGCCACGGCCACTACTAATCCTGTCATGCAAGCTTTTTATGCTAAGCCAAGCACTGTCCCCCTAAAAAGTTAGGTCGACTTAACAAAATGGTTTCCATGGACGTGGACTTAGTCCACTGTGTTAAGTCGACTTAACTGCCCTTAGGTCGACTTAATAAAGTGGACTTAAACATCCACACTGTGCTGACATCAACCTAAAGGAGGGTTAGGTCAACCTAACTGGCAGGTCTTACTAAGTCGACCTAAGCTTTCATTAAGTTGACTTAAGGAATTTCATGACATTAGATTGCAATCCAAGTAATATCTCAAGGATGGAGGTTTTTCTCAATGGCTATGTCTACACTTGTTAATTTAGGTCGACTTTAGCTAAGTCGACTTAGCAAAGTCATTTCAGGATCTTTCATGCTTGTTGTAACAGATGAAGTGGATGATTCAAGAGATCCTCCTTCTCAAGTGACTACCCTCAGTAATTTCACAACTGGAAATCATAGGTGGCTTTATGGATGGACATTCCATAAACCACAGACAAACCACAGACACTTCTTCCATTAGATCATTTTACAATTATAATAATTGTGCCTGATGTAAAGGTAACCACACTTGGCACCCAATTAGCTTGTTTGGTCCTCAGTGTGTGCTTAACAAAGGAACAACAAAAGATGAATGATACAAGTCTTTGAGAGAATCCATGAAGAAAAAACCCCCACTGTTTTTTCACACCAAAAGAAAAAACACTGAAAGGTTTTCAATGAATTACAGCATGGATCCAATTCCAGTTGCAAGCACTGCCCTCTTGTGGTAAAAGGAGAAAGTGCTCTCATGTTGATGAGAAAGAAAACACAAAGTGATTCACTATGTATGATCAAAATTCCTCAGCTGGTGACTTACAAATTTGTGAAAAGTGTTTTGTGTCAGTAAATAAAGCATAGCTATAACTAACTGCAAAGCAATAACCATGAGTTTGTATGCTTTGTCTTTCTGATGCAAGACACTTTTTATATAATCTCTTCCTCGTTTACTATCTATCACAAACACACACAGAGAGAGAGAGAGAGAGAGAGAGTTAAAAGAATGCTGAGGTTACAAAGCCAAGCATTCAAAAGTTAGGAAATGCCAGCATGAAGGTTGCCTGTGCAATATTAATTTGGCTCCCTTGTCACATGCTATTAATTCCACAGGACCCCAGCCTCACTGAGTGCAAACCACAGTTGCTCACTTAAGGAGCAGCCATGTAGTATTTTATCTTGTTGTTCAATGCGTGGCCCTGGACATTATTTACTGCACACTTTTCAAACCCTTCTCTGAAACATAAAATGATTAATTCTTCCTGGGCTTTTCTATAGCACTCATCACTATGGTACAGGACTGGATTAATGCGGGGGCTATAGAGGATGATGCCCCGGGGCCCAGCCGAAACGGGGGCCCCAGACTCCAGCCCATAAAAGCCCTATCTGATCCAGGCCCCCTCTGTCCCGCTCAGCTCTAGCAGACCTTGGGGGAGTGCTGAGAGCACTCCTGCCCTGCTGGCACTTGGGGGCGGGGCCTGAGACCAGAGACCAGGCTCAGCCCTCCCGCCCCACCAGGGGCAGGGCTGGCCAGTGCCTGCTTGCTTTGCCCAGGGAGTGGGGCCAGCTGGCACGCGGCACAGCCTTCCAGGGCCTATGGCCATGGGGGGCTATGGCAGCAATGCTGCTGGTAGGCCCCCTCTTCAGCCCCCTGTGCAGTGCCAGTCATGATCTCCCCTCATGCCCCAAGCAGCCCCGGTCACAGCCTCCCCCACACCCTGAGTAACACAAGCTGCGACCCCCTTCCCCACCCCCTGAACAGTGCCGGCCATGGGCCCCCACAGCCCTGCTGTCCCCTTCCTCAGTAGTGCTGGCCAGGGCTCCTGACCCTGCCCCCCCAGCACCAGCAAGCAAGAGGGAAGATTCAGTGGAATGGGTAGGCCCAGCTCCCACCCTCCGGGCCTTGATCCCATCCTGCTTTGGTATCTATGTACTTCAGTAATATTAATTAACAATTTCACAGCACCCCTGTCAGCCATGGGAAAGTGAGGCACATGGGAAAGTGAGGCACAAAGACGGTCACAAATATCCACTAAGTTTGAGTGTTCTTCAGATAGCAAGCAGTCTCATTCACTACATAACCCTGAGTCACTCCCAAAGCAGTCTATCCTATAGCTTATCTCTCATCTCATTCTCACAAATGGTTCAACCATTGTTACTGAAACTTTCAAAAAAAAACTTTAGCCTGCAGCAGACATACAGTATGGAAAATTTCAGCCCAAAGGATTACAATTTAGCAAAGTTATAAGCAACTGAAAACAGGGTCTTATAATGAAAAGTGACAGAGAACCTTATCAGCTCCATCTATAACGTGTGTGTTTGCATGCGCATTCATCTCTATCTAAGTATAGCTAGAGACCATATATTATGGAATATAGGGGTGGGGAAAAGAGGGAGGGACACACTGTATTTTTTAGTTCACACGTACATAGGAACAAGATATTTATTATTTTTGGTCTTAGAGAATGGGTGAGGATTGTGTCAAGGTTTTCATGAACAACTATAACCTCTTACTCTTCAAACATTTCAATACCACTTTCTAATTCTTGCCAGGAGGTCTAATAACCTGTATTATCAGATGGCTAGACTCAGGCTTTCATCAAAAGGTCCTTTCCAGCCTCAGTTAGAGTGTAGGTTTTCAGTTCTGGTTCCTCATTAGACATTTTTGTGTTTTAGCAAGGCTCCTTAAAATGGAACCTGACCACCAAAAATAAAATAAAATAAAATAAAATAAAATAAAATATTTTTGGCAGCAGAAAAGATATTTTCCAAGCTAACGTTTACCCAAATCACTAGAGGAAAACAAAACTAAATTAATTGGAGTGATAACTATTAGATATTATAGCAGTAGGCCCTATTTTTGAGCTAACCTGAGACTTGGCGGTCAAGCAATTAAAATCTCCCTTTATTTATGCTCAGTACATTTTGACCCTGTTTCCTCCTTTCTAGCAAGGTTTTTCACTTGTGTCTTCCTTAAGTTTGCCTTTCCCCACACTGACAGCTTTGTCCCATCTAGTAATGGTCAATAAAGAGTGCTGCTGCTTTGCTCCAATTTTTTTTTCCTCTGGAAAAGAAATCCGGTCTCCTTTTCCCCATTCAGGATTTTCACCTGGTGCAATAACACCTGCACCTACATCAGCAATGCCTACCTACATGCGCCCTGAACAGACCTTCCCCAATGCATCTTCCATTAGAATTCTTTGCATTCGTATTTTCAAAATCAACAGCGGGTTTGCAGTGCCCCGGTGGTGATCCTGCTTTTACAATCACATTCCTTTTCATTACATATCCCACATCATTCTTATTTTTAAAGTGTCTGATCCACATCCGACCAAAGTGAATGAGAAACCACCCATTGATTTCAATCAGTTTGGGATCCGGCACTAAAACCCTTTAGAACTCTGATTCAGGAAAGCATTTTACTTATGCTTTACTTATACTTATTGTGACTTAAGCCTATGTTTATAGTTAATAACAATATGCTAAAGTGCTTTCCAGAACTGAGGCTTCTACAGGGAAAGTATTGTTGCCTCAAGTACAGTATTAAGTATTAAGTATTATTTTATTTTAGAATCTCATTATTTAAAAGCATTTCACACTTTTAATCAATCCTCCTCAACAATTCAATTCCAGATACTCTATCTGTTTCTAATACTGCCTATTCATGCTTTTTGCTGTGATTATTTACTGTGATTTATGCATAGATGTATGAAAATACAAGACTTAGAAATACTGCGGAGGTCCAGGACAACGGCACCGTGCACATTAAATCTGTTTCAGAAACAAAACATGTCATCCAGTAAATGATTTTTTTCCTTTCCTTGTTATTCGCTTTTATTAACTCTTAAGTTTTCATGGCCTGGAAAGGTTAGCAGATTATGCAAAGAATGTCAAGGGAAAATATTAATATTTGGGGCAAATCCTTAGAACAAGCAACTCTGGCCTCACATTGAAGTTCAGCAACTTAACAAAATGAAAGTAATACACACTTGGTATGTTACAAATGAACGGATTCTATAATTTTAAAACAAAAAGTGATCCAAAAATCCTGTCAAACTGGGAAATTAAAACAGTGTATGATGCTTGGCTACATTTAAAAACTATTATTAATAGAACAAATAGGTTAGTTGTGACCGGTTTTAGACATATTTAAATATATGCATACAAAACGTGTACTTCTTTGATAGACTGTATATTATCAAATTTATCTGTTATTAAAAACTTTATCTGTCAACCCTGTAATTTACTGATGTTCAGTGTATGATCAATTTTTTAGTTAACAGAATTTGTTTTCATTCTCTTTTGATGTACATATATTTTAAGGGGTAAAAATGTTTTACCATGTTGGTGGGGGGGGTCAAATGTTCTGCTTCTGAAAACAAGTAATAAAATATTTTAAAAGAATGGGAAAGCATTCATAACTTATATAAATATTGCATTTTTCAAATTAATAAATAATTCAGTTAGAAAACTACACAGAAGACTATTTAGTGAGTGCACCTAAATCCAAAATATTCTTTGCTATCATAGTAATTTTGTATAAGAATCTTTTAAGCCACTCTCTGTCGCTTCTCAAATAAATTAAAAACCCTGAATAAACAGGGAGAGAAGTGATTTTTGGCTTAATTTCATTCAGCAATTTCTGTTACTTTGCCACCAATTGCTAGCACACATCTTAGCTACAGGCTTTTTTCTGCTTTGCGGGCAGCTCTTCTAGTTCTCGGCTGAGTATTTGCCTCACCAGCTCAGAAAGACTACAATGTCCAATATCCTCCGATAAAAACAGTACCAGAGCTGATCAGTGAATTTCAATCTTCAATGAAAAAAGCCTCTGCCAAGTTCATAAACTCATCCAGATGCTTTCAAAGGGCAAAGATCTTGTTCCTCTTAACAAAAAGGTATAGCAAATAAAAACTTGGTTTTAACAAACAGGAGAAAAAAATTAGGACTTCATCTTTTCAAACTTCTCTGTGGTGAATTCCTTTTTCCTTGTATTTTTGCAATGTGGTAAATAGCAGTCTAATTAAAATATATACTTATATATATATACAGGGAGAACACAGTATACGTTTATATTAATATGTTTATCCACACAAAGGCACCCTGGGGGTCAAATCCTAAGCCGGTGGTGCTTTGGCCTCATAAGGCTAAGCACATATTGGTGGCTGTTGTATGGTGCCTGTGTTTATAAGGGAAAATGTTCACACGAATGCTCACGAGCAAACAGTTCTCATTACCCTGAGTCTTTATTATATAGCCTTGGAAATATGTACTATGGTGTTACTGTCATTGCAGCATTTAATACATTTCTAAAGATTAATTGTTCTAGTAATGGATTTTATTCTTCTCATTCTGTCATTGCTTTGCCCCTGACCCAGCAGAGCTGTCTTTACGATGCAGTCTGTCATTCCACAGAACAACTTCACCATCAAAAGCCCAGTGAGGTTCATGGAAGCCTTCCCTCAACTTCATTGGGCCTCAGATCAGATCAGAAGCTCACTGGCTACATCTACACTGGCAATTTAAGTCGACTTAAGGAGGCTTAAGTCAACTTAAATTAAGCTACGTCCACACTAGGCTTTCATTAAGTCGACTTAAGAAATTCCTTAAGTCGACTTAATGAAAGCTTAAGTCGACTTTATAACTATCACTCATTAGGTTGACTTAACCCTTACTCCTTAAGTCGAGTTAAGGACGGTGTGGACATGGAGTAACCCTTAAGTCGACTTTATTAAATCGACTTAAGGGTGGTTAGGTCAACTTAAAGTGGACTAAGTCGACTTAAAGCTCAGTCAACTTAGTCCACTTTGTTAAGTCAACTTTAATAAGGTCGACTTTAAATCAACTTAGAGTCGACCTTATTAAGTCGACCTAACTTTTCCTAGTGTAGACATAGCCACTGTGAACAGCACCATTTTGCATGTATTGCAGTGCATGGAAATAACTTTCTGCTACGCTTAGCCCAGCAGAGTTCATTGGAAAGGGCAGAAAGGCTAGCCTATTATATGCACTCTATCTTAGAGTGCACTTTTTTGTTGTCATTAACAATCTTACTCCCAAAGCTGTTATGCATTTCATGTGTTAATATGCCTGGACTTGAAAACAGAGAGACAGGGCGAGTGTGGCATCACAACCAGTTTCTCACCAACAGAAAGAAGCTGGTCTTATCAAAGATTACCTCGTCCGCCTCACCGATGTAATATTCTACAGTACTTAAAAATTAGACACAAGCAGAGTATTCTTTATGTTTCCCTCTATTAGGCATGAATCTCTTCATTTCTAGGGATGTAAATCGGAAGTAAACCCATTGAAGTCCATGGAGTTATGCCAGTGTAAAACTGGAGAATTAGGTCCATTCTATTTTGCATTGGGATGGCGTGTATAGTTATCTTCCACTGCATATCTAAATAGATGATTGGATTTTCCAAACAGCCTAAATGATTTAGAAGCACAAGGCTTTCACTCAGACTCATGTGCCCAAGTCACTCTGGATCTTTACAAAAACCCACGCAATTTCTTAAACTCTTTATATATTTGCCAACTGTGCCATTTGTAACATCTGTGAAGCTATTACTGCATTTTGAGGAAAAGTGAGTTTATGAACTTGTCTGGATTGATTAGTAGGGTTAAAACTCTGGGCTTATTTCCAACAGAATGGTATCTCAATCCAAGACCGTGCCTGCTTGTAAAATACTGCAGGTGTGTTTACTGTAATCAGCTCTAGCCAAAAAATAAACACTGGTTGAGGGGTTTTAAATATAGTTAGCATGGTGGCCACTCCTCCCTTTAATCACTACCTCACTGTCAAGAAGGTAAATAAACAAAGATTAAATCTTTTAAATTATATATCTATATATTACATCGAAACATGCACTATGTCTACTCAATGCACAAGAATTTCATTTCATTACACTGCTACCTGGCATCGGTTCCCTTTTGCATTATGAATTATTTTCTAATACAAATGTATTTGTCTTGGAGGAAGTCTCCATCACATATTTTCCTTGGATTTATTCACCTACTTCAGTTGACTAGATCTAATCAACAACCTCTTAATTTGCCCTTTCCCTTCATTTGAGCAGCACCTCAAAGTTATTCAATTTATTTTTATTAAATCCAGTGTTTATACAGTATTTAATAATACTAATACTTCACAATGTTATGGCACCTACCAACTGAAGATCTCCAAGTACTTCACAAAATTATTTCACACATCAAATAAAAGAAAGGGTTCAAAGAACACGCCTGATTATTCCTTATTCTTCCAAACTGTAAATTAGAGATGAGCATCAATTACAATACCAGGGTGAAACTCTCCCAAACGGTAGGAAAGCATCTTTGTAGTTGGATTCAGTTTCTATAATGGGTCAAAGCAAAAATCTGAATTCAAACATCTCTGAATTTTCAGCCAATTCAGCTCGGGATCCGCAGCTGTGTCCTAACATGGCATATACCAGGGGTAGCCAAACTTACTGACCCCTTGAGGCCCCATTCCCCACTGGGCAGAATCCTCAAGCTCCACCTCACTCCACCTTCCCGAAGCGCTTCCCACTCTATCCTGCTGGGCACAGAAGGGGAGGCATAGGAAGCTCTGTGAATCACACTTTAAAAGAGCCTCATGCTTTCTACTAGCCAGAGTTTGGCCATCCCTGGCATATACCATTCCCCACCCCTTAGGAACATTAGGTTTTTTTAAATTTAAAACTGAAATTTAGTTAAAACACACAATTTTTATAAGGGCAGCCTTGTAATCAACAGAGGCATTCTAATCTACCGCTCTCTTTTCTTTCTTCTTCTTCTTTGCCTTTATCCCATCAAATGGGGCCTGAATGCTCAGTTCCCTCCTCCCAAAGCACTCTATTCAGAACACCATCTCTTTCTCCAGCAATCCAGATTAGGAAGAGCTCCATTGATTATAAAGATGCCCTTTTAAAATATTATATATACAGTATGATATATTAATGTATTTTCTATGGACAGCTTATTTTTATGTTACTATATTTATATTGATAGATAGTGAAAGTATCACTGTAGATACCTAATTCATTTCCTCCACCTCATCACACACACATATCCTTAGTTCTATTGTAAAGGAAATCTCCAGAATGTCTCATAGATGTCTTTAAGAAAACCTCCATCTCTTACTGAGAAGAGAAAGTCAACTTTACCAACATGTTTATTGATACAGAATGTTAAATACATGACTGACAAGCCTGAGCTTATAATAAAGAAACTTTTTGTGCAAATTTCATGGAATGTGGCATGCTGTAGCTTAAAGGAAAGAGGGTGATTGCCATGGCAACAGCACATGGGGGCCATGAATTGGAGGGGTCCCTCTGGGAACTAGAATACCAACAGAATTTTAAGCATCTGCAACTTTTCCTCAAAAAAGTGCTTCGTAGCTGTGCCAAAAACATCTAGGAAAATGTAAAATGCCATGGTATTCTTCACTGCTTTGCAGATAAACATATGTCCTTCACAATCTAAAACAGAGAGAGCAACGGGTGGGGTGGAGGGAAGATGCTGAAGAAAACTTTGAGGAAACCAGAAACACTGCTTTCAATGCATAATGAATGAGAAAGAGCCGTATCAATACACATGTCAGACAAGGGTATGAAGGAGCTGGATGGATAATGGACATTAACTGAGAACATGATTCTGAGAAGTGTCACTGTAAAGACAGTACTTTAGATCACAGGCTCTGATCCTACAAAGATTTATGCACAGGCTTAACTTTAAGCACTGTGAGTTATTTACCTGCATAAGTCTTTGCAGGCTAGAGGCCATGCTCAGTAAGTCAGAGATAGTTAAACACAAGCTTGAAGTTCGGCATGTGCTTTAAGAGCTGTCCTGAACTGGAAATCAAGATGCATCAATAGAATGAAGAAGAGACTAGAGCAGTTTGAAAAAATGGCACTCTTTTCCCCTGTGAATTTTTTTTTTAATGAAATAAAAATTGAAAATTCCATTTCTTTGGAGACTATTTCAGTTTCCAAAAACCAAAAAATGGCATTTTTATAGAAAACCAAAATTGTTTACTTAAAAACTGACTTTTTAAAAAAACGTTGTTGCTTAGATTTCAGTTTTTGGTTTGGGGGAAAATGGAAAAAATACAACCACAAAGAAAATTGTTCAGGAAAAAATTCATTTTGATTAAAAAAAAAACCCCACCACTTTTTTTGGAGGGAGAAAAAGTGTTTCTGTAAAAATGTTACCAGCTCTACATAAGATTGAAATATATAGAGAGATTAATGAGCTACAGAACATGGCCCAATCCAGTAGTTCTTAAACATGCTAATCAAGGGATGAAGGGGAATTGCTATTGCACTTAGCATAAACGTATCTTTCTAACATCTGTACAGAAACAGATTCTAGCAGAGGAAACTCTTTTCCTCAGTCAGAGATTTACATGTTCCGTGTCTCTGGCATGTAAAATCTGACAGTTAGGGACAACAATGACAAATGTGGCAACAGTTAAATTGTAATTAAAATCCATTTTTAATGTGAAACGGTCATGCAATATTTTTTCTAATTAAAAGGAACATTTTTATATTAGAGGCTGCTCAAATTAAAGTCAATTAAAAAAAATACAGCAGCACCAACATGCTCGTTTCAGTTCTTGCCATTTGAAAAATAACACTGGGGGTTGGGGATTTTTTCCTTGTTCCATGTGGGTTTGTTCAATTTTTGGTGAGCTGGTTACATGACAGGTCACTTTGGCTGAAACATAGTTTGTTTTTGTACTCAATTATTTATTATTGTATTGCAAAGGCTTCTTGTTGGTACAGCCTTATAAGATACACATCTCATTTTCATGAGGGGCCCAGAAGAACAACTGACATATTGTATTAGGCCTTAATGCCTATTTCAGCACAGAACAACCAACATCGTCACACAGGACTGTGAGGGCCAGCTGCACAGCTCTTGTACAACAACGGAGCTTCACTGAAGCAATTAGGGCTACCTTAATTTACACTAACTAAGGATCTGTCCTTCAATCTCAAACAGTCTGAGGGCTGGTCTACACCACCCGATTCCTGAACAGCTCCTGCCTTCTTGATTAACCAAACACCTGATTATTGGGATAAAATCTGTGTGCCCCCCTCCTCCCCCCGGCTATCTGGCTAACCAGGAGGGTACCAGAGACTGCGTGAGTTCGTTTAGTTATTTTTACAGACAAAGGACTCTGAAAAATGAGGAGGGATTTATAGAAGCACTCAGCATTGGCCTACTCTGCTCTCCATGATGGTTCTCCCATAGCCTTGCCAAGGAGACGAGCTAGCCAGTGCCCAGCACAGAAGAAATCCCCCACCCTGACTTTCTGTTTTAATGCAACTGGTGCTGCTAGGGTGTGACTGAGGCCAGAAAGAGATTTTAAGATATCTTTAGAAGAGACCCTATTAGAATCACCCAAACGTGTCTTTTCTCCCCACTCTTTGCATATTCAAAATGAGCAGACTGGTCTGAGCCAAAGGCAAATTTGAGTTGTCAGGGTCAGTCATGCCCCCGGCAAAGACACTGGAAAAATTCCCAGAGACCTGATGGGATCAAGATTAGGTCCTTTGCCCTTGATCCTGCAAACACCTCAGCACATCATTTTTTGCATAAAAATAGTCCCATCACTCATTATGGCTATGTCTACACTATAAAAAGTTAGGTTGACTTTGTTAGGTCTACTTAATAAGGTCGACTTTAAGTCAACCTAAAGTCGCCTTATTAGGTCGACTTAAAGTGGGTTCCCTTAACCGGGACTTAGTAATTCAATTTAACTTCCCTTAGGTCGACCTAAAAAAAGTGGACTTATGTGTCCACACTGAGCTTAGGTCGACATAAGGAAGGGTTAGGTTGACCTAAGAGGGTTAGTTCGAATATCCCGCGGTTCTTATTAAGTCGACATAAGCGTTCATTAGGTAGACTTAAGGAAGCCCCTTAAGTCGACCTAATGAAAGCCTAGTGTGGACAGGGATTAAGTTAGGTGGACTTAAGCCTCCTTAAGTCGATCTAACTTGCCAGTGTGGACATAGCTTATAAGACTACCTAGGTGAGTAAAAATTATGCACGTGCTTAAGTGTTTGCAAGACCAGGGCCTTAGTTTGCATTATACTTTATACATTATAGTTTGCATCAGCGTTATACTTTCCCTTCCCTATTGTTCCATCCAGTGAGGTTACAGCTTCACAAATTCTAGAGGGGTAGCCATGTCCATGAAAGCTCATGCAATAAATAAATTTGTCAGCCTTTAAACTGCCACAGGACTTCTTTTTGTTTTAGCTTCACAAAATATACCACCTCTCAGACTGATCTGGAAGGGAGAACCTCATCTTATATTCATTTCATCATCTTGGCAGAGGTAACCAGTTGTCACGCATAAACCTGTGGTAAATTCCCATTGGGACTTGGGACCATGGTAGACGATAAGAATGTGCTTTGCTGTATTAATGCTAATATGAGGTGATCATGCCTCCCAACATTTCAAGTGGCTAAAGAAGAACACAGCACCACTTAAATTTGTCCCATCTGCCCCTTCGTAGGTGGAGATGAAGGAGTAGATGGGCCAATTTTGATTGCCATTGTAACCTAGCCCATGGGGTTGCAAAGCCACTCAGATTTGGCTGGGTCACACCTCCGTTGATGGAGGGTCCATGACAGAGTGGGCTGCAATCCCATGTACTCTCAGATTACACCGCCACTTGGATTGGTGGCCCCTTTGCCTCCCTTAACACACACCTGTTTCAATTTTAAGAGGGCCCTTTGGGACAAGGCTGTTGGGTAGTCTGGGTGAGGATTCACCACTAAGGATCAGTTAGGCCTCACTTATGTCCTACTTTTTGCATACAAGCAGGATATCATTGGTGCATCCACTTTTTTTCAGCTCTCTGTGCATGTGTGAATTGCATCCAGGAAGGTTATACAGTCTGAAAAAGTTTACAGGAAGAAATACACAAGTCAAGGAGCCATAGTTTGCTCACATTTTCTGAGAACTTAAATCAGCCCCAAAGCAGTGTTTCAGTGCTATTTATTTCAGCAGTTATTCTACAGAGGAAGCACCACATCTCTGGAGGCAAAGGAGTCCTGCAAGCTAGACTTCAAAAACAAAGGCTTGATTCTGGATGTTAAGTTCTTTAAGGTTAAAAAGGACCATACACTTTAAGGTTAAAAGGGAACTCTTGCCTTCAGTACTTTTCCTCATTGGACTTCAGGCCAAAACAATGGGAAACGAGGAGAACTATTTTTAGCCCCACAGCCCAAACCAACTGACCAGTCTCTGCAACTCTGTGCCACCAGGTTTTCATTGCAGCAGCAACCTACCCTAAGTGTGCAGCCAAACAGGGTTTGCCTATACAGCAGCTGGAGAGCAAGCCTCTCAGCAACTTGGACATAGACTCACAGGGGTCACTGGATTTATTTTGGCTCTGACTGTGGCTCAGGTTCTGGGTCCTAGGACATTGGGTGGGCATGAGAGCCTAAGCACCAAGTTGCAATGTCCGCATTGGTATTTACAGAGTGGTAGCTAACATGAGTCTGCCTGCCAGGGCTGGGAGAATCAGGCCAGTTGCAGTGTAGACATAACCATACAGATCACAGAGGCAAAGAAGAGAGCATACGGCTGAAGTCTCTCTCTCTCTCTCTCTCGCTCTCTCTCTCTCTCTCCCACACACACACACACACACAAGCACTTGCTCTAGCACAAGCCCATCCTTAGGCCTATTATTTATTTGAAAGTGAATATAAAACACTGCTGTAAAAGCCAAAGATGGAAATCTTTTATCTGCACAGTTTTGAAAAACGGGCATTTTGCCATCTCTGAAGATGGTCCCATTCTACAGAGTTTAAACGAACCCCTCAGTTAATATTTTTAACATTTTCCACAATTTTGAATCAAAATTCTCTTTCAACTTTTGACATTGAAAGCTTTCACTTTCCATCTGTTTTTTTCTGAAACAGCACCATGATGTGGTTTGATGGACAGATCAATACCAGCAATCTGAAAAAAACTACAACAAGTAGAAAATAAAAAGCGAACCCTCCCCCCACACATACACATGAAAAAGGACAAAAAAAGAGTTTATTGGAAAAAAATCAAGAAAAGCAAAATTTAGTTATGTAATTCCACGTTTTAAACAGAAATTGGCATATATTTCTGACAAAAGAATTCAGCTCAAATATTTTGATCAGCTGCAATACAACTGTCTTTTTTGTTTATGTGTTTGCTCTGAATTAGCACAACGGGGTCTTTTTCCAAAACTGGACCCTTAAGCACTACCTCAATACCAGTAAACAGCAGTCATGGTCATAATATAATAAACAACAATAATAATAATTACTTACGGTACTACCTAAGCCCTAGACACACTAACCAAGAACAGTGCCCCATTGTTCTAGGTGCTACACAAACACAGAGTGAAAGTTAAATATAATATTATTATTATTAGAAAACAGGAGCTCCTAGTTTGTACAAATGTAACTAATTACCCACCAATATTTGTAGGAAGCCAGTTTCGCTTCCCCAGTTCTTCTATTCCCTGTATTAAACCATCCATTTCTTTATTTCTGGGGTATCTGTATTCCCCTGTTTTTGCCTAAATTCAAGAAATGTTTACTTTCCTTCCTAACAGCAATAGCAAAGAACAACATACAGAAATCCTCATCAGAGCAAGAGTAGGATCTCTGTCTTGGCTCTTCACTGGCTCTTAAACTGTGTGAGTGTGGTTGGGGAGATGGAAAATAATATGAAACATTCAGTAACAGCATGTAGCACAGAAACTAAGAAAACCACTGTAGTCATTGACTCACAGATGGTCAAATGAACAAACATGTTTCTATTCCTGTATTTAATTAAACCTTAGTTATGCCACCAACAGGGTTCAAAACAGGATTATGAAACAGCTTGCATGAGTACTGCAATATGATTGGCCAAAGAGACTTTGAACTCATATAATTATCTTCCAAAAAGCAGACCCGTTGGGTCTATAAAGCATCTTTCCCAGCCAGCCCATTATGCCACAGCCCATAATTAAAAATATATTAATATCAAATAAAGTCAGTGAAAGAAATTGAACAAATCAATCAAAATGTCTTTTTAAAATTAATCATGGGCTGCATCCAAAACCCACTAAAATGAGTGGAAATCTTTCCAGGACTCCAGCAAGCTTTTGATCAGGACACAATATGGATTTTATTCCCCACCACACTGGTTTATGGGTGAAATGGATCATTAACACAATTAAGCAGCTCTAATTTAATTCTTCCACCAGCTGATCAGGCTGAAATGTTTCTTTCAAAACATTTCTTTTCTTTTTTATGAAAAAACGGTCTTTTATTGATTAGTGAATATTTCGGAGCATTTATTCCTGATACTTTGACCCTCCAAAAACCCCTTTAAATTCTTTTTTAAACTGTTTTTTTTTCTGTTTTGGGATGAGGGGGTGAGGAGGGCAAGTGGGGACAATGAGGAGAGAGATGGAGGGGGAAATGAAAAAAACAAAATGCTCAACTTCAAAATTGAAAAAAAATCTTTTTTTATTTTTATTGAAAGCTTTTGAAATTTCACTCGCTCTGTTTAAAAATATGATCACCTCCATATGTAGGTGCTGATATGATACCGCCATCACCACACAGATAGGAGCAAGAGGAATTGAGCACAGGGGTTCCAACTGCAGCTGAGCTCTGCTCCCACCAGTACGCTCAAATCAAGTGGCCTGAGTCTGCATTCCTTCCCTGGGAGAAACTCAGTGGCCTGTGCTATGAAGGAGATCAGACTAGATTATCTTTGTCCTCAACACTGTGGATCTCTGGAAAGGAAGAGATTTCTAAAACCGCTTCTCGCCTCTTCTGCTTCTTTAAGCAGTTCGCAGTTGCAGCTCAGTACTGATGCCCTGTGGCATGTCCCTACCCAAGGTATGTCAGTGCTGGCCCAGGTCAGCTTACAGGGGCTCAGAGTGTATGGGGCTATAAGACTGCAACATGTACACTGAGCACCTACACTGCAGCCCAAGGCAAGAGAGCCTGAGAATTGATGGCACTGGACTTTCATCACAGTATTGCCCCACCCCTGCTTTTCTTAATCTAGCCTTGAATCTGGCTGCCTACCTGTGACTTATTCCATCATGATTTTGAAGGCCCAGCAAGATGTATATCCAGAATTCAGTGGTCAGTTCTGGAATGAAATGGCAAAGATCTTTCTCATCTTTATTTCTAAATCTCTCACAAGCTGCAGGTAAAGGCTGAGCAAAACAGACTGGAAAAAAATAGCTTCAGTCTTTGGAAATGGGCAGAGTTGGGGACAGAAAACACAAAATGGCATTTCTGAAACTTCATCCTTTTGCCCACAGAACAGTTACAACATATGTTGCATCACCATCCATCATACCGATGCCTCTCAGCCTTGACCTGGAGAAAGAGGCACCACTTCTAACCATAGCGACTGAAAGACAGGAAAAGAAATTAAGTGTATTTGTGACAACCATCTCTTTATAATTTTTGTTGAAATCTGCCCCACGGCCCAACTTTTTTCATTGAAATTTGAAAAATTCCAAGCAATCTGTAGAAAAATGAACAGGAAATTTATTTCACATATTCTTTCAGTCATCTCATCATCTTCGAATATCAATTTCCATGTCTCTTTTCATCTTTAAGAGAACTGGTCAGAAAAGAGTATCAGTTTTCTGCAGAAAATGTGTACCAAACAGAACAAAAGACTTTGTTGAAACTTCACACACACACACACACACACACACACACACACACACACACACACACGTTGATTTTCAGGTTTTTTGACAAAAAATTCACAATTTTCCATGGAAAGCAGATCCTTTTCATGACAAATTTTATTTAGTGGGTCAAAACCCTGCATTAGAAAAAAAAAAGTTTAGAAGGAAAAATTTCAGTCAATGTTAATCTTCAGCCATGCATCCTGGATTCAACAGACTTTATCCTGGAAAGCACCAAGCTCTGGTCCAACAAAATTATTACATTTACTCTTGGTAATTACATATAAAATATTTAGGGTCAAATTACCAAAGAAAACTCAGCCTGATTCACCTCTGCCTCACACAACACTGCACAATCATTTATATCTGTGCACAAGTCTCTGATTGAAAGGCAAGTGACTCCTGCACCTGCTGATATCACCTTCCTGTGCGGTGTTCTGAGCAAAGCTGGGGAAGCCCTAGAGAACAGGAAAATCCTGGATGATGATTAGTCTGCTTCCTGCCCATTAGAGGGAGGCAGTGGACCCAAGCATCTGTGCAGTCTCCCACCAAGCCGCAGAAGCAGTTAATGGCTTGCTTCTGATCAGACCGGCTACATCCTACATGCCTTATGCCACTCTGCATTCCCTCATATAGGCGTGTACGTTTGCACACCAAAGCCATCTTCTCTACAGTGACTTTGCTGAACTGATGAAAGGGCCTTGAGAAATGCACGTGTAAGTTTTTACTTCCCTGAATTTCAGCACAGTTTATGTTGAATTCTAAAAAGAAATCTGAGACAGATACACATATTAGATACCTGGTGAGACTCCTGATTCCTGTAAAAGTCCACCGAATGCACTGGGAGGCTGTCTTTTCACATGCTCTATATGCATATTTTGATAGTCAGTCTAATTTGATTATTCATTAATTTTAAAGGAGTGTGGATTTTTTTCCAATATAGCCTATTCACTCTCATACTCTGAAATATGAAAAACAGCCAGCACTGTTTGCTTCTCCAAGAAGCTACGATCTTTCCCAGTGAGTTAGAAGCTGCCAAGAAACCAATAATGAATCTGTATTATAACAAGAGAAGTTATTTAACACTAATATAGCCTCCTAGAAGCAGAATACTGGAAATTCTGTGAAATATGCATTCTCAGAGGTAGATTTGTCAATAGCTACAATCATATTATTTAGCCAATTTCCAGTTGATATGTAACATTCCACAGAACAGAACAGGGCTTAGCAAGTATGACGCAGCCCAAGCCTGCATTTTCTTGGCCTTGGCCTTGGGCCTTAATATCTTAATAATAACTTAAGTCTCCTATGAGTCACTGTAGCAAAAGAGCCAGAATTTGCCTTTGTCACATTTGGTAAGAGAACTAAAATATAGTCATGGCCAGCAAGCCATGGCCAACACGATGACTCAAAATGGGGTTGGATGAAACATTGATATGGCTGCTAAAACATTGTCATCTGCAAGAAACCTAACCTAAACAAATAAACTGAATCTCCATTGGTGACAGAAAGGATCATCAATCTCAAATTTCCTATACCAGACAAAGAGACCTCACTGGCAGAGGTTGACAAATTAATGTATAATATTGATATTAACACACACACACACACACACACACACACACACACACACACAAACCAAAAAAAAAAAAAGAAAACAGAGCCCAGTGGAATGGTGAGACTCCAGTATGGCTAGGGCATGCTGGTGGCCAGAACTCCATGGAGTGCAGGGAAACTGAGGCACAGCTAAAAGATTCTGGGGCCCATGCTCTGCTAGGAGTGGTGAGTCACTGGTACAGCAACTAGGACATGCTGTGGGCCAGGATTCTGCTGGGAGCAGGAAGAAATTGCTGGATGCGTGAGACACTGTCACAACTAAGCATAGCTGTGGGCCAAAATTTCACTAGAAACACAGAAGACTCTGGTTCATAAATGTCTGATTTCACCTGGAGGGACAGAAGCCTTTATAGGTCTGGGCGACCGAGAGGGGTGAGAGACAAGCACTGGGGAAAATATGGACATTAAGCAAGGGGGAAGGTGCCCTGATACTATTGGTTCAGGGGACTGTGGATCGACACCTGAAGAACAGCCCATGGCTAATCCTTCCATATCAATGCACGTGTGATACAGAAGACTGTGGATGGAGACACTATTTTGTGTCAACAATCTTCTCAGGCCAGACAAACTCACTACACTTAATACATTGCTGTCCTAATTTGTCTGTAAACGAAGTTATGTGAGGTATCTAATGTAAGTGTATATTACACTAGTCACTATAAGTATTATGAAGTATAATGTATGCAAGGGGGTATGTAAAGTATGTAGGGGATAATCAAGAAACTGTGTGTATGTACTAAAAATATACTTAAACCATGTAACCAGTCAGGGTTGTTAAATAAATTTGTCCTATGCAAAGGCATGTTGATTTACCAGTCTACCTAGGTCTCACTTGTAAATCCATGTTAAAAAAGTCAAAACACAATAAGAGCTATGTTCACATATAAGCCAACAGGAAATCAAGCTGAAGAGGGACCACATGAAGATACCAGAGATCACATGGAGTATCTTGTCATTGGGGCCAAAACAATGAATTTTGGGGAGATATAAGAAGAAGCAAAGAAACATTTTGTTAGCCATTTCACTGAGGAACACTCATACTGCAGGGAAATGATTCACAAACATTATGGATCCTGATTGTGACTGAAAACCAATAAGCTCTACAGACAGATTTTGAGAGTGGGAAAAAGCGATGTTCAGCCAAAGGACTGTAGCTGGCCAAAGTTATGTTTAGTCTCTTAGGCTACGTCTACACTGGCAATTTAAGTCAACTTAAGGAGGCTTAAGTCAACTTAAATTAAGCCACGTCCACACTAGGCTTTCATTGTCGACTTAAGAAATTCGACTTAAGAGTGGATAAGTCGACTTAACAAAGTGGACTAAATCGACTTAAAGCTAAGTCGATTTAGTCCACTTTGTTAAGTCAACTTTAATAAGGTCGACTTTAAGTCAACCTTATTAAAGTTGACTTAACAAAGTCGACTTAACTTTTCTAGTGTAGACATAGCCTTAGAAAGATTTTGTATTTGGGTTTTGTTTGTAACCAATTCTGTTTCCACAATTCTTACTCAGTATCACTTAAATCTCTATCTTTATTAATAAGCTTTTCTTGGTTTTATCATAGGTAAGTCTCAGTGTTATCATATGAAGCGAAGGATGACTCCATAGTTGAATCAAAGAGGCTCTTTGGAAACAGCAAATTTGGTCATTTGTGTGTGTGACCAGTGACAGACTGGCCACTACAAAGGGATGGTTTTGTGAAGTTTGGGAACTGGGGTACGCCAAGTGTAACCTGCAAGGCACAGTAAGAGCTGGCAGAGTCCTCAGTAATTTATCTGGGTCAGCTAACAGACTGGGCTCACTGGGAGTTGTCACCCAGTTTAGTACCAGCAAATCTCTCTGTCCCTAAGGCAGGTGGTCATGCAGATGACCTACAGGTCTGGACGCCCCGAGAAAGTCTCACACATAGCTATTGTTCTCTCTGTAAGCAGAATCCTGATACAGAAAACACACCGTTTCCAACCCAGCTACATTGCTAAGGGGTGTGAAATATCCACACTCCTGAGCGACACAGTTAAACTGACCTAATCCCCATTGTAGACAGCTTCTTGGGGAGGTGAATTAATTATGGTGAAAGGAGAACCTTTTCTGTCACTGGAAGGAGTGGCTACACAGCTGTGCTACTGTAACAGTTCAAGTGCAGACTGACCCATAGTCCTGCTTCCAGGGCCTGATTACTGGCAAAGGCGAAGGAAGAAACTAAAAGGAACCCAATCTGATGTTCAGATATCAGTTGGCAGATAAGGAAGAAATAGAGCTGATTGAAAAAATATCAAACTTTTTCCCTCCACAAAAAGTCAATTTGAAACTATTCAGTTAAAATAGTTTCTAAGCAAAATTTTTGTTGTGATTCTATTGACAAAAAGCTTTTTTTTAAAAAAAAAATTAGGCTTTGCCCCCCCAACACCTTTCTCATACTTTTTTATTCCCCTATTCCACCCCTGCCCGCCGTAAAGGGGGGGGGGTCAAGTGAAAAGGGAAGAAAAATTAAGGGGAAAATGGAAAAAGGTCCCAATTTTCTCTGCCTTTTCTATTTTTTTCCCCTGTTGCAGTTGAAATGGAATGTGTGAGGGAAATAAATTATGGGAAAAAGTGCTCCTCCTCCCCCCCACTGGAAATGTATGTGAGGAAGGGGGATTTGTTTTACATTAAAAAAGATTCTCTCATTTTTCAAACTTTTCTTCAAATTTTTCAAGTGGAAAACGTAAAAAAAAAAAAAATTAACCTAGTTTCAGTTTTTGTATCTTTTCCCCATTTTTTTCCACTGGAAAAGGGGAATACAAGAGAAGTGAGAACTGAATAAACATTTCTAAACTAACATATCAGAAATATCAACATTTCAATATTATTCAAATATTTTTAAAAGTGAAAAAAATTACATCTTTTTTCATGAAATCATTTTCAACTAAGCCTTATTTTTTATTTTAAAAAAATTCATCAAATTTTTGTTGAGCAGCCCTACCCGATTTTCTTTTCTTTTTTGGTATATGGATCAACTCTGAGACAATGAATATGTATCCAGCACAGTGCATTTTTACAGTCGCTTTTCAGATTAGAAATGCATTTTTTTTAAAAAAAAAAGTTCTATATGGATCCGAGATTGGACTGAGATTAAAGCCAGTTCATATCCCAGCTGAACTGGTTTGCCCATCCCTAATGACACTAGCTAGAGTAGCAAATATATTGCAAAACAGGCCAATTTCCATGATATTTAAAACATATGGTATAACAATATAATGTATTTATTGTTGTGTTACTAATACATCTAGCCATTATAATGAATATATAGTACTTGTTGGATTTTTCCCTTCTGTAGGAGAGGCTTTTACCATACATCTGTGCTGTAGTTTTCATTAATCTATGCTGAGTGCTTAGTGTTGCCAATTTTGGTTGGACGGATTCCTGAAGGTTTCATCATGTGACAATCTTTAATTAAAGATTTCTTTTTAATTCCTGGAGACTGTAGGACAACTGTGGACAGCTTGAGGACGGGATTTTCAAAAGCATTTTGGTACTGGCCTAACTGCTCCCACTGTATTCAATGAGAGTTTTACCACTTGCTATAATGGGAGTGGTGTTAAGCTAATGCTTTCTGCTTTTGAAAATTTCACTCTCAGCCAATCTACTCACCTCTCTTGTACATAGTAACTAGGTAAATAGGCATAACTAAGGGGAATGTGTGTGTGTGGGGTCGGGGGAGAGGAACCCATGCAGGACATGCAATGCAAAAGAGCTGAGCAGTACTACCACTTCATTCATGGCTGCTTCTTGATACTCAGCAAAATAAATGTGCCCAAGCATGCACAAACTGATAAATTTTCAGGCCAGAAAGGACAGTTATGGCCATCTAGTCTGACCCCCCTGTATACCACAGGCCATATAATTTCCATTTCTGCATCACATCCATATCTGTTGGTTGAGCTAGAGCACAAATTTGGAAAGACAGATTAATTGTGAGAGAAGCTGGGAAGCGTGAAGAACCAGCCTCCACTGGACATTGACCCTCTCCCATTACACTAGACTCAGAAGACACTGCCAGCAATAATGCATTCAGCATGCTCTGAGATCTCTGCCCTCAGCACACGAGAATTGCCATTGTAGTGGGGCAATGGAACAATCCCTTCTCCTGGGGTGGTGGAAATCTGACTGTCACAAGAAAGGACATCTGGAAAATGTATCTGGGTTGGGATCCGCTCTATCCGGAGAATCCTTAAGCATTTCATTTAAATAAAAGTCATTTTCCACTGAACAAATGTTTTGATGAAAATCCACGGACAGGCTTTAGATGCGCTATGTCATGTGACACTAACTCCGCTACACTGACTTCCATTAAATTCTACTAGAACTTTACTTTGAAACTTAGATTTGTTTCAGTTGTAAACAGACAGATTCAGAAATCACCCCCTGCCTTATGTGCTGCCCAAACAGCTGAGGAGCACTGGGCCTTCAGTGTCAGGGGTTTCTCAGTCTTTGGGACTTGATCCTTTTTATCCCTCTTAGTCTGGTTTTGCTAATCTTGGGATGGATGCAATACATATTGAAGTCAATGGGAGCACTCTTGACTTCACTGGACTTTGATGTAGGAAGTCTTCTGTTCAGCCAGGGTTTTATTGAATATTATTTTTCTCTCTTTAAGCTGCTTGGTTTTCCCTTTTTGCTGAGTTGCTATCTTGGGGTAAGCAAGTTTTTATGTAGGGCAGGACTTCCATTGAACTAGAATAGAGTAAACTGATGACTCACTTGCTTTCATGGGCATCACTTGTTGTTTGCAGGCTACACGAATAATTTCCTCCAGTCAGTTCTCTGGCTCCTGTATCTGGCATTACAGCCCAGAAACAAATCCTCATCCCTTTTCTCTCACGAGCAGTCCCTCAAAGGATTTTAGCTGAAAATGTATTATGCTGATTTTAATATTAATAGGCTACTTCCCTAAGAAATTTTTTGCCCTTCATCTATCTTAAAAAAATTAATATTGGCATCATTTATATGGAAAGCAGGAAGGTTTATCAAACATTAATTTGATCCATATATCTGAAATCTGCTTTTTGGCTTGATCCCATCAATGTTCCATGGTTGCCTGGATGTGTTTCTGTAATTCCATAGCTTACTATATTTGACATCATCAGCTTGGATTTCAATAGAGTTATGGGCTGGTTTTCTCATTACAAAAGGTGATTTTTCCCCTCCTCCACCTTCAACCTCTCCACCTTCTTATCTGTTGTTCCACACTGAATCAAAACATCTTGTTTGATTTGCTGAAATAATCTGAAGTGATCTTGTGACGCACCCTTCACTGCATTTATTTTTCCCTTCCATACTGTAAGTTTTCCATTTATAGCATCTGACAAAGTGGGATTCACCCACAAAAGCTCATGCAATAAATAAAATTGTTAGTGTTTAAAAGTACCACAGGACTCCTTGTTTGTTTTGCTGAACTACATTAACATGGCTACCTCTCTGGAACTTATCTGGATCTGTGTGCGATCTTCTAGCATTGAGTGAAAAGGGGAAGAAACCACTAAGATTTGGGAAAGCAGGAGTTGGGGGAGGGGGCAAGGGGGGAGTCACTATTTTAAAATGTATATTTTTAAACAAATTCATAGGTTTTCAAAGACAATCTCCAATAAACAGTTAAATAAACAATATAATTTAAAAGTCCACATAGGTGGTAGGAGTGAGTGCTTTTGCCTACCTTATATTAGGTGTCCAGCTTAAGGTATTTTAAAGTGACCTGATTTTCAGGATGCACAGAGCACCTATCCTCTGATAATCCAGCCCCTTTAAGGTGCACCAGGCTGGGCATACCAAAATTAAGGGACCCAAAACCATTATGTCACTTTTAAATATCTTGGCCAGCATTTGTCTCTGATGAGTCATTCTAAGAAAACACTTATTTTCTCCCATAGAATTCCAGTTTCTTCCCATGCTCTCTTCCCCAAAGGTTTGCAGAGTGAGGCTCACAAACCTGTGAGTTGAAGAGTTTAACTTTAGAGACTGCTTGTGAAATTTGCTAAGTGTCTTCCACTCTGAGTTTTACCCCTCCTCCCCTCCAAGAAAATGGTCAAACACATGGTTTTCCCCTTCCCTTTCATTCAGCTATGGAATCTCAGGCACCTTCCTCTTCTTTTCACCTGATCCTAGAATAATGACATTCCAGTAAGTAGGGATCTGGAGAGAAGCTATGCTAAATTCCCAAAAGGCACATATCTGATCTGAGCCAATGACAATTTCTGGGGCTGTGTCCTTCTAACACTAATTCTTTCTAAGTGGAATACTGAAAGTTGAAGACTCTGATTTGTCCCTTGGATGCCAGTACATTATTCCCTCTATCTTTTATTACTTTTTCAGGTATACTCTGTTGTATGAAAATCAAACATATGGTTTTTTTCACAGTAGAGTATATCTGAAAAAGTAATAAAAGATAGAGAGAATAATATGCTGGCATCCAAGGAACAAATCAGTCTTGCCCATACACAAAATTTAAGCCAGTTTATATGAAGCATCTCCAATATATATCTCCTTCATCTATTGTTTCCAGTGAAATGCAACTGGAAAAGTTAAATTTAATAGAAATGGGATAAGATTATGTTTGGCAGAATACTATTTTAAAAATAATTTTAATGGATAATATTGATGTTTGTTTTTAAGCATTTTCCCCAATTTTTATTGATTTAAATGTCCCCAGTTATGGGAAATTCTAGAAGGGCGAGACAACAATTACTTAGTTAGACTAGACACTGAGATTCAAAAAATTAAAGCTCTATAAACCACTAAACCACAAACTGTTAAGATCACATCAAAAGATATAAAGTAAAAACCCTTATATCAAATGCCGGTGAACTCACAAGCACTGTTTTCTTTCTTTGCCTAACTGTAAATTTCAATTGGCTTTGATAGAAATACTTTTTCATCAGCTTGTGTGGATAAGGTAAATATCAATATTCACTGGCATATACCAATAAATATTTAATCCTTCCAACCCTAAATATGATGCACTATTAAGTCTTCAAGAAGATGAGTTTAACAAATACAGTGGATCAAAGGTCTAAAACCAAACTGCAAAAACCAATGGTTCTTTAGGATCATGGTGCTTAGACATGAAAAAGACCTGTTAGAACCTTCCTTGAGTCCCCTTGCAAGTGCAGGATTAAATCCTGATACAAAACTCAGAGGCTATGTCTACACTGGCAAGCTCATGCGATTAATAAATCTGTTAGTCTTTAAAAGTGCCACAGGACTCTGTTGTCTTTCTACAATAGTTTCTACAATAGACTAACACGGCTACCCCTTTGGAATTAGGCTTTCATTAGTTCGAATTAAGGGCTTCCTTAATTCGAACCAATAAAATCGCTTATACTTATCGAACTAATAGTTAATTTGAACTAGTTAGTTCGAATTAACCCAATGTGGCCATGTTAGTTCGAACTAAGCGCTTAGTTCGAACTCACTGGCACATTGACCTTAATGCAATTGACTAATTTGAACTAATCAAGTGCCATGCATGGCACTTGCTTAGTTCAAACTAGCATTCTAGCGGGGCCATGCTAGTTCGAATTAAGTTAATTTGAACTAACTAAAATTAGTTTGAATTAACTAATTTGAACTAACCTTAGTAAGTGTAGACATAGCCAGAGAGATCAATGGAAAGACTCCTATTCACTTCACTAGACTATGGATGGCTAGAAAGGATTAATAATCTGATAGAGGAATGTAGGACCATAGGACTGGGTTATCAAGGCCATTTCTCTGCCATCACAGGTAATGCCATCATTTAACCCTGTTCATAAATTTATCAACATAATGAAACTGCCAGTACAGTGCCGGTTCTCAGCAGCAGACCCCCCCCCCCCCCCCGCCATCATTAAATTAAAGAAAAATTCAGGGCGCAGACTGAGGACCAGTGTATTTCAGCCCTTCTATTTGAACAGTTAAATAGAAGAGCTAGAAGAAATGCACATAAAATACACAAATTGTAATAATGAACCATATCTGATACCTTGCAAATCCATTACAGGCCAAATTCTACCACCTCAACTCATAGTGCACACCATCCATGTTATTATTTGCCTTAAAGCAATAAGAACTTGTATATAATGAGGATGCTTCTGAAGATGGGTGCATTACAGTGAACGGAACACTAGGTAAGAAAAGATAAAATGTTAAAGTGTTTTTTCCACTGAAATATGAAGCTCTGCAAAAGTACAGAGTAACAGTTGTAACCTGGGTCTCCATGGCCTTGAGGTTTTTTTATGCAGAGGTCTACAGTACATGTCTCTGAATAGTAAGGCAAGTCACATGGGGATGCAAACCATTCTCCTGAGTTACTGCAGTAATTTATCACGTAGGTGGTACTCTTCACTTCTGTGCAGGAAACTAAGATTCCATTCATGGTTTCTTATCATCCATGCCAAGAGGAATTGGGAACATTCTGGAGGAAACATTGTCTGCCTCTGGGAAATGGGATAAATTACTTGTCACTCAAAAATGACTCATCTGACCAATGAATGGGTAACCCTAATGAGCTATACAGCCTTTCTTAGCTAGAATAATAGAACATGATATGTGACCTCAAGTATGGATTAAACCATGAAAGAACTGGTTAGAGAATTAAAATCTGTGGAAAGAGAAGAGAAGACAAATGCTGCTGGTTGCTTCTCAATGGAAGGAAGGCTTGAGTGGTTGCTGACTATGATTAATTAAGGCATTGAGAGTGCCACAGTCAAAGTGAAACAAGATATCATGAGCTTTAAAAATTGTCACCAAATTCTGAATTTCAAAAAAAGTATTAATACAGCTATAGTTGACTGAAAAATGGGGAACATTTTTGTCCAAAATGTTTCCATTTATAGTCTGAGTTCTGAGATCTTAACTTTGAAAAATATTCAAACTTACATTAATGAAAATATCATTTCACTCTTTTGCTAGAGCTTTTTACAAAACACTGTGTAACAGATTCTACACTTACATTCTTTCAACTACCCCAAAACTATGATCAGTCTAAAAACTAAAATGAATTAAATTAAGCTTCTTTTGACCCTGCCTTTATTCATATCACACCTTAATATTACAGGTCATTTGCCTCAGACACCATCCCAAGGCACCAAAAAGAGCTGGAGATTGACCTGCTGTTGATGCCATACATCTTCCTGAAGTGTTCTTGGAACTGGTTTAATTGAAAGCATTGGGATAACTAGTTTTGACACCATTTTAGAAAGCATGGCCACACTTTTATGGCTACTGCAATGTGAGCATAGTTTTGCCTCCACCAGCAATTAAACCTGTTTCAACAACACTTCAAGAAGATCCATCGCAACAGGCTTTTTCTTTTTTGTATGTAATTGTTACTAATTCACATATCCAGAAAGCTGACTACAAGACTCATTTACTTATTGTCCCTTTATTACTTTAATTAATCCCTAATGCTATTAACATTCAGTCATATTAACTACATTGTATTCATACTAATTATTCTCAGTGAACTGCATAGTCATATGAATTAGTGATAATTACAAACATCAAAAGGAGCAAGCAATGTAATTGCACTATAACCACACTGTAATCACACAACCCTTATTATAATGTATGATCAAAAACCAGACTGAATACAAATCTAGGTTCCTGTACCATTAAATCAACAGAAGTTTAGCCTTAAGAGAAAGCTCTAGGCTCATTGTGGGGGGATTATCATCATCTTCTGAAGTGCTGACCAGGGCCAGAGGCAGGATTCTCGAGGTGATGACTCGGTGCTCTCCGGCGCTCCTATTCGTCAGTACTTGCACTGAGTAATGAGTAATGGTTGTTTCAATCCAAAAATTGAGGTAAACTAGCCTTTCACCTCACAGTATTCACTCCCCCACTTTAATGAGGAAAAAAAATCATGGAAAACTAAATACTTTGCATACTTGGATTTTTCAACTCATGAAATAATATTTTCACTTTTTCTAGCCAAGCTTTTAGCTACTGTACTCTCAATGTTGCAGCCATAATTAATATTCCACCTGCCAAAAAAGAGGAAAAAAGTATGTTCCCTGTGGATTTTCAGAGATGCATTCCGTTTTGATCTGCAACTTATGGTAGGCTAAGGTAAATGCTCTGTAATAGAACTGTTATTTTTGGAACTGTGAACATTTCTACTTTTTGTCCCCCAAATACTGGTTATACTTTTTGTTTTGCACAATAATTAAAAATAGAAGCCAGACATTATGATTCCAGAGGCAAGTGTCACTGTGCCCCTTTATGGCAGAGAGAAAGAGTCTTCCCCATGTTACTGGGAATGGGAATTATATGGATTTCAACCTTTGCCAGGAACAGACAGCTAGGCTTGAACTATGGGCCTCCAGATCTAGAGGCAAATCTGTCACTGGAGTTAATTGTAATAACTCCATTAACAGCTGAGCTGTGATAATTCAGACCAACTGACTATCTCACCTTTGTCTGGTAAATTGATATGTTAAGGCCTGATCCAATGCCCATTGAAATCAACATGGGTCTTTCCACTGATGTCAGTGAGCTATGGATTGTGTATTTAGACCCTGATTTAGGACAGTGCCTGAGCATGCACTTAACTTCACACATCTGCTAAAATCCCACTGAAGTCAGTGAGACATATTTCACTTTAAGTACGTGCATTATTGAATCAGGACCTGAATTAGCCAAGTCATTACACACACAATATGGTAGCCATTTAATTCCACTGTACTCTTTTTAGAATGTTATTTACAATTTACATTGCCAACAATATGTTTGGCATCCATCGTGCAAGACAAAAACATGAAGCCAGTCACTGCCCCATAAAGTTTATAAACAAAAAGAAAGAATGTATGTATCCAATTGCTAAAATTTGGTTTGGTTCACTTCCTCTGGACATCATAGTATCTTCAGGATGGAATTGAAATCAGATTTATGGTTTATTAAAACTTTTCTTTTTAAAAAATGTATTCTAGGTGAAAATATCCCCAGCAGATATATCTAGATTTGGGGTAAAGATGGATCATAAATTATACATCTGTCTGAACAAAAACAAAGGGTCTTTTTTTTAAAGCCACCACTTCCTAACATCAAGTGGAAGAATCAGCAGCCACTGCTGTGAAGCTCTATAAGTGAAGTGTTTGCATTCTGGGTAGTGGAACTCCTGTAGACATCCACAAGATCAGAAGATACTTCTCGCAATCTCATATGAATCAGACAAAGAGAGGACAGGAAATCATCAACAACATAGAGGGCTATAAAAAAGGAGAGAGATGTGTAATCCAGAGCTATGGAGATAAGAACAGGAGTAATGGGATGACACTCAAGGCAGGTCTACACTGCTTGCTGTTTTTGGTGGCAGTCAAATGGAGATATGCAAGATACTTAAAATAACTTCTGGATGAGTAGCTGTGTTAGTCTAATTCAGAAAAACAAACAAGGAGTCCTGTGGCACTTTTAAAGACTAACACATTATCGCATGAGCTTTCATGGGAGAAAATCCCACTTTGGATGCCCAGAATGTCCACTGCACTGAGTCAAAGGGTGGGGTCTCTCTTTAACTCAGCGTTACTCCAGTTGCCAGGGTGATGTTCAGAGATCAGCTTCCCGATCAACTGAGCAGGTCTTCACAGACCCAATCAGTCGATCAGGAAGAACAATCTGATGGAGGCAATTTTGCAGCCATCAGTGAAGACTAGCCCTAAGAAAGGGAGCATTTAGGCTGAGTATCAGACAAATCTTCTTCATAATGAGATGTATATTAAGATGTGGAATATTCTCCTTAGGAATGATAGAAACCCCTTCACTTAGGACTTAAACTAGACTGGGCATTGCACTGGAACAGCGGTTTTCAATCTGTGGTCTTCAGATCCCTAGGTCCATCGACTATGTCTGAGAGGTCCATGAAAGATGACTGTGACAAAGTTTCAGATCCCTGTAAAGGCATTCTGTTTTTTGGATCAATCAAAAGTATGTGAATACCACCACCAATGGGCCAAAACCCAGAAATGTTGTCATTACCATAGAAGTTCACAATTGAGTGCCCTCTCTCATGGTGTACCAAATACCTGCCAAGCACGTGCAAAATTTATAGTTGAATTCTGTTGTCAGCTTTTAGTCTAAGATTTTTAAGGTAAGGGTCCACAGGCCACAGGTTGAATTTTGAAAGCGGTCTTCATCTCCATTCCAAATAGTTTAAGGATCTGCAAATGAAAAAAGGTTGAAACTCACTGCACCATTACATTAGTTGCATTAGCAGGGAGGTGGATTGGATGATCAGTTATGGCTTTTCCATGTTTAATTTCCATGATTCTCTTGTAATGATTATATTCTTGTTTTACCTTCCAGAACCATTACACCCAGGGCTGGGACAGTAACAATCAAACCAAACACAGACTTTCAAAAGCACTACAGAAGTGGCAGGGAGAACAGCTGTCTTTCCTCTGGACCCTCATTTTGCCATCTTGAACTTGACTGCATTATTAAATACAATCTGTGAAACATGATGGTGGGCAGGTCTATACTGCCTGCCATTTTTGGTGCCTGTTGAATGGAGATACACAGGTTACTTAAAATAACTTGCATATCTCAGTTCGACTACCCTACACCCAGCACATTCACTGTGCTGAGTCTCCCTTTGATGTAGCACTACTCCAATTGCTGGGGTGGTCTTAATAGCTCAGCTTCTCGATTGAAGGTCGATCTGACGATGGCAATTTTGCTGCCGTCAGTCGAGACAAGCACAGTCTCTTTCTGCTTCAGCTTCTTCTTAAGATTTATTTCTGAGGGTTTATGTTGCTAGAGTAGAAAGGAAGAGCAGAAGCAACTGTTTATAACATGTCAGAAACAGGCACTCCTGTAGAAAATTCTGATATTAGCAAATCCAGTTCACTTTGAACCTATCACCCATGGGAATTATTTTATTGCTGCAATCTTTGCTCTCCTTGCCCATCACCTGCTATTGTCGATTACAGACAGTCATCACATCTTGTCTTGGACTGCGAACTGCTCAGGATAGGGACCATGTTTTTTCTAGGTGTTTGTATGATGCCTCATCTGAGTGAAACCTCTGGGTGATAGCAAAATATAAATAATAATATAATAAAATCAATGAGCCAAGACTAGAGAGTGTGCTGTTCTTCAAAAGAAGAGTGTGAAAAATTCACAAAAAAATACTGTATCAGAGTTAGTGATTCCTAAGCAAGCAATGAAGAGCTAACCCTTCACTCTCCAAATCTGCCTGAACTCAGGAGAATAAATCCAACTTTGGACCTAGCCATTACAGAGCAACTGAGCATTCTCAGAGAGATATGGTTTGGTCTCAAACTGCTGCCCCGTCCCCAGTATAAAATAAATGGGAGTTGGCATGCAAATGAGCACATCCAGCATGCTGCTGTGCTGCGAAATGCCATGTCCAGGATTGCCACAATTCCAAATTTTTCCAAAGAGGGGTAGGATTTGGGTTTATAGGGTTTATGATAGAAACATTAAGTGTGGGCCTTGTTAGCAGGATTGAGGCCTTCGTCTCTAGCTGAGACAAGAGGAACTACAAGGGGAAGACATCAGAAAACACCTTAATGTGGGGAATATGGGACTACAGATCGTAGACTTGATAAACATTTCAGTGAACAATCACTGAAGCTGCAGCAAAAATTATGTGGATTGTTTGCATCAAATGTTTTAAAAAATCCTCTTAATTATGGTTAATTAATTAACACCATAGTTAAGGCTTTTAACATGATCATTATGGCTTTTAGTTAAGCAGGGACAATAAACTTTCAACAAAATTGCCTAATTTTATATTACTGTTGGTATTTCATAGCTTGCTCTAATCATGCCTTAAATAAAAAGCCACTGGGAAGGTATGTAATCAGATCACTTAATACAGATATACCCTTGCAGCCCTGCTGCTGAAAATTCTTGTAAAGGTCTCCTTTCAATCACATCTCCATCTCACCTGTCAGGTGCACCACCACCTCTATCAAAGGGGATTGGGACTCAATGCTGTTTTTAACTGCAGAAACAAATGTCAAACTATGGAATGCCTCATCAGCCAATGTCTTTAACAGTCACATCCCAGTTGCATCTCTGCCAACCACTCCATATTACTTGATCCAATAAATTGGCTCAACAACCTAGACTGGGATACCTAACACTGCTGTTTTTAAGCTAGATCAAAGAAGATTGCATAGACTTACACATACCCATACCAATTAAGAGACACCAGCTTATACTTCACCAGATGGGGGACCAGTTGATTGAAATTCAATCTGATCTAAGGGAAGATAGTCACAGTGTTGTCATCACTGTACTCAACTCCAGCACTAAGCACTGGTAGGAGGCTCTATATAGGCAATGTCTACACTACAGGTTCTGTTAAGTCAATTTAACAAGGTCCGACTTAAAGTCAACTTAAATTGACCTTGTTAAGTCGACTTAACAGAACCTGTAGTGTAGACATACCCATTCACACTGGCTTTAAGTTGACTTAATAAAGTCGACTTAAGCCTTAAGTCGACCTTCAGAGGCGGTGTTATTAAGTCAACTTAAGGAAGCGCTTAAGTCAACTTAATAAGCGCCCAGTGTGGACATAGAATTCTGTAGGTCGACTTAAGCGTCTTTAAGTCGACCTAATGTGCAAGTGTAGACACACCCTATGGGTGTGAAGTGGATATATATATACACTAAGTCATCACAGCGATTCTGATCAGAGCTGGATGTGTTTACACTGTTGATCACCACCACACAGCCTTGTTACCCCATAAACCTCCTCTAATGATGACTGCCACAAAACTGAAGAGCTTCAAAAGGAAACTAGGTGGATAATTTAGAAGATATGCACTATGCTGGTCCACATTTTTAAAAATAATATCTATTTAGGGCTAGATCCCAACTGTGTTTTTCAGGCAAACAGTACCTTGCATGAATAGGGCAGGCAGGATTTTTTTTTTTTATTGGTTATTTATATTCTGGTAATACCTCAAGGCTCCAAAGGAGATCATAGCCCCACTGTGCTAGGAAGATAAATAGTAAGAAAGTCCCTGCTCCAAAGACCTCACACAATAGGTGAGTGGCACACCTGGGAACAGAAACACTACCTTCTGCTTCCCAGTCCAGTGCACTATCCATTAGACAGTGCTGCCTTAGAGATGTGGCAGTTGGTAAGAAAACACAATAATTTGGAGCCAGCTTCTGCCATCTTCAATCATGATAATGAGCAGTACCTGACCCCAAAGTGGTCCCATTTCAGAGTTATACCACTATATATACATCTGGTGTAAACAAGAGAAGAAGCAGGTCCATTAAGTGCTAATCTGCTCATGTTGATCTAATCTTGCAAAGGGGCCTTTCTTTGGAATTTTAACTGCTGGTTTCCTGGGTCACTCTGTGTATAATTATTCTGTTTCTTTTTATACTTAGAAATCCATCCAAAACAATGAGAATAAACTATTTCAAACTCACTAATTACATAATAAATAAAAGTGATGGATGTGTTTCTGGTCTCTGTTAGGCACTTTTAGGTTGGTATAATTCTATTGGCTTGAATAATTTTAAGGCCTGAAGTGATCATTATGACTGTGTAGTTCACACACCTGCAAAATATAGGCCACAAAAATTCACTCGCAGATTCCTCCCTTGAGCCCAGTAACTTGCGACTGAACTGGAGCATACATTTTACAAAGGTTTCCATGGAGTTACTTCTGATTGACCCCAGAATGACACCAAAATGGTACGCAACTATAAACTAACACAAGAAAATCCGTCACTGTTAACTTCTTAATGTGTGCTCCATTTGTTCTTAACCAAGGGCAAAACTCTGTTTTCAGATCTGCAGTGTTAAGAGCCCCCGCCTTTTCTTGCTCCATGTCTACCACTCACATGGAATTTAGCAAGTGCAGCCAGATTTTCCGAAAAGCTCAGCCTCGTGGGGTATATGGGGTGCTGAGCCCTTATGAAAATCTGCAAATGCCGAGCCTTTATAGCCAGGTCCTGAATGCTTTTGCAAACCTGGCCTTAGAATACAACTTCAGTAGAAAGCATCCCTCACATTTGACTCCACCAGGTTTTCAACGGGATTAAACGTATATTTGTAAAACTACCGCGTTCTTCAACTTCTGTGCTGCACCTGAAAACCTTTCCTTTGGAAAACAAACTCCTCCTTTCCCTGGGGAAGTCTTTCCACTATAAACATTACCTACCACTAGTCAAGTGAGTTCCAGGCATTCCTTCTAGCAAAGAGCGCTTTCCAATCAAACCAGACATTATTTTTCCATTAATAAGTGTTGATGCTTATTGGAAAAACCTGCAAAAAAATTTGTTCAGAAACAATTCTTCTGATATAATTTTTTCCTGTTTTCTTTTCCTTTCCTTTTAAAAAAAAAAATCCCATTACTGAAAACATGATCTTTGCTGCTCAGGAATTCATCTGTTCCTGCTATTTATTCTCCAGCTGAAGACACGGGGCCAAATCCTATTCTCATTTTACTCTGGATTCTCTATAGTAAACCTGACAGATACACTCCCAATTTATGCCACTGTAACTGAGAAGAGGATCAGACCCTTTCTCATCTGTTTAATGCATCATAAGCATTGTGGAAACTAGTGTTGCTTTTACGTCACAAACGGAGCATCATAGTTTCAAGGGATGAATTAAGGGGAGGAGCAGATAAACTAAATAGCAAGGCTCTTGTTTTCATGGCAGTACTGCGGGTATTAACAAAAACAGGATTCAGCAGGAAGTGCCACCCGTCCCTGACATATCTAAACGGTACCCCTGGCTTCCTGGGGAGCACACCACAGCCTTTGGCACAAGGCATCACCTGCTTTTTAAATGATCCAAATGTCAAGCTGGGATGGGTTTGTCTGGGAGTGTCTTTCATCCACTTCTGTCACTATCAGGCCAAGAGAGTTCTCCTGTCCCTGAGGTCTTCTCCATATCTCCAGCCTCTCTGATTCACTACTCAACCCCCACTGGCCTCTGCTTCCCTCTCTACTTCTCTCAGTTCCCTTCTCTCCCTCTTCCCCCATCCCTGCTTTTCCTTTGTCTCCCCAGGACCTGACTCCACCCTGGGACCCTAACTGTCTGGCAGCCCTGACTGAGACTTAGCCCCCTCATTCCCTGACTTCTTCTGGTCCCTAAATCGCCATCCCCCATCACGCAGCCTCTGCCCCAGCTCCCTCCTCCATCCCCACAGCCTCTGCCCTCCTCCAATGTCTGCCCCCCCAGACTCCACCCTCCATCCCTGGCCACCTCAGCCTCTGCCCTTCTAGCTGGCTGAGCAGGGGAGGGAAAGCTGCTTTTAGAGTGCCTCAGCATGGCCCTGGCAGCTGGGGCCTACATTGCAGCCACACCTGTTCAGCAGGGTGGGGAGAGCCAAGCAGCTCACGCTCTGGTGCCGGGCACTTCCCACCACACTCCCCAGCAGTCACAAAAGTGTTGCTGTCCCTTGGCCCAAAGGGAAAAGTAGAGTCCCTAGGTCACCCCAACCCCTTACTATGAATACCTGGGACCCCTCCCCCTTTCGCCCGCCATTGTTCATCCCCTATAAATCCCCTTCACCTGATCCCCAGACCAAGGATCCCCCCTCTACCATAACCCACCTCAGTTTCATCCCTCAGCTAAGTCTGCACCCAAGGAGGGACTGTGTTCCTGGCTTTGGCTTTTCCAGATGGAGTTTCTGTGTAGGGGCTTGACTCACAGGGGGAAAACAAGGAGAAACCAAGTTTGTTTCCAGTCTTTCAAGCTGCACTATTATTTTAGTTAGAGATCTATAACTCCATTTGACAGAAATCTTTCCAGTTCAAACTCTGAGTTTTCAAAGATATTGTCTGTCTGTTATATTTCTGTATAAACGGGAGAGATCTCCCTCAGCAATGTGGAAGAGAAGGAAATACAAATAAAATCTGCACCCATCCTTTGAACAAGCAAACAAGTCGCATGCTATGTTTTTTTAAAAGCTGATTGGATATTAATACATCTCTATAAAATGGACCCAGCACACTTTCAAAATACTCTTTGACGCTTTCAAATTGCAGTGCTTGGGTTCCACACAGTATTATATATTAAGCTGGCAAAGATGTATTTAGCTCTTTTTGGTTCTATAAAAATAATAAATAATAATCCTGATTGTTTTAGATCACTGGATTGTAAATTGGAGAAGTTGCCCTCATTTTGCTTTAAAATGAAATCATTGATTGTCATCCCCGCTTGATCACAGTGGATACTTTGGGACTTAGCCAGCAATTTGTAACCCTCAGCCCAGTACAAAGGTGTGAGCTACTTCCCTAAGCTACTGCAAAAGAATAGCAAGCAGAATTAATGTCCTACATGCTGAAAAAATGAGGTGGTTTTGGAGATTGCAAGAAGGCAGAGAAGCTGTCACTAGTTTGTGCTCTCAAACAGCTGGAGAGGGAGAGAAAGGTGTAAGGGGATGTCTGTCTGTCACTCCTCCCTTCTTAAATTTTAGATCAGAGCATTGACAGGAGTATTTAAGAAGAGTCAATTTGCAAGACTCAGTCCACGTACCAATAAAATGTCTGTGTCGTACTCTCTTGCAGAACCTATAGCCTGGTGATGCAGCTTGAAGTTTTGCCTTTCAGGTTGAAAATAAGCAGTGACATTATCTTAATGCATATATCAGGGGGGGCTGCACTGGATGCTTTAATGACACAGCACTGCATGTCTGTTCAGAACCTAGACACTTTGTAAAGTTTGCAAACAAACAAACAAAAACCCTGACGCTGAATTTGCACGTGAAGGCTACCCTCAGCTGCAGATATATATCAAAAGGGGGAGAGGGGAGTGGTGGTTGCAAACTGTCTTTTATTGGAGGTGCATTCCCAAGATTTTAGTTAAGTGTAACATAAAACTGTGAAAGTTTAGCAGGAAAAAAAGCTTTCCTCCCACTGGCCTGGCTGTCCAATCAGAAAGGAGCCCTGCGCCTCCCTCACTTCTGACAACTATTTAGCAACCGAGCCCAGCTAAAGTTTCCAAAAAAGTTAGAATAACTTCCTCTCTCCAAGACCTCAGTTTTTGCACAACCCCGTCCTTGAAATAAGAGCCCTTCAAGCAACCTGGAAAACGTTTGGTCAGCAAAAAACTCCTGTTTTTTTTCCAAAGGATCTGTCTCAGGAATTTAAAACACATTTAACACACACACACCACATCAGGAGGGGGGAAAAGGTCCCTTCCCCTCCCCTTCTTGCAGAAAGAATGGAAGAAAGTTCCAGTTCTCCTGTTTCCCCTGTGGATAGCTTGGGGACCAGTGAAGAGGAGTTGGAAAGGCAGCCAAAGAGATTTGGCAGGAAGAGGAGATACAGTAAGAAATCCAGTGAAGATGGCAGCCCCAACCCAGGCAAGAGGGGGAAAAAGTCCAGTCCCAGCTCTCAATCTTACGAAGAACTCCAAAGCCAGAGGATCTTGGCCAACGTCAGAGAGAGGCAGAGGACTCAGTCCCTAAATGAAGCTTTTGCCGCCCTGAGGAAAATCATCCCCACGTTGCCCTCTGACAAACTCAGTAAAATCCAAACCCTCAAACTTGCAGCCAGGTACATAGATTTTCTCTACCAGGTCCTACAGAGCGACGAGATGGACAATAAGATGACAAGCTGCAGCTATGTGGCCCATGAGCGGCTCAGTTATGCCTTTTCAGTGTGGAGGATGGAAGGAGCCTGGTCAATGTCTGCTTCCCACTAGCCAGCACCTGAGCAAAAGCAAATACAACTGCTGAAAAGGGGTAGGTACCTGGTTCTTATTTTACCTCTACCTGTATCTTATTGGGTTCTGCCACAGGGCTCTTTGCTTTGAGTGATGAAGCACCATGCCATCTATGCTATAACATTGATCTTAATCTTGTTTTAAATGGGGAGACCAAACTGTTATAGCCACTTGAAAATCTAACAGAGGTCTAGAAGGAAGGATTCACACATTAATCTAGAGGGGGAGAAAACATTTGTCTCCATCACAATGTCTCAGTGATTCTATTGCGTAGGCCACAAACATCTAGATTAAAGATCGAGATCACGTTTGTTCCCCTTTCACTCACCCCAATCCAAAAATAAGAGAAACTTCTGGTAAGGAAAATATTTTATATGCTCAGACTTAAAATTTCTGTGCATATACAGTGCTGTCTTTTAAAAAGTGTGCTACGAAGAGGGGAGCTGTAACATTGAACGGCGAATGGTGTGAGATTTGCTAATGTACTTTTCTTAGAGCTGAATTTCAAAAGAGACAAAAAAGACACTAAAACACGCTGACAAGACCTGAAACAGCTGCCGGCTGGATTGGTGAGTGTCTGTGCTCTAACAGAACCAGCACCCAGAAAACAAGCTTTAAGTGTTTTCACAATCTGGCCATTTTGGGAAGGGGGGGGGGGGTCAACTGATCCTATGAAGAATAATTCCTGCTCTGAATTTAGTAACATGCTTCTATGATCAGCAGATGTCCTGTGCTTGTTTGTCTGGGCTGTGCTCACTTTCTCTCTCCCTTACAAATAAAAGGGCAAACAAAGATAAAACAACCCCTTGTCAATTTCATATTGAATTAATTTCCCTTCCAAGCAGTAAATTTAAGGCTGGTGTCAAACTCTTGTGGACTTGAACATATTTTCTTATTTACTCTAAACACTGAACTCTTCCTTATCAGTTTCCAACACCAGAAAACTAGGTCCTTTTATCTTTGCTTTTTAACTGTGTTGGGATTTTGGAGAGGGGAGTGAGAGAGAGGAGGCAAAATCCTAAACTACTTTAAATGATATCTCAGCTTTATGTTAATGAAGAAACATCCCAGAGTCCTCTATAAATCATGCAGTATTTCAGAGTTCACATACTGTCTTATTGTTTGCATGCATAGTACAAAACATCCAAAGATAAAATATAGAAAAAAAAGTCAGATAAGATAGTTCATACAATGAAATATATTTATTGGTAAAGAAGGAAATGGAAGAAAGGGGACACTCATATTTTGTGCATAACATATAGCAGTGTGAATGAAATAGGTTAATTATCCACATGGCCATTAGCCAGATTTTTTTAAATGCAAATCTACTTTTGTTTTATCAAATAAGGGCAGAGACAAACTTGCTGCAGTTTGGCAACATTTAATCTGAAATAGGCCAAATTATTGTAAAACAAAGGATTTACTTTTCAATGTAGGAGTAAAATGTGGATTTAAACCATTTTATAACAGCATTTTAACAACTTCATGATACATTTGTGTTTGAAATATCCTGTATTTTAATGTCTTTAATAGAGTTTCTATCATCCCTTCATGAAGACTTAGAAGGAAGTTGGTTTCATTAATCTACAACGTCCATCCATCCCACACTTACAGGCCACTGAATCTTTTTGCTCTATCTTCAGCTGCAATACAACAGAACAAAGTAGCTTTTTCAAACAAACTCTAGTCTATAGAATGCATCACCTTTTCTGGTGTTAAAATAGTTTGAAAAAGGCTGAGGCAAATAGAATGGGGAGGGGGGGAAGCCTCCTTTATGGGAATCTTCAGTTGTCTTTGTCAAAACCAGATGTAAAATGTCCCAAACACATATTTCTTCAGGAGTTTGGATTGGCTGAATACTAACATGTACAATGGAACAATGCATTTATTCTGTTGTTTCCTAAATTATGTGCTGTCATTAGCCAATTTTTTTAAAATCTGTTATCTACTGTATATCCTTCCCTGTTCATTGTACAGTTCATTAGGGGTAATAACAGTATTTCATCTTTCCTCTTTTTTTTTTTAATAGCATTTCAAGTGCAGTGTCAACAGTATTAGAATTAACATTGGTCCGATGAGAAGGATTCTGAATTTGAAGACTAGGAGATAGACCTTATATGGCAGAATTAAACAAGTTCAGGATTTCATTAATAACAATGAAATAGCTAAATCTAGAGATGAAAATTATTTGTATCCAAAGAGAGATTTGGAGAATGCTTTTAAACATATAAAGTACGTATTTATCTGTTTCATGCTGAAACGTTATACTATATCTTTTCCATAAGTTTGGCCTCATAGCAAATGTTGGAAGTGGTCTTCTTATTTATTTCTTCGTTCCTGAGTTAATAATTCTTTCCCTTGATATTAAAAAAAAATCCAACACCTTACATTAAAAATAAAACATTTTTTGTAGTGACAATGTTGATAAGGTTTTTGACAACAATCTTTGTGGCAGGCATCTGTGTCTATCATGTACAGGCAACCACAGTTGTTTCAGCCCTCAAAAACTACAAGCACCTCAAGAAACAGTGAAATTTGTAAGGGTGTCTTATCCTTTTGGCATAGAATGTTGTGAGCATTCGTCCATCAGAGGAAACTTTGATGCACAAAAAGGAATTAGCTACATTGTTTGGTTGGTAGAAAAATATAATAAATGACAAAAATAAATGTGGGGCCTGATCCTCCAATTTGTAAGGCTTCTGCAACTGAGGATTGTTAGTGTGCTTAAGAATTAAGAATTAGTCCCTTGTTATTAAATATGTTACCCAAATTTCTTTGCTTTTGCCTGGCTTTTGAAAAGAAACAGACAAGAAATGATTTCTCTTTGAAGGGATTGTAGATCCTGTTCCACAGAAAAATCAGAGGCTTTTTGATTAGAAAATCAGAGCCCTGGGAACTGGGGAAATGCCACCTGACCTGACCCGAGTGTGCCAGTAGGTAGGTGACTGTTGCTGACTTCGCCAGCAATCAGAGGTTTTCCTGTTCTGTTCCACGTAATTAAAGAAAACATACGTCTATAATTTCAAGTGAAACAGCCACAACTTTTCACTTCAGTTAGCATATCAAGCTATAGGATGTTTAAATAAACATACAAATTCAGGCAACATACATGCTCCATCACTCCATCTGTATACTACTTAGTGCTTCACTCACCCCACTGGTTTTTGGAAGCTACAATGTCTGAGAAGTTCCGAAGAGTAGACAGTTTCAGAAAAAATATTATTTTCCATTATTTCTTTTGGTAAGAAGCGTGGAAATATAGCACCTAGCCAGAGCTGTGGTTAAATCAAGAATAAAAGCCAGAACTAAAGGAGGATAACCTTGAAAGCATCAGTGAAGTATTAATGATGATATAGTTCTCAACCACCATGTCAGTAAGATCTGTTTGTCAACATTACTTTTCACATTTGAATCACCCGTAAGGACTGTGATGGGAATATATTTTTATAAAAGGCTGTATACATTACATGAACTGATCCTTATATTATGAAACATTTACCAATCTTGTTCATTTTGGCAAAAAAGTTTAGTGAACGGGCATATTTTTTATAACATCCTACTTCACTATGATTTGACTATGACTTTAGGAGTTTCTTCAATGAAAAAAGTGAGTAGGTTGGTTAGCATCTCTATTTTATTTTGTCCTTAAAGAAACAAACAATTTTGTCTAGAAACCACTCAAAATATAGAACTGGTTAACTGACGTTAACGGGCCCTATCATGATACTATAACGAAATCTGTTTTTTCAAAAGCCCGATATATGCACCTCTAAAAAATGTAAACATACTTATTTGACAGGAAAGATTTTATAGTTGGTATTTACATTAATAGGTTTAGTTTTTACATGCTAGTATATTTAAAAGCCCTGCAAAATGCATTCTAGATGGTCTGTTTACGTTTGTGTCTTTTCTTGGGAAAGAATAAATCTGCTACATAATATCAACCAAATGCATAGTACTTAACCAGCCCACGCTAATGTGAGACAAAGCACCCAAATAAAGGACACAAGAAAAAATACTAAAGCATGAAATGATGTGAGAAGCCAATGTACAATATACATTCGCACCCATATTATACAGATTCACACTCACATATTCACCCATGCATTCGCATTATGCACGAAAGACAATTTTCTATCTTCCATGTGTCATGCAGAATTCCTGATGTAAATTTACTATCATATGAAGTTAGAAAATTCCAAGTTTGTGCATGATGGAGAGAAATTTTGAGCTAAAATTGAAGGGCGGTTTAAACCAATGACAAACATTTTGTTACTCAACTTGAAAGTCCTGACTGAAGGAGACACAATGAAGGGTCATTAAGGAAAAATGTAAATGTATACACTTTAGCCAATTAGACCTAATTTTGTGGCCATCTGTGCTGAATAACTTCAATTTAGAGAATACAAGCCTCTATCTTTAAAAAACAAAACAAAACAAACAAAAAAACCCCAAATGTATAGATTGCCACAGGGAATTGCAGATCATTCTCATATCCCTTTACTATATCTTCCTTCTTTTGGATTCCTTCCTTTAAGCTTTTGTTAGGCTTATATATATATGAAATAGTAAAACATGCTTGCTGGTCACTGCACTATCTTTTGTGCAATGGGGCAAGGATGGGTTCTATAACGGCAGCTGAGATTTCTTCTGGTGACATACTGTGTCACTTTCCTTCTAGCAATAAAATGACATTTATAGCCATAGTGCTTCAACACATTTCCATGTGATTCAGCAGGGCTTTGAAATCTCTGAAGCTTAAAGGATGTACTTCTCAGTTCAAGCCAAAGGACTATTTTGGTGAAATGTGGGAACAGGTCAGAAAACACTACAGACACGCAGAATACAAATAAAGCAGTGCGCACGACCGGGGAATTAAGCTGCGTTTTGCTAACAGTACAGATACTTTTGAAGTTTTTGTGTGCATGCACCAAATAAGGGTAGAATGAAATTTAATCTTAAAAAGCCAGTTGTGCTATTAGAAAGAAAGCCACATAATACAAGGTCAGATTCTCAGGTGGTAAAAAGAAAAAAATCGACATAACTGGAAAACACCATCTAAGAATCTAGCCAAATGTCTCAACAGATTACTCTAAGTGACTGGAGAGTACTATATGCCAACGCTTATGTTCTACTTCTTAAATACATTTAGAAGTAGGGATGATTCAAATAGTAAAATAGCCTACCCCAAAAAACTCTAGATGCCTGAACAATTAATTGGATTTACAGCTCACGGTGATGACCACGCAACAGCAAAATCTAATCATCTACAAATCACAAATTAACTCAGTCAGCCAATAAATCATAGTAGCAGAACAGTCCCCAAGATCCCATGCCCTGTACATGTATCCTCTACTTTCTCCCAAAGAAATTGGCTAACATATCGATGATTATAACAAACAGATCAGTCGGATCATATTGATGATCGTACAAATCAGGGAGCCAGTTTTAGGCAGTCCAACTTTATGACTCTTTACTGCATTAGATGCTAATGGGGCTTTTTCATTTTCAGGGTTACATTTTCTCTACTTCTCACTTCATTCTGATTATGGCTCCAACCCTGCAATCAGGCTTCAATGACATTCCACCAGGGACTCCTTGGACAGTCACAATTGCAGGATTGGGGCCCACATTTGCAACACATTTGTTCAACTCTCAGGCCTCAGTTTATCCCCTACTTTGGGACTGAATCCTGTCCTTTTACTTGACTTCTGCAGGAGCTTGTCTAAGGACTGCAGTTGATGGAAAACTCATATCCACAAAACTGTGCTCTCAGTTACAGACATATAACCCAACTGGTGGCAATGGGGTTGCATGGATTTAGGAGAATAGCCCTTAGCCCACAATCTTCATTTTTTTGGAGTGGAATTATAACGGCTCTTCAATGTATGCCTCTCCTTTTGATTAGACCGAGGCTTTCCTCTGGAAAATATTACAAGCCACTTAAATTTCCATGCAAATCATCAGCTTAGAGTCTGCCGACTCCAAAATTTTGCCTTGTATTTACAAGCCTATCCCGAATTAAACTTACCCTCAGTAAAGCCAGATCAGTCTATTGAAATCAATGGATTTGCAGCTATATGAATGAGGTTAGCGCCTAAAACGAATGGTGTCATATCGTGTGTGGCAATGGCTTCAAATAGGTGCACAAAGCCTAGGAAAATGGGGCTCTGATCCCTGATTGCAGCTTCTTGGCAACACTGCAATGGCAAATATTAAATAAATAATAGTCACTAAGTAACATATACCTGGGATGCTTAAGGGAACTATATAACCAACTACTATTGACTTTCCTTAGAAGTCAGACCTTGTATTTTTAGACCTGGCAGATGTGCTTCTGAGAGCAAGAACGTTTTTGTTTAATATAGTCTCGTCCAGTCTAGTCAAGAGTCTGGACTGTAGCTATCAAAATGCTGTAGTATGTCAGCTCTCAAGTGGTCACCATGTGTTTTTTAACACAACAGTGTCACGGTATGTTTCCTTCTTTCACATAGCCTTCATACCTTGCTCTGTAAAGTGCTGTCGGCAAAGAGTGCCAAACAAACAAAGAGTCCTGTGGAACTTCTACATTTATTTATCTCATGAGCTTTCATGGGAGAAGATCCCACTTCATCAGACGTAGAGTATCTGCGTTATTTGTAGAAAAGACTCGAGATTGCAATAAGTTGCAATGTCCCTGTTATATAGTCTAACTGAGAGTCTGCGGAACGGAAAGGGCAGCAGGTAGTTTGACTGCATTTCTGTCGCTCTCAGAAGAAAGTTATTGGAGTTCTTCCTTTTGGGGAGTTATTTTGTACACCTGAAAAGATAAGTCTACAATTTAAAGTTGCTTTTCTGCTTCCACGAGAGGACTTTTTGGGCATTCTGTTTTAATTATTATTTCAGTGACAGCTGCATCTGAGATCTAACGTGTTTAACACAACAAGTTACATAAAGGCAGCAGCTATGCAGATCTGGTTTTGTAGGGCACACAGAAGTAATCAGGAAACAAAATGAAAATTGTCCATTTGCTGCTTTTCCATACCTACAACTAGAAATGAGAGACAGTCTCATCTCCCTGTCCTTCTTTCCTCAGCTTTTTAAACTGCAGCTTGGAAAATAAAAAGGGGGCAAATGTCTGCTACTTCAGTTTGATTTATATTTACTGGAGTAGTTCCAATGAGCCTGTGCAAGCTTTAATTGAATTCTTAATAAGATAGGTTTGTCTTGATAACCACCACCCCCAAGAAAAAGTTTAGCATTTCCTTAAGAGGCACAAGATGTGCCAAGCATGTGCTTTAAAATGGTCACTGAAGCTTCTGATCAATCTGATTACCAAAATTCTATGTGCCCTGATTTATATTTGCGTTAAGCCGTTTAGAACAACTTTAAAAACAATATGTCTGTATTTAAAAAGTAAACAAACCCAACTCCATAGGCAGAAGAGACAGAGGGATCAAGTGTTTAATAGTATCCCTGTTAAAAGTCAGCTTATCCGGTCTGGAAAATTCTGGAGTGTGAGGAAATTTAATTTAGAGAAATGGAAAGGATGAGTTTCACACCAGCACAGAGGACTGACTCCCTGAGTGCGCCGCATCCAGATCCATATGCCATCCTCTCCCTGCCATGATAGAGAACGTGCGCCCATGGGAAGTGACTGCATGCTGCTTTTTCCACACCAGACAGGACAAAGATCCTAATCTGGTAAACTAATCCATGGGGATGGATCACTGATCCCAGGCAGTGGGGCTCTGCCCATGTGCTATAGCCTGGAAGATTAGGAGCAAAAGGCATTCAAACTACTCCCGAGCTGTGCTGTAGAACAAGCAATATAACTGGGCATCTTAATCACTTTTTCTGTGTGTGGCTTCAGAGCCAAACGTCTCACCCCAGATAGACCACCGCTCACAAGTAACTTCAGCCTCCTCGGCTATGTCTACACTGGCAAGTTAGTTCGAATTAAGGAAGTTTAATTCGAACTAACTTAAGCCTTAGCCACACTAGGCTCTCATTAGTTTGAATTAAGGGCTTCCTTAATTCGAACTAATAAATTCAATTATACTTTTCGAACTAATGGTTAATTCAAACGAATTAGTTCGAATTAAGTCAATGTGGCCATGTTACTTCGAACTAACTGCTTAGTTTGAACTAACCGGCACATTGAGCTTAATGCAACTGACTAATTAGAACTAAGCAAGTGCCATGCATGGCACTTGCTTAGTTTGAACTAAAATTCCAGTGGGGTCATGCTAAAATTAGTTTGAAATAGTTAGTTCGAATTAACTAATTCAAACAAACTTTGGTAAGTGTAGACATAGCACCCCTGACTAAAAGCTCAGTGTAGCACTATATTCTGGGACACAGTCTTCTTTTTTTTTCTTTCACATCCCTTTCCTTTCCCCCACTGCACCAAAGATTGGCTTTTATTTGAGGCAGAGATGACAACGAGGGGTTAGGGAAGATATCACCAATATTACAAACTACAAAACAAATCCCTGCATTGATGTATAAGTAAAAGGAGAGATATGGAGCAGTTGAAAAAAAATAAAACACAGACCAAGTTAGAAATTATCATGATCAATTTAAAAAGCATGGTCTAAGCAGACCCACGAGGCAGACTGGAAAAAAAAAGTGTATTCAGTTATGCAGCTCTCTATCTAGTACCACAAACAAAAGCCTTTCTAAACATGTGCAGACGTTAAACAACATTCCTCCCCTTTGTATCAACTCTGAGCACTTGTGTACCAGGTTAACGATGTCCCTGTTCCCAATATGCCTCTTGTTTGTGTACCAAACTGAAATGGAATTGCACTTCATTTTGAATCTATGTGAGAACTTGGATAATAAACTGTATTGTGTCATGGACACCGTGCAGGAACGGTTTAGATCCTTTCGAGATCAGAATTAATAGAAAACATTAAGAGAGATATGCTCATCAGTATATCAGTGGCTTGCCCCTTGAAACACAAATGCTTGCCTTTTTTTAAAATAGTCTGCCTGTATGACACATTTTTTCTGCCTCTTATTCATAACACTAGTGATATCTGAATGAAGCTACATCTCTTATCACTTAACAATATACTACCTCTTGCTGCCTTCTCCTGAGCTACAGATTATACACTTTGGTTAGTGACATCATAACCTTCTGCACAGCAACCAATCGTGATGTCAGATACCGAATTCTAAGGGCAGAATAAGCTCTTACAACAAAAATCCTCTTCTGATAAATATGGGCCTAGCAATAAAAAACAGGGACGAGAACTATAAAAATAAACAGAATGATGGCTAAGCAGACTTCTCTCACAAGCATCAGCTAGTTTTTAAGCTCTCTAAATATTAAAGGTGACATTCTGCTGTTCTCCCTCAAACCTTTGTCCTCAAACCAGGCTCACTAAAAGCAATAGTCAAATTCCAAAGGGGTAGCCGTGTTAGTCTATTGTAGAAAGACAACAGAGTCCCGTGGCACTTTTAAAAACTAACAGATTTATTTAAAATCCCACGAAAGCTCATGCGATAAATCTGTTGGTCTTTAAAAGTGCCACAGGACTCAGTTCTCTTTCTAAAAGCAACATGGTTACTCAAGGTACAAGACATTACATAACATGAATAAGAGATGAATTAGGCTCCAGATGTTGCACCAAATTTGATGATGATAAAAGTCTCACACCTTGAATGTTTTTAGTGGAGTCCAGCTCAGCTTCGAGATAAGTGACTCTCAACCTTGCCAGACTCCTGTACCCCTTTCAGGAATCTGATTTGTCTTGTGTTCCCCCAAATTTCACCACACTTAAAAATGACTTTCTTACTAAACCAGACATAAAATACAAGTGTCACAATTACACGATTACTGAAAAATTGTTTCCTTTCCCATTTTTACCATATCATTATATAATAAATCAATTGAATATAAATATTGTACTTACATTTCAATGTACAGTATATAGAGCAATATAAACAAATTATCTGTATGAAATTTTAGTTTGCACTGACTGCTAATGCTTTTTATGTATCCGGTTATAAAACTAGACAAATATCTAGATGAGGTGATGGTACCCCCCTGAAAGATCTCTGTGTACCCCATGGGTACACATACTCCTGGTTGAGAACCACTATTCTAGAACATTCATTCTGTTTTAAATTCAGGGCACTGATTAAAATTGTGCACTAATTACATCAGGAGCCAGATTATAAACTAAATCACAAAGCAAATTATGTCTCACGGCCTTCTGGTGTCCTTTATGATCACTTGTACCTGACCAGCTGTAAAACTATCAGCAAAGCAAGGAGTGGGTTTGAAAATGAATCCTGAACTCAGACATAAATCTGAAAGAAAACTTTCAGTTCAGAAGCTGTTGCCCATCTACTCAGAATGTAGGGACAGATTTTAAAGGTGTTTAGGTGCCCAAAGGTGCAGAGACACAGGCTGAGAGAAAGTCAATAGCGTCTCAGTTAATTAGGCACCTAACTCCTATTGAAATCTTTGGCACTTTTAGGGTCCTAATTTTCTTAGGCATTTTTAAAAAATCCCAGTAGGGTGCATAAATATCTTCCAACCTTTAAGCATTTCACTGCTGATTCTCAATGCTGCTGTACTGGTTTACCGCTTTGAGATCCCTCTCAAACACTGGGCCAGATTCATGAAAGCATCCCTATTCTGTGGGGGTACTCGCATACAAGCGTAATTTTTAGCACTTCCCCCGCAGGAGCCACGGCTGCAGTTCCTAAGTAGTCTCAGGTCAGACAATTCCATTGACTCTAGTGGCATGAGAACTGCCACGCCGCAGAGCAGCCTGTTTGTTTCTGAAAGTGCAGTGATTTTCTATAATAAATGCTGTCTCTTGAAGAGAGGCTCTGACAAGGTCAGAGTATAGGACCAGGCTCAGGTTTGTCCAGTGGCCAGAACCATGGGGACATGGTCTATAACAATCGTCAATCATCATCACGGCATGCTTAGGGCAGTATAGGAGGAACATTTTGCCTGACATTCTTAGGGCTTTTCTACATTCAAAAATCATACTGCTTTAACTGTTCACTGAGGATGGGACACATCACATCAGTGTGGACACAGCTATATGATATAGAGGTGCTTTATGCGAGTATAGCTTATCTCTGTAAGTAAGGGCTTGTCTTCACTGATGGAGAGTTCGCCACCGTGAGATCAATTTCTCTGATCTAATGAGTGGGTCTGTGAAGACCCGCTCATTCAATTAGGAAGTCAATCAAGACAGACCACACCAGCAAGGAGCATAGGGAAAGGGTTTCCCTCCAACTCAGCCTACTGAAGACACCGCAGTAAGTAGGCAGGTGTGCAATCGGAGGGAGATACACAAGGTATTTTGAGTACCTCCCTCCGATTGTGGCTGAAATTGCATTACAGTGTAGAGCAGGGCTAAAACATACCAGTATAAATAAGGCACTTCTCGAATGGTCTGTTGACTGTGACCACATTTGGGAATATAACAGTGTAACTACTGAAGTGGGGAAAAAAGAAAATGACACTCTTTGGTGATATTGTTATACAAGTCCAAAAACTGTGGCTATACCTGGTTTCAGCATGTTAAAGCAGTGCTAACCTCTCTCTCACAAAACCCTAACCCTAACCCCCCACACCCGCACCATGACACACTCATTATGGACCTAATCTGAAACTGACAGAAATCACTACACATATTTCTTTTCATTTCACTGGACTTTAGTTCAGGATCTTTAAGCACATTTTACAAGTTCTTGCAAACGTCTAATCTTCTCCCTATCGAACACACTGCAGAGCTGAACTTCTTCCAGTACAATATTAATGTAACAATTTGTCAGGGCACCCTCTGCACAAGAGGCTAATCAAGCAAACCACTAATGAAGATGAGATCAATGAAATAATAATGCTGCCAAGTTAAAATTCTGATTATAGGCTGTGGCTGCCTATGCCTACCCTGTGCCAGGATTTATGGTGCCAGCAGATACCACCATGAAAAAAATCTGAAAAAAATTCTAGTAGATAACACAAAAATATAATATAAAACCAGATCAAATTCACTACATCATTCATCACATTAGATACAGTTAATGTAGATTTGATTTGTAAGCTTTTAATATGACCATTTATATTATTCTGTCTAATTAGCAAAGGAAACATCTAATACAGTCAATTCATCTTAATCCTCTAATTTTTAAAGTAAAATATTTTTGGTTTAGTGACTCAGTCTGTCTGCACTCAGAGCCCCAACTACCTCAGTGGGGTTTTATAAATGTTTTGCAAAGATTTTTCACATCCTTTGCAATGAAAAGAGCTATTTAAATCTAAGATACTATCATTATTACTGCTGACACTAAATAATACAAGGGCTCCTATCATGCACTGAGCTTTTATGTATCCAAAATGTTTCAATTTTTAAAGGAACTACAGTACCTGTGTGTGTGTGTGTGTGTGTGTGTGTGTTCACTTTCAGACTGCATTTTAAAAAGAAGAGAAATCAAATTACACTTATGTTTTGACAGTGGGAGAGGTAGGTGGTGCTGTAATTCAGCAAAACATTCTTTGAACTGTAACGACCTAAGTTTGAGCTCCAATTTAAGTCACATGTGAAAGCAAGTTCACGGGCTATCTTCTTAGTGATCAGTCATCCTTATTAGAGAAATCATTGCACAATGCAACATTTTGAAAGAGTCCCAGATCTGTTCCGAGCAAGGCAACACCCACACACTATCAGGCACTGATCAAATGCATCTGATGAAATGGGATTTTACCCACGAAAGCTCATGCGATAAATAAATTTGTTAGTCTTTAAACATGCCACGAGACTCCTTGTTTGTTTTGCTGAACTCTACTAACACAGCTACCCCTCTGGAACTTGTTGTCAAGGAAGAGTGTGTCACAAAACTATCATTTTGTCCCATAGGATAAAGTATTTAACTGAATTATGCATAAAGGATAAATGACATTGAATAGAATTTTCAAAGGTGAATTAGGTGTGTAAATCCCATTTTTAAAAATGGCCTAGGTACTTAAGACCCTAAGACCCATTGACTTTCAATGAGACAGAATAAAACTTTCAAGAGTGCCTAAGTGCCATATGTGCTTCTAAAATATACTCCCTAGTCTCTTAAGATCCTTTTGAAAATGGAAGATGGGCATTTTTGAAATTTTTGCCTATTTACATTGCACAATAAACTTTTTAAGAACTGAAATATTGCCTGAATTTTTAGTGTATTTTTCTTTTATTGGCATTGTTTGATCATTTTCAAATATCAGTACTGAACAGTGTTTATTATACTTTAAAACTTATGAATCATATTTGATGTTTTAAATTAAGTGTAACAGATGGCACTTTTACAAATAACTAGTAATTCCCTATCCTGCTGGCCTCCTCCCTTTCTCTGTGTTATTGCATGTTGTGTTCCTATTTCCCAATATTTTAAACTCACCCACAGCATAAGTGAGTTATCATATAGTTATATCAGTCCAAAGAGAGGCCATCTCTTTTTAGATTCTTCCATTATAACTTCCACTGCACAGAAGGCTGCTTTAAGTGATGTCGTTTTAATTAAAACTGATTAAAGCATCTTTTTTTTAAGAGGTGAGATCTATTTCCCCCTAGTACTGTATAACTCTTTTCACCTCCACTGGACTGATCAGTATACCCTTTAGGTTTCCCTTTCACCACTTATTACAGTCATGTCAGTCTGTAAGATTGCAGAACCATTGTCTTTTCAAGTTCCAGAGGGGTAGCTGTGTTAGGTGCTGTATAAAATAGATGGCTCTGATGAAGTGGGTTGTAGCCCACGAAAGCTTATGCCCAAAGAAATGTATTAGTCTTTAAGGTGCCACAGGACTCTCGTTTTTATTGTCTTTTACGTTATTTTAGATATGCCATTCTAATACATTTTGTTTAACAACCACTAAATATAAGCTTGTAAGATCTTCAGAGTAGAGATTCTATTTTGTACAGCACCTAACAATACTGGGACCCTCTGGGAACTACTATAGTATAAATAATTGCAGTTTCTTGTTTGTATTTAGCATTTCTTACATTATACCTTATTGTCATGCCCTCAAAAGTCTGTTTTTCTCTGTCTACAGCACTAAGCAAGCCATTCATTATTATTAACAACAACTTGTCATTTATAAACTCAAGATCCCTTAGCTCGCATGTGTTATTTTAATGAAATATATTTAACAGAATTTTATTTTTGGGGTTATTGAGATCCAAGGAGAATGATATCAGCCAGTAGCAAAAGGATCACAACCAGGGTTTCTATAGGTTGGATTTTTCACTCTCTTGATTAAACTTCGGGGCTTCCTTTGTGAGATGGGGGAGGTGGGGGATGTAAAGCTCATTCTCACCTTCTCTAACCCACGTCAGCTTGGTTTGTAGGTTATGGGTCATAGTTTTCAAAGCTGGAAGGAACACTGTGGCCATCTAGTCTGCCCTCTTGTATAACACAGACCAGAAAACGTCCCCATGATAATTCCTAGATCAGAGCTTTCAGAAAAACATCCAATCTTGATTTAGACATAGTCAGTGATGGAGAATCAATCCCAACCTTTGGGAAATTGTTCCAATGGTTAACTACTCTCACATAAAAAATGTATGCCTTATTTAGGCTTGGGAGGATTAGCTTTTTAATCATTAAATTTCAAACATGAATTTCAACACACCCACAAATCTTTCCATCTTTAGTAGGCAAAATTTATAGATAGGCAAAGAAATAGAAATGTTGCTTAGGAACTGAAGAGTTTGATTTTAGGAGAGTTACTTTGTATATTTTCCAAAGTTAATGGTTTGTATTTTAATGGTTATAGATGAGTTCCAAATGGTTAGTCTAGGTCAGCAATGTTAGTCTAGGTCAGCAAAACAGACAAAGAATCTTGTGGTACTTTTAAAGATGAACAAATTTATTTAAAGCTCATGCATTAAATAAATTTGTTAGTCTTCAAAAGTGCCACAGGACTCCTTGTTTGTTTTAATAGTTATAGAAAACAATAATTATTTTCAATCTCCATGTCCCCTATCATTAATTAATTATTACCTGACACCCCACCCTCATTATTGCCCATAAATGTGAAAATTTAACCAGGGACTGGACAGCTGTTCCTTCTTCCCTGACAAGTTCTGTGATCGTTGAGATCCATGTTAAAAGTAAGTAAAAGTTGACATAACTGCCATTTTGCTTGTTCTAGATTTTTTCCCACGAAAGCTCATGCGATAAATAAATTTGTTAGTCTTTAAAAGTGCCACAGGACTCTGTTGTCTTACTAACAGCTATGTGAGCACTTTATAGTTCATACAATGAGTTCAAAAGAAAATGATGGGTGACATTTTTTCCTCCACTCTCTCAGATATTTGAGGTCTGGTGTCTAATCCAGCAGAGGAGGAAAAGTAATTTACACAAACCCTTTTTCTGCATTGCATCACATTCTTTTGCATCCAGCTAACACACTGAAATAACAGGAATCCCATTTTGTTCTCATGACAAGGTCTCCCAACTGTTAGAACACGCCCTACCTGGAGTTCCTGCCTTCTTACAACAGTTCCCAAGAAGCTAGGCAAAGAATCTACAGAAGACCTTCTGGGCCCAAATTCCCTGCTCATGTAAATGAATGCAGTTCGACTTCAGCATATTAGGGAGACAAGGTGGGTCAGGTAATACCTTTTATTGAACCAACTTTTGTCGATGAAGGAGAGGATCTTTTGAGACTGACCCAAATGTTGTCTCTTTCACCAACAGAAATTGGTCCAATAAAAGGGATTATCTCACCTTGCCTCTCTCTTTAAACATCAGTGTCAGTTCCAGACAACAGTTGTTGGAGCTGATTGAAAAATGCTATTTATTTTCTGCAAACAATTTTGAAAGAAAGGAAACATTTTTTTTTTCCTTTTGTTCAACTTTTTTCATTTTTTTTGACAAAACAAAACCAGAAAATAACTAAACCTACCAATGAAAAATGTTTTGACCAGCTCAACCTATGATGACACTTTACCTTCAGAAGCCCAGTAGGAACTGGACAGGTCTGTTATGTGATACATGGTGAACTCAGTCTTCTCTCTGACAATCTGAAAGGCGTTTCCTTGAGTATCAGTCCACTGGTACAGAAATATAATTAAACAATATTCCTTCATTTTCCCGTAGGTTAATATTCTACAATCTCACACATGCTCACCATTCAAAGGTGACCAAAAATCTCAACACTACCTCGTCCTTAAAGAAACTACAGAAAAAAACAGCAGTGAGTACACAATGTCTGCTTTACTGCTCCACACTTCATGTTATCTCAGCTCTTGCTGTCTTCATGTAACACCTAGCACTAGAGGGGCGAGAGTGCACTGTCCTAGTGGATGGCATGGACGTATTTATGCACAGTCAAATGACACGTTTGTTGCAAATATATCCAAAAAGCCTTCATTATCCCCACCAGAAATACATTTTGTGATCAAGACCTGCTTTAGTGCACAGCAACCTACATTCTGCAGCCAGATGTCTACATCCTGCAACAGAGGCAACCAGTAGCCTTCTGTGTTGTTTATTTGGGGATGGTGCCATTGAGATAAGTGAAGGCAATTCTTCCCTCTCTGATACATGGTTACAAGCTGCCTGTATGCTCAAGAACGCAGCACTACAAGAATTCAAGTCAAAGAGTTTTTTTGCAGCCAGAAGGGCTAGAAACAATAATTGTTTAGGATTTTTAAAAAAAATAAAAATGCAGATTTAGTAGCACAGTTCTACAACAAGGCATGAATTCTATCGCAAATGCCACAGCTACAAAATCATAGATGTGAAGTTCTGTCTGTAATGGAAAATAAGAGACTCTCCTCCTCCTCTACTATGATTACAGCAATAGAGGTCAACCTTCCCAACCACTTCCTCTGATCACAATCAGTGCAGGTGCTTAATTAAGACAACTGATGGGCAGGATCCCTTGGGAGGCTAATCTGAAGGTGAAAGGAGTCTAAGAGAGCTGTCTATATTTGAAAGAAACCCTACTAAGGGCACAGGAAGATCCCATTCGATGTGCAGAAATCAAAGCAAATATGGAAGGTGCCCAGTGTGGAAGCTTGCAAAAAGTGGAAGCTTGAACAGGGGACTAGGGAGGCTTATAAAGATATTGCTCTGTCCTGCAGCGATAAAACAGAAAGGCCAAAGGGCAATTGGAGTTGCAGCTAGCAAGGGATGTGAAGGATAACAGGAAGGGGTTCTACAAATATGTGAGTAACAAGAAGAGAATCAGGGATGGTGTAGGTCCCTTACTGAATGGGAAAGGTATCCTCATGGTGGATGATGCGGAAAAGGCTGAAGTACTCAATGCGTTTTTTAACTTAAGTCTTCATAGGCAGGGTCAGCTCTCAGGCTACTACATTGAGTAACACAGAATGGCGAGAAGGAGAATGGCTGTCAGTGATGGAAGGTCAGGTTAGGGACTACTTAGAGAAGTTGGATGTGCACAAGTCTATAAGGGCCGGATGAACTGCATCCGAGGGAGTTGGCTGATGTGATTGCAGAGCTGCTGGCCATTATCTTTGAAAACTCATGGCGAAGGTGAGAGGTCCCTGATGATTGGAAAAAGGCAAATATAGTACATATCTTCAAGAAAGGGAAAAAGGAGGATCTGTGGAACTACAGACCAATCAGCCTCACCTCAATCCCTGGAAAAATCATGGAGCAGGTCCTCAAAGAATCCATTCTGAAACACTTGAAGGAAAACAGGATGATCAGTAACAGTCAGCATGGATTCACCAAGGGTAAATCGTGCCTGGCCAACCCGATTGCCTTCCATGATGAGATGACTGAATTTGTGGATGCAGGAATAGCCATCAACATGACTTTAGCAGAGCTTTTGATACGGTTTCCCACAGCATTCTTGTCAGCAAGTTAAGGAAGTATGGGTTGGATGAATGGACTGTAAGGTGGATAGAAAACTGGCTAGATCATCGGGCTCAGCGGATAAATGGCTTAATGTCTAGTTGGCAACCAGTAATGAGTGGAGTGGCCCAGAGGTCGGTTCTGGGTCTGGTTCTCTTCAACATCTTCATTAATGATCTGAATGATAGGATAGATTGCACGCACAGTAAATTCGCAGATGTTACTAAGCAGGAGGGAATGGTAGAAATGCTGGAGGGCAGGGATAGGATTCAGGGAGACCTAGACAAATTGGAGCACTGGACCAAAAGAAATCTCAGGAGGTTCAACAAGGACAAGCGAAAAGTCCTACACTTAGGATGGAAAAATGCCATGTACTGCTACAGGCTGGGGACCGATTGACTAAGCAGCAGCACAGTAGAAAAGGACCTGGAGGTTATGGTGGATGGGAAGCTGGATATGAGTCAACAGTGTGCTCTTGTTGCCAATATGCTAATGGCATATTGGGCTGCATCAGTAGGAGTGTTGCCACCAGATTGAGGGATGTGATTATTCCCCTCTATTCCGCACTGGTGAGGCCACATCTGGAATACCGTGTCCAGTTTTGGGCTCCCCACTACAGAAAGAATGTTGACAAATTTGAAAGAGTCCAGCGAAGGGCAACGAAAATGAGTAGGGAGCTTGGGCACATGACTTAGGAGGGGAGACTGAAGGAGCTAGGTTTATTTAGTCTGCAGAAGAGAAGACTGAAGGGGGTTTTGATAGCAACCTTCAACTACTTGAAGGGGTGCTCCAAAGAGGAGAGAGCTAGGCTGTTCTCAGTAGTGACAGAGGACAGAACAAGGAGCAATGGTTTCAAGTTGCGGCTGGGGAGGTCGAGGTCGGAATTAGGAAAAACTTTCTCACTAGGAGGGTGGTGAAGCATTGGAATGGATTGCCTAGGGAGGTGGTAGAATCTCCATCTTTGGAAACATTTAAGGTCCAATTAAACAAAACCCTGTTTGGGATGATTTAGTGGGAGTGGTCCTGCTTTTAGCAGGGGGCTGAACTAGACGATTTCATAAGGTCCCTTCCAATCCTAAGATTTTATGACTTCTGTAAATACTTACAGCCTGTCCTCCTGGTCTAAGTTACACCAGGGTACAACAGAAGTAATTGCCCCAAATGCCAGACCAGTGCAAGTGCTTGTCCAGACTGATGGCAGTAAATTTGCTAATGTCATAGCAAACTTCCCAGTTTGATTGAGCGGGTCTGTGAAGACCCACCCAATCGATTGGAGAGTTGATGCATTAACTCCAGCTCCTGAACTGAAGTAGCGTGAGTCGAAGGGACGGCATGTTTCTTCAACTCAGCGCAGTGAACCCAGTGGACATTAGGAAGTTGAAGGGAGATACATAAGTTATTTTAAGTAACTTGCGTATCTTCTTTTGACTGCTGCTGAAAATGGCAGGAAGTGTAGACTAGGGCTCAGACTGGCAGAAGCATGATGAGAACTAGGTGTTAAGGAACTAAAAGGAATCTAAGAATCAAGGTGTGCCTTGATTTTTGAAGCATGCCATTACACTAACATAGGTTACAAAAAATGTTTTCAAGCCATGTAACATGCATCAGATGAAGTAATTCCAGGAGAGAGGGGGTGTTAGTACCTTTATACAAGGCACTGGTGAGACCTCATCTGGATTACTGTGGGCAGTTCTGGTCCCCCAAGAAAGATGAATTCAAACTGGAACAGGTGCAAAGAAGAGCTACAAGGATGAACTGTGGAATGGAAAACCTGCCTCTTGAAAGGAGACTCAAAAAGCTTGGCTTATTTAACCTAACCAAAAGAAGGTTGAGAGGAGATATGAGTGCTCTCTATAAATGCATCAGAGGGATAAATACCAGGGAGGGAGAGGAATTATTTAAGATCAGCACTAATGTAGACAAAAGGAGAAATGTAATAAACTGGCCATCAGGAAGTTTAGACCTGAACTTAGATGTAGGTTTCTAACCATCAGAGGAGTGATGTTCTGGAAGAGCCCTCCAAGAGGAGCAGTGGGGCCAAGGAAACTAGCTGGCTTCAAAACTGAGCCTGAGAAGTTTTTTGGGTTTTTTTGGGGAGGGGGGATAGGGGGTGGTATGATGAGACAGCCTAGTTTGGCAACAAACTGATCTTTGAGTACTAGTGATAAATATGCCAATGGCCTGAGATGGGATGGATTCTGAGTTACTATAGAGAATTCTTTCTGGGTATCCAGCTGGTGGGCATCTTGCCCACATGCTAAGGGTTAGGCTGATCACCATATTTGGGGTTGGGAAGGAATTTTCTCCCAAAGCAGACTGGGCAAAGGTCCTGGGGGGTTCACACCTTCATTTGTAGCATAGGGCACAGATCACTTGCTGGTGGATTCTCTGTACCTTGAAGTCTTTAAATCATTATTTGAGGACTTCAGTAACTCAGTCATAGGTTAGGGTTTTATTGCAGGAGTGGGTGGGTGAGGTTCTATGGCCTGCATTGTGCAGGGGTCAGACTTGATGATCATACTGGTCCCTTCTGACCTTAAAGTCTATGAACTTGATTAAGGTAAAAGCATATAAAGGATTAGGTATTAAAAATTATATATAAGTTAAAAATAAAAGCAGAGATGCAGATCATACTTAAAGCAACATATGTCTGTGAATATCTGAACTTGTGATGTGCTGCAGTAACTAAGCAGATGAGATGACCACAAAAAATAGATTATGCAATCATTGTGAACCTACACAGGTCTCAGGCTTCCTTAGTGTAGCAGGATACAGTTTAATGTCCACTGATAACCAAGAGACTGGTGAAAGAATTTTAGCTCTGTAATTTGTTCCTGAGATTAGCCACATTTTCCTCCCTCCCCACCCCCCAACATCAGATCCTCATTCCTTTTAAGCAAAAAGAATGAAAACTCTCCTTTCTGCACCCTTTACATATAAGGTTTACATGGTGCAGACCACAAAATGCAGTGCATTCCCTCACGGCATCCATTTGTATCACAATCCTGAGACTTGTGTGGGTGAATGATGGATGCTGAAATGTGGGTCTGCTCTGGAAATACAGTCTCCTGCTCAAAGTGTGTGTCCCTCTCTGTGCCCGATCCATAAAGGTAGTGAGTCTGGTACAGCTCCCAGAACCTGGCTCTTCTGCTGAAGCTGTAGAGGGTCCTATGTATCTAGTTCTGGATGTCACTCATGAAGGCCACAAGGATGGTTGTCACTTAAAGAGACCAAGAAAATGGCTTTGGACGATGCCACGTTTGTCTGTCTTAATGCCCCACACATCACCAGCTCAGTTTACATGTAACCCAGCTGCCTGGTGTCATCAATTTTCTAGGGGTTCCTTCCAACACCTAATACACCACCAGCTTGAGCCCCTACCAGAAACCTGGGAAGCTATATATATACACTCCCCATGGGTATGTCTACACTTGCACCTTAAGTCGACTAAACAACGCTTAAGTCAACCTACAGAATGCAGCGTCCAAACTGGGCGCTTCCTTAAGTCGACTTAAGTGCTTGACTTAACTCCACCTCTGAAGGTCGATTTAATGCCTAAGTTGACCTTATTAAGTTGACTTAAGCCAGCGTAGATGGGGAATGTCCCTAAGTCGACCTAATTGGCTCTAGGCCCCGGTGCAATGTGGAACAGCTACCCACAATGCACCACTCCTCAGTCGACCTAGCAACTGCCAGTGTGGAGAAAGGCAGTAGACTTAAGTTTTTAGTGTGGACTCTTTAAGTCGACTTAACAAAGTCGACTTTAAGTCAAGTTTAAGTCGACCTTGTTAAGTAGATTTAACAGAGCCTCCAGTGTAGACATAACCCAGTGCCCTTAGCTGGCTTTGCTTCCCCACTCACAGTGAGTTTAGGAATTTAAAACAGCTTTATTTGGGGTAGGAGGTGACAAAATAAACTTTGGAAAACCAGCAATTAATGAATTAACAATACTAGATTGCATTTTCTGCACCACAGCAGACCCAGCCTCAATTCTCCTCCAGCAGTTATATAAATGACTGACACATTCCAACCCCTTCCACCTCCCCACTTACCCTTTGGGAGGTTGTTCCTGGGACACCAACCCCACAAGACCCAGCTGAAATGATTTCCGCTTTAGTCCCAGGGTAAAGAGGCCCCAAATTGTCATATCACCAAATGCAAATGAGGCCTGGCCCATTCAGTCATTTACCAAGGCTCACCAACAGATGGCAGCACAGAATTAAATCTCCTGCCCATCTGGAGTTCTGTCTACAGCTGAAATCCAAAATCCCTCAGCTCTGCATCCTTTGTCATTTGGAAGAAACCTCAGCTCTGCACCCCGCCTCTCACTGTTTTGTAATAGCCCGAGCTCAACAGGGAGAGAGCAATGGTCTGTATAACTCTTAAGAAAGATCTTACCACTACAAAGGCAGGCTCTGGAACAGCCTCCTCACTTCCTTTTAGCTACACTGCGTGCTGTCCGACCCAACTGTACCTGAAAGCAGTCTCAGTCAGGGTGACCCACGATGCATTGCTGCAGACCTCTAGTCCCTTCATTTCCCAACAGCACCAACTGTTTTATTGCTGCCCCACCCCCCCAACTCAAAACTTCACTGTATTGTCAACAAAATGCCCCAAATTGTCACATCACCAAATGCAAATGAAGCCTGGCCCATTAAGTCATTTACTCAGGCTCACCAACAGATGGCAGCACAGAGGTAAATCTTCTGCCCATCTGGAGTTCTCAAGCTGCTCTGGGCTGCTTTTCTCTGTTCACCAACAGGTGTCAACAGTGAGCTCCCAGGATGCAATGGGGCATGGCACCAAGAGGGGCTGTTATGGTGCAACACTCACTGGAGATATAATCTGACCAGGCAGCCCCATCCATAAAGAAGATGGGGACATGAGGCACCCAAAACTAGATCTCCCATGAGGCACCAAAGCAGCATATCAGAATCAAAATGCCTGATTTTTAGTCAAAAATGTTTGAGTGTCTTGCCAACATTAATTTTCATTTTGTCATAATTTTCCACAAAGGAAAAAAAACGCTACGTACAACCAGTGCTGTTATCTGAGAAAATACAGTCTGGGCCGAGATTCAAGCCGGGTTCTTTCCCTCTCACATCTCACTGCCTGTTATAACCATCTGAAGGCCAAATTCTCCTCTAGGTAAACCTCTGCAGCCCTTATTGTCTTCAAATTATTCCCTCACTTTAATGTGTACAAGAGCAGACAAATGAGGACAAAGTATGCAATATAAGAGCCCTGGCCATCTTAATGTCTGGCAGGTTACTGGGAAATGGGGAGGTGGGAAGAACTGAGCTTGAAAATCAGTGCACATCAAATTTGTAAAGCTGCCAAATAAAGAAATTATCCTTACACTTGTAACTAAGTGGAGCTGTTTAAAAAAAAAAAAAAAAAAAGGAAGCGCTTTCTCAGGATTTTTTTTTTAAAGAAATTAAAATGTTTCATTTTATTCAGAAGCACTTTTTTTCCAGCAAAAGATGAACATTTCAAAAATGCAAATTATTTTTTCAGTTGGAAAATCAAACAATTTGGAAGAAAATTTAAAATGGTGTTGAGTTGAAAGCCCACTTTAAGATGTGTGGGCCGTCTGAGCATGTTCCAAGTGAAATCACTGAGACAGGCTTGGAACCATATGATTCTAGTGCATATGATTTAGAGTAGGACTGCACTTTCATGGAAGCTTTTCAAAACAGGCCCCCTGGAATGTAAAAATGGGACAATGCGTTAGGCATACATTGCCAAGTGTACAACTGACTCCGAAGAATGAATGTGGCTAGCTGGGCAAATTAACGGGTAAGGCAATTCATTCATATCAGTTTGATCCAGGCCACTAGAAGAAGAGTAGTACATGGTTTGACAAATTCGGGAGCACCTTTAAAGGTAACAGTCAGGAAACTAGAAACAGCACCTATGATCATGTCTCGGTTCTGACACTTTAGGCTGCTAGGCTGTCCTGTGTCTGGTGTGTGCTGTGGGTTTATCTGGCAAGTGAAGTTTAAAAATATCATTAGAAAGGCCAAAAAAAGAATTAGAAGAACAACTAGCCAAGGACTCAAAAAACACTTTTCAATTTTCATATTTTGTTTTCTCAAAAGAATAAAAAAAAAATTGGAACAAAAGGAAAAAAGTTTTCTTTCATTCAGAATTGTTTGCAGAAAATATATAGCAAAATGTATAGCATTTTCTAACAAGCTCTGTTGTCCGCAACCGACACTGGTGTTCTAAGAGAGAGACAAGGTAAGGTCATATTGTTTTCGGATAGTGAACGAGACAGGATTTGGAGCTACCCACGCTCTCCACTTTTGAAAGATTGCCTTTTTCACCAACAGAGGTTGGTTCAATACAAGGTATTATCCGACTCCCCTTGTGCAAATGGCTAACGTTTTAAGAATTCTCTCTTGTTCTCCTCCTTCACTGACCACAATCCAGTTCTACACCTCATCACTTCCTGCTGCTCAATGGATCTGCCTCCCATTTTCCTTAGCTATGTGTTTTGAATTTTGATTTCTTCCCTAATAGTTATAACATTTTTGTAAGCCTCCAAAAATGGCTCAGTGGAGGTAATGAAATAAAGGACCAAAATCTCTTTTGGTATAAATTGATGAAGCGTCACTGAAGTCAGTGGAACTGCATCCATTTACAATAGCAGGGAAGTAGGGCCCAGAAGGTCTGCTGTATAGATTCTTTGACTTCTTGGGAGCTGTTGTAAGAGGGCAGGAACTCCTGGTGGAGCATGTTCTAACACTTGTGAGATCTTGTCACGAGAATGAAATAGGGTTCCTGTTATCTCAGTGTGTTAGCTGGCTGAAAAAGAATGTGATGCAATGCAGAAAAAGAGTTTGTGTAAATTACTTTTCATCCTCTGCTGGATTAGACACCAGACCTAAAGTATCTGAGAGAGTGGAGGAAAAAATGTCACCCATCATTTTCTTTTGAACTCATTGTATGAACTATAAAGTGCTCACATAGCTGTTAGATGTGATTGTTGCTTTAGGGTGACTCCCAGAGGGAGGACTAGTACAAGCAAAGTGGCAGTTATGACAACTTTTACTTACTTTTCACATGGATCTCAACGATCACAGAACTTGTCAGGGAAGAAGGAACTGCTGTCCAGTCCCTGGTGGTGAGATCCCTGCACATTTCTTGTTGTCAACTAGATGTTTTCCCTCTTCTTTTTTCAGTGTAAGCGTTTTCCATTTGGGATTCAGGGATGTCCTTTCTTTCCCATCTGAGTCTGCTTCCATTTGTAGCCAGGCTAGTTAATTCACTTTGCGTGGGGAACACTTCAGCATGAAGTGGAAAAAGTGCCTATTAGTGAAATCCATCCAACACACAAACTGTTTTTCTAGGTTCTAAGCAGATTGTGAAGAACTTCAAAAAGATCTCACAAAACTAAGTGATTGGGCATCCAAATGGCAAATGAAATTTAATGTGGATAAGTGTAAAGTAATGCACATTGGAAAAAATAACCCCAACTATACCTATAATATGATGGGGGCTAATTTGGCTACAACGAGTCAAGAAAAAGATCTTGGAGTCATTGTGGATAGTTCTCTGAAGATGTCCATACAGTGTGCGGAGGCGGTCAAAAAAGCAAACAGGATGTTAGGGATCATTAAAAAGGGGATAGAAAATAAGACTGCAAATGTATTATTGCCCTTATATAAATCCATGGTACGCCCACATCTCGAATACTGTGTACAGATGTGGTCTCCTCATCTCAAAAAAGATATTCTAGCACTAGAAAAGGTTCAGAAAAGGGCAACTAAAATGATTAGGGGTTTGGAGAGTGCCTCGTATGAGGAACGATTGAAAAGGCTGGGCCTCTTCAGCTTGGAAAAGAGGAGACTGAGGGGGGACATGATAGAAGTATATAAAATTATGACTGATGTGGAAAAAGTGGACAAGGAAAAGTTGTTTAAATACTCCCATAATACAAGAACCAGGGGTCACCAAATGAAACTGAGAGGTAGCAGGTTCAAAACAAATAAAAGGAAGTTCTTCTTCACACAACGCACAGTCAACTTGTGGAACTCCTTACCTGAGGAGGTTGTGAAGGCTGGGACTATAACAATATTTAAAAGGGAACTGGATAAGTTCATGGTGGCTAAGTCCATAAATGGCTATTAGCCAGAAAGGGGTTAAGAATGGTGTCCCTAGCCTCTGTTTATCAGAGGATGGAGACGGATGGCAGGAGAGTGATCACTTGATCATTGCCTGTTAGGTTCACTCCCTCTGGGGCACCTGGGCACTGGCCACTGTCAGTAGACAGATACTGGGCTAGATGGACCGCTGGTCTGACCCAGTACGGCCTTTCTTATGTTCTTATGTTCTTATGTTCTTAGGTCTGCAGAAGCATTGTTGAGGTTAGATGGAGTTTTTGTTCTGACACTAAGGCTGACAGTTTAAAAGCTGCCTATGATTTTTAGTACCCAATTCCCATATCAATGAACACTGGGTGTGCAAATCTTTGGCAAAATCAAACAAAATAAAAAACAGGCAGGTTTATGTACAGTATGATGAGACATCCCAATTTGGCAATTAACTGTTCTCTGACTACTAGTGTTAAATATGCCAATGGCCTGTGATGAGATGTTAGATGGAGTGGGTTCTGAATTGCTGCAAAAAATTCTTTTTCGGTGTCTGGCTGGTGAATCTTGCCCACATGCTCGGGGATTAGCTGATCACCATATGTGAGATCAGAGGAACATTTTCCCGCAGAGTATATTGGCAGGCACCCTAGGGGGTTTTCACCTTCCCCTGGGCATGGGTCACTTACTGGTGGTTTCTCTGTACCTTGATGTCTTTAAATCATGATTTGGGGACTTCACTGACTCAATTATAGGTTAAGTGTCTATTGCGGGAATGGGCAGGAGGTCAGACTAGATGATCGTATTGGTTTCTTCTGACTTTAGAGTCTATGAATCTATGTATTTAATGATGTGATCTAAGGGTAAGCTGTAAAATGTTCATCATGTTAGCTCTTCATACTTGAATGGAAACGATTTACTTATAGGGATCCCACTGCCCTTTATCACCTTAAAAATAGTTTCCACTTAGTAGTGATGAGAACTCCTCTATCTTTGGCAGAGGATTTTGTTGGAGAATGTTGTGAAGGCAAAGACTATAACAGGGCTCACAAAAGAATGAGGAAAGTTCATGGAGGATAGGTCTATCATTGGCAATTAACCAGGATAGGCATGGATGAAAAACCATGCTCTGTGTCCCTCGCCTCTGTTTGCCAGAAGCTGGGAATGAGGAACAGGGGATGGATCACTTGACAATTCCCTCTTCTGTTCATTCCCTCTGTAGCACCTGGCATTGGCCACTGTCAGAAGACAGGATACTGGACCAGATGGATCCTCAGTCTGACCCAATATGGCTGTTCTTATGACTCCCCTATGGGCCATTTAGCGATTTCCTTCTAACTTTGCTCTTGCCATCCAGCTATTATCAGCTGTAGTGTGCAGGATTGTGTCCAATATTCTATTGCTTTGTACACATCATCCATCTTCTGCTTTTCCCATCCTAGGGACCGAGTAGTTACTTCCTGCTGTGGTGCTGAACACTCCTAACTGCTGCTTTCCAGTTAGAACCAGCTTCCACCTCATCTCTGCAGCTGGTACAGATATCTGAAGAGGGCTAATATTGCGTGTAAGGCCCTGCTCTGAAAAGACAGGTGATCCTTCCTGGCTTGGACACTGCCTTCCCAAAAAACATTGGTCAAGACACTTAACCTCTATGCCTCAATTGCTCTATCCTGAAAAGAGGAATGATAACACTTCTTTTCTTCCATCTTTTTTCTGTCTAAATTGTAAGCTCTTTGGGATATAAATGGTCTTGGACAAACACAGAGTGATTAAGTGACAAGGTGACACAGAAAGTCTGTGCAGAAGTGAGAAATGAACCCAGCTTGCCTAGGTCCTACCCAGAAGACTATCCTTCCACCCTATTAGCTATGCTCTTTGAATGCCAATCTTACATTTGCCTAATGTTTTCAGTTTCTTTTTTAAAACTGGTGAGGATTTGACCTCTCTACAAATAAAAAACTGCTCTGCATGTATTTTAGTCTCCAACTCATATATCTGCATCTGTTTAGATGCATTTAACAGCACATTTTCATTTCACAAATCTAAATTACAGATGTGCATTTCAAATGTGGAGCGAGACGATAGGAAACAAGGCGGTTAAACAGCTCAGTGTGAGTCATTCTAATAGGCGTTATTGTTGGTTGAGCAGTGAATGCTGAAGGAGGGTTTCAAAGACGTTTACTTTTCATATTCTAGCTCCTAAAACAAACAGAGCTATGAATCAGAAAAGCAAGACTCTGAAAACAGTGCAAAGCAGCTAGTACAAAAAAAAATGACCCAAAAGGAGTGACCTAGAGAGGAGAAAAACCAAGCAAACATGAAAGGCAAAAGACAGACACACAAATTAACAAAGCAGATAGCAAAGAAAACGAAGATCCTAGTAGGGCCTGCTGATCTCTGGGAACCGATCCAACGACCTCAGTACGACAAACAGCATGAGCCATGACTTTCCAAACAAACAGGAAGACGGATGGAAGTGGGCAAAGTGTCTGTCATTTGCAGTATATTGACAAAAGTAAATATGTCCCACTGTAGCCGAGCATAGCAAAAGTCTGACTGGCAAGGGGTCCAGCTCTGGAGGTGTGGTTTCCATTTACCAAACTCGGCTTATGTTACAGAATGACACAGACGGACACTGAGGGGGGAATTCCTTGATGTGCTGATAGTGTCTGTTTCATTAACTGCTGTATCAGACACAAACCAGATCAGAGTCCGTCTCCAGAAAGTGGGGGACCTTGCCTGCTATGCTAGTGCATCAGCCCAGCCTTGGCAGCCACAACAATTACACATAGTACTTTGCATCTTCAGACCAGTAAACATGAGCTAAGTGGCCCTTGTGCATGTGTACACGGGTGTTGCATAAGGAAACCATGTAAAATCCAGCAGCATCATTGCAGCCCCTATTCTTTGGGGGAAACAAGGGATCCTCTGCCTTTAATCTCATGGGAGTGCATGGCAGATCCAAAAGGATCAAACAAGGGCTGCAGCTCTGCCTCTTTTACACACCCACTGCAAAATAGAGGGGTGAGCTGAACCTCACCGTGCCCAGGATCTGCAATTTCACACGTCCCTTCCATTCTGAACTCTATCCAAAGGGTACATCGAGCCCTAAGTAATTTAGTAATGCACCACAGAGACATGTTCTACACACTGGCAGCACAAGGCTGCATGTGAATTGTGGATAAGTGGCTTAATTCAAGAAAAGTGCCTGTGCCTTTGCGAACACAAAGCAGGAACTAACTTTGCAACATGCACATGTGCCTGACTTCCTATGCCGGTGGTTTTCCAACTTTTTTCTTGGGACCCCGTTGAAAAAATATCATTTATGTCTGCGACCCAACAAGTACATCTTTGAGCAATGCATTCCAATCTTTTGGCAGTGGCAGCAGGGGGCGCCGTGACCCAGTACCTGAGGGTCTGTGACCCAGTACTGGGTCCTGACCCTAAGTTTGAAAACCACTGCCATATGCATGTGGGTTATGTGTCTCTAGATTAAAGACCCACACCTTGCTCTCTCTCTCTCTCTCTCACACCCCCTCCCTTGGGTATTCTGTCTTTCACTCATCTTTGTTATGAAAACCACTTCAAAATATGGAGACATCTGAAATACACAAACCTTGATTTAAGAGAGCGTTTGTTCAGTCTGTCTCTCTTCAAAGTGCAGGAGGTATAGCAACAGAAGGACTGGCTTCTCTGGGATCTGAGTCAAGGAGTGGGAGTTTATAAGAAGGTCAGCATCTGCAGAACTCGGAACAACCAAGATTAAACTGAACAAGGATCTTGAGACAGTCACTTCTGTCAGAGCCGTCTGAGGTCTCACATTGAAGCAGAACTTCACTAAAAAGCCTTTGTAAAGTGTCCCAGAAAGTTAGATGGGCTTTAAACTTCTGGCAATTTTCGTATGCACTGGCATTCAGATCAATGTAGAAAGAAAAATTCTAGCTTCCTTAATATTGGCCAAACATAACCCACCTTTACACTGCATAAAAATATGTGAGTACACACACATTTGGAACGTTTACACTGACCAGATTTCAGATCGAGAGAGAGAAACACTCAGACAGACAGAGAGACAGACAGAAAGACAGACATCTATATACCTTACGAGAATATTTAGGTAAATTTCATATATTTATTTTAAGTTAAATTTAAATGAGACCTGTTTCATTGGTACCATGTGAGGCAACAAATAGGTAGAGTTGTAGGCAAGCGATCTTGAATCTGAAACTGAATAGTCACTGAGTAGTGCCCTAAACCATACATTTACGTAATAATTCAGGCTTCTAGCAAAATACTTCTTGGATTACATTTCTAAACTGATTGCCAAAATTATGGCTATTAAAGCCCCCAGTTCTTCGTGCTGCCCAACAGGGACTTGAACATGCAAAAGTGACAACTGCGGGGTTTGATGTCAAAATAAAAGTAGAATTTGTGAATACTTTTAAGTTATCTGTTAATGGACAGCTCCGAATGCACATTTCATTGCCTGCTCGTGGAATTTGCTTTTTAACATCATGTCTTAGATCATACTCAATCTTGTCTGCTTTCTTAAATTCTTAAAATCCCATGCCATAGTCTTTGCTGGTTGCATATGTACTATTGCCAACCCCACACACTGAAAACACATGAGATAGGCTCCCAATTTTCACGTTTTTTTTTAATCAATAATTTGGGGGTTTTTTATTTGCCTTCTGGGACTGAAATCTTTTGAGTTCATGGTTTCAAGTTTTCCTGCACAACCATGAAGGGTGGAAAAAACATTTTTTTTAATGAAAGTTCAAATCTTCACATGACCACCTGATTCCAGGACCTGGGGCTTGAAGAAAAAGACTAAACATTAGGAGGCGTCTGATAAAACAGAGTGTTGGTAACACTGGCTAAATAATGACACCGCAGGTCTTTCTTTACTGGGACAATGAGGTGAGAAAAAGGCACAACAATTCAGAGATCTAGTCTACTGGCAGTGGCTGTCCTAACTGGTGGTACTTTTCAGATCTCAATGTCTGTGTCTCACACATTCGTTTAGGTTAGGTTTTGCCCCTCACTGTTCTCACATAGGCTATGTCTACACTTGCACTTTTAAGTCGACTTTAACTAAGTCGACTTAACTAAGTCGACTTAGTTAAGTCGACTTAGTGTGTCTACACTTAAAATTAAAGTCGACTTAAAGGGGAACTTACAAAGTCAACCTAGAGTGTCCACACTGGATGCTCTAGGTCGAATTTGTGGGGCTAGGGGGACCTTGGGCAGGTCCACGGTGGCAGGGGGGGGGGCACCGCCTGTGTACAATGGGGCAAAGGGGGACAGGGACCCTGGCAAGGCAGAGCCCTGTGTGTGATGCTGTCTGGATTTAGGGAAGCTAAAGTATGGATATAACATCAAATTCTTAACTTCTAATCGAAATAGAATTCCTAGACATAAACTATATAATCATTCCCAGCAAATTACTACCTTTCTATTGACACCAAACATGACATCGTTCCTATGGATTATAGAGCATTTATGAGATATCCATAGAAAATAATATCATAAATGCTTCCCTAAATCCAGACAGTGTCACACAGTGCCCACATGTCCTGCCCTTTGGGGGGCATGCCAGGCTCCCCCTGTGGTGCCCCCCGGCAGGGAGGGCATTGGTGTAGTCCTGGGGTAGCCCTAAGTCAACGTAGGGCTACCCCAGGGCTACACTGACTTAATTCGACTTTAGAAAGTTGAATTAAGCCTTAGGTCGAGTAAAAAGCAGGGTTAATAAAGTCGACTGAATTTTCATTAAGTCGACTTTATTTTGCTTAAGTCGACTTAAGCAAGCTGCTTAAGTTGACTTAAGCAAAGTGTAATGAAGACGCAGGGCCAATTAAGTCAATTTAAGCCAAGCTTAAGTCGACTTAATTTGCCAGTGTAGACGCAGCCATTCTGAACTCTTACGTCACACCTGATATTTGCAGGTGACAGAATACGTGAGACAGAAGAGGGACACTGCATTCATCCTAACTATGGTGAGGCTCAGTCTAACATGTGATGGACTCTTGGAAAAGATGTGCCTTCCTGCAGTACCCATACCAGACATCACAGCTGGGATTTTCAAAGATGCTAAGGGTATTAGAAACCCAATTCCCAACTCTCTCCCATAGACACTTAAAAATCCTAGGCTATATTTAGTACTTTGGGGTAGCAAAATAAAATTCTCCAGAGACCCTCACGGTTTTTACCAAGAGAGCTCTTTTTAAAAAAAACAATTAATGATACTGCTATAAATGTTTCATTGACATACACCCAGCAAAATCCTTATTCATATGGACTAGAGCTGAGTTGAGACATAATGTGAGCAAGAGATAGGTGATCAAAATTGGAGGAGGCTGTAAGGACCAAAAGGTGCAGATGATCTGTCTTGATCCACCACTCCTAGATGTGGACCAGAAAGTGGAGCTGGCCAGCTCTAACATTTTCATCCAAATGTTTCCAATGAAAAATGGTTATTCAAGCAAAGCAAAAAGGTTCATAACAAAATGTTCACCAGGGTTGAATTGTTCTATCCCTCTCCGCCCCTCTCCCCTAAACAACCAGAAAATGCAAGTGGAAAAAGCTAGGTTTTATGGTTCAAAACTGGTGTAAATCAACATTATTCCATTGATTTCAGTGGAACAACACCCACTTATATGCACTGATATGTAGCCCATACTCCATGTGCATTAAGTATGATTTTTCAAACTCTCCTACATCAGCCAAATTATAGCAAATTGTAAGCAGGGCTTTCTTCCTGTCAGCATTTCAACCTTCAGCTCCCAAGTACTTTGGCTGTAGGGTTCTTTTTTTATTTTTTAAATGGCAAAAAGTGTTTTTTCGATAGGTTATTCATTAGGTTATTCCCTTCCACCCCAAATCCAAAAGTATCTGAGCTATTTTCACTCAATCTTTCCAGCAAAGATCCCATGGGGCAAAGATCAGGCACAGAAAATTTCACCCTGAGTGGTAAAATTTCTGGAAAAATAGGGTGCTGGAATAGATATTTTTAAGACAACCTCAAAGCTCAGCTATAACACACAGACACAGTCAGAGTATATTTACACATTTTAATTTCAGCAATTTATAAGGCACATAATGTATATTAAGATAAGCAGATATGGACAGACATGGCGGCATAGGGTGTGACTTGGACGTGTAGTTTAAAACTAAGCTGATAGAACCTGGACATGAGGTCACTGGCGTAGCCCGACTTATACTGACAAAGAACACCCAGATTCCATTTCTGTTCCTGGTCTCCCCTGTCCTTGGGAGACTGGTTTGTGTTGCTCTTCAGTGAACCTGCTGACCAGTTACGAGGAAACTTTGACAGTCTCTGAGAAGAGTCCACACCAGTCCTGTTGAGCTGGAAATACTGGAGTTTCTGCCATGCAAAACTTCAAAGATAGGGCCCCCCCACCCCAACAGGAGTTCTTGGAGGCTTTATAATAGTAAGACTAGACTGACATTTCTAAGACAGTCCAACTATGTAGCTTTCTTTGTCCCCTCCAGATGGCGGTCAGTAAGAATAAAGCTTTGCCAAGAGTGTGCAGCAAACCAAACTGTAAACATCAATGAACACTCACGGCAGGAAAAGGAGAAGGAACTTTCAGGACAGCAGCCCAGTCATCCTGAATTCACACCAGTCAAGCCCTGCAATACACCTGGAAATGGAAGGTTCCAAAATGGAAGGGAACCAAAAGGTTTCAGCATGGATGCACAGCAGGAGATTCACTGAGAAGAGTGAGAGAGGAGAGGGACACACACTGCACTGCCAAAAAAATCACGGCAGCCTTACAGTGAACTTAAGGACTTGACACCTCCAAACTCAAAACAAAGCTTTGTTGGAACCACATTTCACCATCTTTCCTCTCAGAATCCTGGGAGGCTCTGTCTCAACCCCGTTAGCTCAGAGTTCAGTCCAACCTCACTGAAAGGATTTATGAATTTCAGCTAAGTTACTTCGAGTTTTCAGTTTGTTACAAATCTGCTCACCTAGGGAGCTTTGAGAAGGTTCATGTACCATTGTGAATATTTCACACAGTGCTGCATCCTTTGAATGAGCATCCCTGCAGGGGACATATCTGAGCCATCCAGAGGGCAGCAAAGTTGCTAATGAGAATGATGAAAGGAAAAGTCCACAGAAGGGGGAGGGGAGCGCGGAGGAGTCAATGATCAGAACCAAGATAAAACTATTTCCATTTAGTACAGTGCATTTGATCTCCTCCTGAGCAGCCTTCATACATGCCACTAGCTTCCCATTAAACAGTTCCACCAACATTCAATGGAAACATGTTTGTAATTATAATCACTGGTGTTTCTGATATGCAGTTAGAAGTGCTGGGTCAACCTAAAAAAGTTTGAAGGTCCAGTTCAAAGAAGGACCGTTGAAGTTCAGGGCAAGTGTTTGCAATGTTATCCAAATCCTTTGGGTTCCTAACTTCCCTATCCCATATCAACCCAGATGCATATCTGAGGCTCCTCGAGGCAGAATAGGGCTGACGGAGGTTCTCACAGATTTCAGATACTTCCTACTTCAGGCTGGAAATATTCAACACCAACTTTAATCAGCATATTTCACCACTTCGGATTCTGGTATTATTTGGAACCCCAAAATGTTCCCTTTAAATAAGGTTTAATTTGACTGTTGAGAGAAGATCTGAACTGATTTTGAACTGGTTCATACATGATCAGTTGCTTCGTAGCAGCTGTCAAGCTTTTCTGACTAAACCCCATCCACAGGCTGAAGTTTTCTGACCGTCCTATTAATTCCCCTGTGTCGGCTTACACTCTACTTCGAGGCTTTTGGACCAGGTTGAGATTTTCTGGCTGGGTATCTCTGTGGGTTCAGCCAGACAAACACCAGCTTACTGCATGTGTTCTAGGCGCAGATGGCATTTGGTGACAATGGAAAACAAAACTCCCTCCCATAACTGCAGTATCTGAGCACATCATGTTTGACACGTTTGTTTTCACAGCCTCCCCTTATGATAGCACAGTGCTATTATTGCCATTTTATAGATGGGGAAGTGAGCCATAGACAGGCCAATGTCACAAGAAGCATGTAGCAGAAGGAAGACTTGAACCTGAGCTTCCCAAAGCCAGTTTCTTTACCCACAAGTTCTGAGCTATACTAAGCAGCCTCTTTTTCAGATCCCAAGCTAGTTAGCTAATTTACTAGTGGATATTGTGGGAGCACATGGGAGAGTTCAGAGTTTTCATTCTCCTGCCCTATTTCTATTGATGCCCTATCTCACAGAACAGGCCTGAAAGGCCAGATCAGATTTCCAGCTGAGTATGGGAGGTCCATTCACACAGCTGGTCTGGCAGGGTGTGTTTCCTGGGCATCTCCTCTGTGGAGCTTTGAAACTTTATACTGTTGCAAACTTCTGTTTGTGAATTTATTTCAGACAGAGCTCCCTAGTCTATCACTCAACAAGCCAATGAGATTTTTATCTGCAGGCCAGTGCACCCCGCATCTTCAGAGAAACCCCTCAGAGTTCTGCTCAGCAAGCTCTGTCATAGGGGTAGGTGCTTCATGTGTGAAACAAGCCAACCTGTCAAATGCCTGGGCTTCTGCACCCACTCTGGGGGGGTCTGCACCTTTCCAGCTCCCTAGAATCATGGTTGCACAGATAATTACTTCTTCTGCACCCCTGTGCCTCTCCCTCTCCAGGAAAGGGATGTCTATATGAACTTTTCTGAGTCATCCCTGAACAGACTCAGTGCTCCCACTTGATATACCGCTAAGGACACTGCTCTGCTGGTCTCCTAGGCCATGTCTGCACTTGCAACTTAGGTCAACTTAATGATGCTTAAGTCGACCTACACAAAGCGTCCACACCGGGCACTTATGAAGTTGACTTAAGTGCTTCCTTAAGTCAACTTAATAACTACCACTCTTTAGGTCGACTTAATGCCCAAGTCGATTTGTTAAATCAACCTAAAGCCGGTGTTGATGCCCTAAGTCGACCTAATGCCCTAAGCCAACCTAACTGGCCTCCAGGCCAGGGATGGGCTGGGGAGAAGGGAGCGTGGCTCAGGGGAGATGGGGCTGGGGAGAAGGGAGCCACAGCTTGGGGGAGCTGGGGGGATGGGTTGTTGGCTCCCTCACGGCAGAGGAGCCCCAGCTGCAGCTCTCCCTTCCCCTGAGCCCCATCTCCCCTGAGCTGTGGCTCCCTTCTCCCCAGCCCCATCTCCCCCAGCCATGGCTCTTCTCCGTTGACCTAGCACCTGCCAGTATGGATGCAGGCGGTCGACTGGAGTATTCTGTGTAGACGCTCGAAGCCGACTTAATAAAGTCGACTTTAAGTTGACCTTGGTAAGTGGATTTTAGCAGAGTCAACTTAGCTTAACAAGTATAGACATAGCCCTATTGTGGTGCAGTCTTCAGAGACAGATCTTTAACCATGCTGCTGGGGAGCCTTCATGTCCACAGAGAAGGAGAATGGACCTGCCCCGTATTCTGATATGATCAATAAAGCTATGTAGCCAGACCTTCAGTAAATTGGCACAGTATCTCTGGCGTCAACCAATAAGGCCCCCCATGGTGTAAATGAGCATTAGCAAAGCTATGCCAATTTACAAGTGCTGAGGATCAAGCCCATAGCTTTGTCCCTTATGCTTGAGCTGCAGTGTGGCATACAAAAACATCCAGTGTGATAAACCAATAAGATACAGTGGTGGGAACAAAGCAGAGAGAGCCGACGACATCTTAGGGAAGAAAAATCCCTGCCAGTGCCACTGCAAAGTACTGAGAGAGACTCTCAACTAGCTTTCACCATTCTGCAACAATTCCTGCTACCACTGACTTCTGAGGCTGCCCTCCCTTACCTATAGTTTAAGAACAGGATCTTTCCTTATTTACAGCAGAGCAGCTGCCCATTATGCTCTAGTTTTTGGGAACAACCCTCAGCATCCCATCTGAGCTTTCCCTCTTCCTCTCAGCAAACCAAACAGGAAAAAAGACCATTTAATAATCAGATTCCTCAATTCATTGGCTATTATTTCAGCTGTGTGATCTCCTAAGGGGGATTTCTAAAGGTTCACTTTTTGGTGTCGACTGAAAAAAAAAAAAAGCTTTCCAGGAAAAGGCACAGTCTGCTGCATAGGCTGGTTTCTGCACCTTTGACGTGAGCCTGTTCTCAAAAACTCAGCCCCTGTGCCTGAACTGATTTCCTAGTAGTCAGGCTGCCCTAAAGACTCACTTGTATTTTGACGCTGTTTTAAATGAAGTTTCCCAAAAAAGGGTCCCTGTAATTTCTGATCATGGAGAGAGCTGTTATGTGGAACAATGATCCCTGGAAGCACAGCGTGTCTACCTGAGGCACTCAGCAAAGTTAACTTTTCAAGTGAATAAATCAAACACCATTAAATCCCCATGGGGTGCTCTTAGTTGCAATTAAGGTGACCTCAATGCAGTATACTTTTATTCATTTTGAAAATGATATAATCTAATTCTGAGTAAGAGATCCCACAAAGATGTAATGCATTTTAACTAATCCACTTTAAATTAACAATTTTAGTTAATACAGATTAATTTGAGTGTTCCCATGTAGACAATCCCTTACTGGAGCTTTTTAAGTGTGGAAGTGATAAATACAACTAACCACATGTGCAAATAACTGAATGAACTATTCAGGAAATTATTTCTTTCCCCACCAAAGATTTCAGGTTTAAAAATAGGAGAATGTTGGTTTTCATTTGTTAAAAACCTACACATTTTCACTTTTTGACAAAAAAAGAAAACTATTTGCATAAATTAGTGTTGAAAAAGCCATTGTCTGTTGAAATAACATCAACAGGAAGTTTTCAACTCCATCCACTGAATATCTCTAAGTCCCCCTTGGAATCAACATGCCTGACTGAAGCCAGAGCATGTGTTGTGGCACTCAAATCTGCCTTCCTTTCTCCCACTACTACAGAGAGCAGAGCTGATCTAGAGCAGTGGTCTCTGAACTTTTCTGTCCAAAGTGTGGGCATGGTCAGGGAGCCAAAATCAACAGTGTGAACTACATGTAGGTGTTGCAAAGGTGCTGCATCTGCCTGCAAATCCCCTCCTGGGTGGAGAGCAGGGGGGCTCGTAGGACTGGGAGACAGAGTGTCCGGAGTGTGCTGTGCTTCTCTCTCCTGGAGGACCATAGCCAGCAGAAGCAGACTAGAGCAACCTTTTCTTCTTCTTTTTGTCATGGTCGCCATGGAGGAACATGATGTATAGGCACAGGTTAGACCCTGAGGATCTACACACAGGCCTAAAGAATCAACTAGACCCACACAGCTGTGCGTGTAGCAAAGGTTATCCACTATAATCAGTAGAGCCCTGAACTTTTAGCACACCAGAGGCACTTTCCCATCACTCCCTGCTGCAAAGCTGCCATAGCGCCCGCAGATCCAGTCACCAGAGGATCCATTGGTTCTTACAGTGATCAAAGCTGGTGATGTAAGGGACATGTAGTCCTGGCTCTACCATTGACCTGCACCTCAGACAAGTCACTTCATCTCTGGTTCTCCTGTCCATCCTTTGTCTGCACATATGGGGTCTAGCCTTATGGGGACTTGATCATGGTGGGGGTTTTTAGACTGCAAACAAACAGAGCTACTGTCAGGCCCTCTATGGCACCCGCACCACACACACAAGATAGCAAAGGGAGCATGGTAGGAGGAATGGGTGGCTGGTTAGGACTCCTTCTGGCTGCCAGAACAGCCTCTTACAGGCGTAATCAGTTGTTATCAATTAGACTTCTCTGATTAACCCCAAGGACTAGACTGGCTCAGGACAGCCACTGGAGTGGGAGTTGGAGGATTAAATGAGACTTAAGGACACCTTTGTACTTCTCCACTTCTGAGTTCTCTTCCCTGCAGCTCAGTGGTCTCTATTTTTTAATAGAATTTTTCCATATGTGAAGCAAAAGAGCTAACAGCCGCACTTAGGAAAACCATGGATTTACTCCCCTTTCATCTGAGCAGTGAACACCCCGGAGAGCACAGGCTGGTGGAGAGCATCACATGTGGGTGCCATTTGAGCATTAACTTAATCTGAGGTATATGTCCTGTTAAAGGTGATAATGGACAGTGAGGTCCCTTCCAGTCAGGTGTGAAGAACCAGCATAAAGAAACATTTTACTACTTACGCCTATATCACATCACTAAATACACAGACCAGCCAGTTATCTTTACTGCCTGTTCCCAAGTGTATGGTACAAATATACATATAGACGGACACATACTATATTACATGCATAGCAAAACAGGTGTCTGCTTTCTCACAGATGTGTGCACATACTAACATGTACACACATAGATCTGTACAAACACGCTAGGATGGTCAGATAGCAACTGTGAAAAATCAGGAGGGAGTGGGGTATAATAGGAGCCTATATAAGAAAAAGCCCTGAATATTGGCACTATCCCTATAAACTGAGGACATCTGGTCCCCCTAACATATGCTCACAGAGGGACAACTGGAAAGTTTTATCTTTTTACTGATGCAGACGATATTGCCAGTTCCCACAGTTAGAACTGGAACACCTGTTCAAACCTGGCACTGGTTTTTATTTACTGGTAAAAATGTAAGAGAATGAAGGAAAAGGTTTTAAATTATACCCACCATGTGTAGTTTATATGCTAGGGTTAAACATGCATCTATTGCTATAGACACACGTATGTAATGTGTATACATATACACACATCACACAAGCATCTATGTAATGTATATACACAAACATTATAATGTGGTGACTAACTCTGGGGAAAGGCAGTGTTTATACAAGTGGTTTCCATTTATATTCTACATGTGTAAATGGCATGTAAAATGAGCAGGCCATGCACAATGCAGGCTCTTCAGCCATTCTCAGAAAAAGCAGTCAGTCAATTCAGGACTGGGAACCACACAATTATTAACTTGAGCAATGTCCCTGAAGATACTAACCAAGAAGACGGTCTGCGAACATTAGAAAGCACTTGTAAGCTAGCTGAATCATTTCGTGGATGAGAATGAAGGTTCAGAGAGACGGAGGGAAAAAAAGGTGTGTGGGGGGGAGTAGAAGACGTAGGAGATACTGTAAATGACAGTAATGCAAACAAATAACTCAGCAAGAGCTTAGCAGGATTCAGACTCAAAGGACTGACAACACATCTAGCTTGCAGATGGCAATCCCAGCTGGTGTTGAATTTAGTCATCCCAATAGCAACTGTAATCGTAACTCATAAATAGTAAATAGTAACTCATTTAGTACAAAAAAGTCTCAAGACCAGAGGCAAGAAAATGTATGCCTGGAGTTTTCAGAGGGACTGCCTGGAAAAGATAGATCCATTCATTTATTGATTTTAAGGAATTTTACTTCTCATGATATTCTAAATTCCAGAGAGGTAGTGAAAACCAGAATACGAAGAAATCTAGAAATCAGCAGTTTATCTTAGACTCAGGAAATAAAACCACAGAAGGGATCTTTTTAAAGCCTGACATTCCTGGAGGGCCACTTGACAGCAACCAGAGTATAGTGTAACGATTTTATAGTGACTCTCCTGGTGCTGAGATGTAATTCATTAATGCTGATGAAAATTAAATGTACCTGTCTAGGGAAAAGTAAACCCTTTAGGGTTTTCATGAGAATAGGATTAGTGTATCATGGAAATGTAAGGCTGGAAATGACCTCAAGAGGTTATCTAGTCTAGCTCCCTGCAAAGGGAAAGCATTAAGTATCCCTACATGCCATCCCTTTCTCTGTACCCTAAGGTCTTTAAATCATGATTTGGGAACTTCAATAATTCAGTCCTAGGTTAGAAATTTATTGCAGGAGGAGGTGGGTGAGGTTTTTGGGCTGCATTGTGCAGGAGATCAGACTAGGTGATCATATTGGTGACTTCTGACTTTAAAGTCTGAGTCTACACCATCCCTGACAGCTGTCTGTGAAACGTGTTCTTTGAAACTTTCAGTGACAGTGATTTCATAACATCCTTCAGTAACATATTCCAATAGTCAACTACCCTTATAGTTGTAAGTTCTTCCTAATGTCTAACCTAATGTCCTTTGCAGCAAACTAAGCCAATTATTTTTTGTTCTACCTGCAGTGATCAAGAATAATTGTTTATAGCATCTTTAATTTTTGTGGCAAAACCGAACCTATAACCTACAATCTACAACCTATAATCTTTTTGTGCAAAAAAAAAAGACGACTAATTGGGCAGAAATGTAGAACACAAGTAGACTGTGACTGAGTGTCATCATGAGACTCTGAAGTCAGAAACTCATTTTCCAGGATATATCAGGCAATATTCTTCATCTTCCAGCTCGCTCACTATTCATCCATTGTAATCCTCCCTCTTGAGAGTTCAAAGGAAAAAACTGTAAGATGGCCAGCCAATTACAATACCAAACTTAAGAAAAGATTAAGGTCATTGCTTATGAGTCCTTGGAAAAGTTGTGTTTCATAGTTATCCCGCAGGTGGGCAGTAACTGATGGCAACTGTTATTTATCAGGAAATAATTCTATTGAGATATAAAGGTGATACAAGAATAAATAACAAAGATCAAATGTTTTATAAGTGACTAGGACTGCAACATGGATTTATTTCTTTGTTATACAATTCAATCTATTCTTTACCTTATTCTATATAGAGATCTGCACTGTCACATGAATTTAAAAACATTTCTTATAAACAGGGATTAACGTAAGTGGTACGCAAGTACGCATGCGCACTTAACATTTTAAAAAGCGCATTGCAAACTTTACCTAACAGTGCAACTGGGCACCTCCGGTCAGCATCAGTTAGATCAGAGACTGTAGCCGGGCCCCACCCTCTCCCACCACATGGGTCTGATTGGGCCAAAACATCAGAGCTGCTCCCCTTCCCATTCTCATTCCCTCCTGGGAGTTGTAGTGTTCTTAAAGGGGAAGAGAACAGCAGCTCCACCTCCCCTCTACCCTAGCGACTGCAAGCCCAGAATTCCCTCCGGCTCTAGCCAGTATATGCCCCAGAAAGCTGTGGAGTGGACAGTACTGTACCAACTTTGGATAAATGAGACATTGGTGGATGGTTCCCCCTTCATTTTGAAATGCCTGCTTTGTTCTGCAGCTTTTCCCCTCCTCTTCACTGTAAGAGAAGTGGTTTCTCTTGATCCCCCACCCAACCTCCTCCCCCCTCCCCCACAGCATTATGGGCCCTTGGATTGCCCCTGCTGTGCAGGTGAGCTTCATGGTCTGGGGTGGGGGTAAAGCACGGTCCCCTCTCCCCCAGCGGTGGAGACCCCCATTTCTGTCTCCTCCCTAGCTGAGGATCCCAGTCCTAGCTCTACCCACCCAGCCCTTGTTCCCCCTTCCCTCGCAGCAGGCGGGGCTGTGCATGGGGCACAGTTAGACACACACTGCTGGCTGGGCTGGCCAAGGCCAGCTGGTTCAGGGAAGCCCTTCTGGAGCATGGCAGTTGCTCCCCCCCCCCCAGGACCCAGCAGGGTCCTGGCTGGATTGCCTGGGCCACTCTACAAAAAGCCTGGGGGAAAAAACGCAACAACTCCTGATCTTTTCCCTACACTACCAAGTTAAATAAATAAATAAATACACCCTGAAAAAACAAAAACAGTGCAACCCATCCCTCCCAGCTCCTTCACGTTCCCATCCTATCCCGTTGCTATCAAAACAATAAAAAAGTACAGCAGTACAAAAAGAGTGGGGAAAAAAGTGAAAACAACAAGTGCAAAGTGCAAAAAAATGCCTCCTTGCTCCATCTTACTGTGTGAGTTAAACGAAGATGACATCTGATGTCTGAGTACCAAACTATTTGTGCTGGTACTCAGTTGAGAGCCTGATCTGAAAAATGATGTCAACCTCTACTTATAAATCACAGCCCCAATCCCATCAACACAGTCAGCAGATCAGTTCACGTGCATTAATTTTAGTACAATATGCAAATAGGGTAGTGAGGGCATCAATTTAATTGCAGGCACAAGTATTGATAGGATCAGAGCCTAAATTAGTAAAGGCAGAAAATTATCAAAATTACCTGAGTGACTATGGTATAATGCTAGGACACTGTCCAGAGACTCATGAACTCTGGCCATAATTACCATCTCAGTCATAGACCTGCTGCATGGCTTTTCGTGAATCTTTTCACCCTTGCTCTGTCCTCTCCCCATCTTTAGTATACCTTATCTATTTGGACTGTTTACTCTTGTGCCTGTTGCACAGTGCCCAGTATAATAGAGCCCTGATCTCAGTCTAAACATTCATGTGATACACATAATGAATAATAAAATCTTAGTCACTTCCTGAGACATTGTTTTATCTGGGGTCATTTATACTGTTACTAAGATGACATATGTAAACAGATATGCACATATGGAATATAATTAACAGGATCTTTGGCCTGTTTACACAGAATGTCAAACTTGATCATATTGGTTCAGTCTGACCTTAAGATCTATGAATCTAAATACTCTGTAAACTTCCTAATTGGTTTTCTAGCCTCAGGTTATTTCACTGTAACTGTCTCTAAAGTACACTTTAACTGTGCAATCACTACCACCATTTGCATAATATGTTAAAATTCCTTTGCTCATCTAATATGAATTTTAAAGAGAGACAGGTGTGACCAATACCATGCTTGAAAATATGGAGATAATTTAAGAGAATTGGGCAGTTTATCTTGGGCCAGATGGTCTTATCCTTACACTAGTTTATACTGGAGTAGCACCAGCAGTGCTAAGCTGATTTACACCACTTGGGGATCTGGACCATTGATTCCAAGGAAGTTATGCTGATTGACACCAAATAGGGGTTGGGACCTCTGGTGGGAGATCCTGAAGTTCCAAGAGATGAGTAACATATCCCCTGAATCACTGGAGTTACTCAGAGGCTGGGTGGTTTTCAACAAGGCCGCACCTGATGGTATGTAACACACACATTGGTTTAGGCTACTAAGTCAAATGTTTGCTATAATGGAGCAAGGTGTCGTCAAGAAGGACTACATTCTTAAAACATTGCCTCATAGGAGGAAGATCTGTGCCAAACTAGTTCTTTCTTTTCTCTGACTCACAAATTTGATGCAGGGTGAAAGGCCCCCATCTCTGCAAGAAAATGGAGGTATAATGACATTCATCCCTCTAGGCAAAAAGTCAGGGATCCAATTCTCATTTATATGAAGGCCTGTTTATACTAGTCTTGCAGTTTAAAGGGGCTTGAGTGCAATGAGAATTATTCTGCAGGTCTTTTAAGGACTTTACCCTGCTAAGACTTTGGCATTTCCTGGGAAAAATTGCTTTTCATAGCGGTTTCTTTTCTGTAGAAATTGCTTCCACTACCCCTCCCCCATTTTCTGCAATGGACGAGAATGTGTCTTCAAAAAAATCATACAAAGCTACATCTTCCAATTTTGTATTTAAAAAGTGCAGCTCCATCTACTGTGAAGTGACATCATTTGAAATTAAAAGACTTGATTCTCATGTGCACTAAGACCCCTTCACTCCACTCTCTGGCAGTGCAAAATGGCCCAAGAACAAGGGTAAATACCCGGTTCAAGGCCCCTAAAAAGGCCTTTCGTGTACATGAGAAGGAAGCCTATAGAGAGCTTGTAGACATGAATTCAACATTGCTGAAACAACAAATACATAGCACCATCTTTGGTGCCACTGAAAGAATGTGACATATCCCTAGATTGCCTAGAATTTATAACACATGGTAGTCATAGAATTATAGAAGATGAGGGGTGGAAGGGACCTCAGGAGGTCATCTAGTCCAACCTGCTGCTCAAATCAGGATCAACCCCAACTAAAGCATCAGTAAGCAAATCATGCTTTCATGCTTTCCCAATTGGTTGAGAGAGGGGATTGCCACACAGACCCAGCATAGATAAATTCATGGAGGATAGGTCCCTCAATAGCTATAAACCAGGAATTGTAATTTGCCAGAAGCTGGGAATAGGCAACACGATGATCACTTGATGATTACGTGTTCTATTCATTGCCTCTGAAGCACTGGCCACTGTCAGAAGACAGGATACTGGGCTAGATGAACCATTGGTCTGTCCCAGTATGGCCATTTTTATGTTCTTATAATTGGTAGCTTCTGACCCTGGGGTCATCAAATGGATAATTTGGAGAGAACAGGAAATAGAAAGTGCTCGTGGAAAAGCTGAGAGAGCTCCTCTGGGGACTGTTCAGAAGTTTATTGACAGGCTACAGGGACAACAGAAGTCACCTTCATTGTAAATGTTTTTGCACTGGAGCAGCAGTGAGAGGGAGATGCTAATTAAACCCAGGCCACCTCTTTACTGAAGAAGAGAACAATGCCACATAATGTGTACTTTGTACAAGGATGGAAGGAGAGAGCAGGTGCTGCTGACCCAGCATTTTCACTTTTACTTGTTAGCTCCTGGGGAAACATGGGGGAACATCCAGGTCCTCCACTGCCTGGAATGTAGCTATCATTCTGATATGGTATAATTTTATACTCACCCTCTTTGCCAAGGTATAAATGACCACCCAAAGGAGAGAAATCAGATCGAACTCAAGGGTTGACTGTGATGGCCTTCTGTGTGGAGGCATGAAAGGCAGAGTGAATACAATCAAACATGCAGCTGCAGTACGTGCAGTCCCTTTCAAATACACTGTGCAAAGGCCCTCCAGTTAGTGAAGTATTAGCATAAAGATTTGTAGAGCAGCAGAAATCCAGGGTGACAAGTTTCCAGAGGGTAGCCAGTCCCCAATGTTAGAAAAGTCAGACCCGCCAAAAATCTTGGCTGTCTTAAAATTATGAGATTTTAAAGCCAAGCAAACAAATGTTGCGTCCTTTTCGATTGCTTTGTGGTTTTTGCACCATTAGGATGCACCAGGATCATATTTTCATGCTTTCCTCTGCAACTGGTAGAGCTAGAAACTTACTTTTTTAATAATTCAAGGCTGCGATTCACATATATGCACAGGTCTCCATCAGCCAAGGCTTTAAGATAAACATCAACTATTTTGGAACTCACAAGGGTTGTTGAGCAAACAGAGTCTTCGCAACGTATGTTGTGCCTCACTCTGATGCCAGCCAGAATGTTAGAATAAAATGGAGAAAGAAGAACGTTATGTTTCTTTCACAGACCAGCGAGCCCTGAGAATAAGTTGACAAAGCAATAGATTTTAGATGAGTTTTGGAGACAGCTAGCTCTTTCTAAAGCAGATGTGGGGAGACAGAGATAAAAGATGCACCGACACAGAAGGAAAAAGACAATGGGAGATCTTAAAAGGGAAGAAGGTTAGTAGGCCAAATGGCCTTTTCCTGTCCAGCAGTGTGTCCTTTTTCCACAGGTCAGAAATTGGGCTGTTAATCAGAATGGATGCCTTAATGTTGGTCTTTGTGATACACAAGGTGATGGGCAAAATGTGGAAGGCATTAAATTTGGCCTAAAACGTTCAAGATGAACAGTAATGTTTCCGATTATTAAGCATTTTCTTGTTTTTCTGCAATCCAAACATTGCAGCACCATGTTAGTACATAACACCCAGAAAGTGAAATGAGCTAGAAATGGACCAAAACAAGAATGAAAGCTAGCTAGTTTATTGTCATGGACCATGCACTGAGAAGGGCCAACATAACAAGGAACAAATTAGACTCTTCTATCATTCTCCTCTTTTCTATCATCTGAGTTGCTACTAATAACACCGATAAAGAAATAAAAAAGGGGTTTTAGTCTGATAGTGTTCTTCAAACAGTTATCCTGAGTACTATAGTCCTCTTTAACCCCCTCAGAGGAAGGGGAAATAATGTAAATTGTATATATTTTAAGAACAATTTGGGACAAGATTCTCAGTTTTGTAAATAGGAGTTGTTCCATTAAAATTATGGGAACTATGCTAATTTACCCCAGCAGAGAATTTCACCCTTTATATTAAGCAAAGTCATATATCAGTGCTCATTGGAGACAGTTTCTGTCTTATATTTACTCTTCCATTCTGCTTAACTACATTAATTGTAGAGGCTAACCTGTACCATCGAAAACCTGTCTTTCCATTAGGAATTATATAGGCTCATGAATAACATTATCTCTAGAATCTGACTTACCTAAGTTCTTTCACATGGTTCTTGTTTTTACATTAGGCCCAAATCCTGCCTCAAGTTCCATTAGCATGGAGTGCTGCATGGCCTAGTGTATAGCACACTGCATTAGGCATCAGAAGAGGTGCATTCCCTTCTTGGCTTTGCCATTGAGCTTTAGCCATAGATGGTAAAGCCAGAAGGGACCACTGTAATCATGCAGTCTGACCTGCTCTGTGTCATAGACCTTCTATAAAATAGTTCCTAGAGTGGATCTCAGAGAAATATCCAATCTTGATTTTAAAATAGTCAGTGATGGAGAATCCACCATGATCAAATTGTTCCAGTGGTTAATTATGTTCACTGTTTAAAATGTACACCTTATTTCCAGTCTGAATTTGTCTATCACCGGCCATGGTATTTCTCTGCTTGACAAGAGTCCATTGTAAATATTTGTTCCCCGTGTAGGTACTTATAGACTAAATAGGTCCTTCGTTCACCTTCTCTATTGATACTGAATTTCATAATTTGAGTGTTGTAATGGCATTAAGCATGGGGTCCCCCAATGTCTGATGGCTACAAGTGGAGACTAGTTGGGTGCGTCTACACTTGTAAATTAAGTCGATTTAAGACTTAATTTACTCTGCGTCTACACTACACTTTCCTTAAGTCGACTTAAGCAAGCTGCTTAAGTTGATTTAATGAAAATTAAGTCGACTTTATTAAATCTCCTTTTAATTCGACTTTAGGCTTAAGTCGACTTTCTAAAGTCGACTTACACCAGTGTAGACGTGGAGTAGCCCTACGTTGACTCTAAGTTGACTTAGGGCTCTCTAGGACTCCCCCACAGCCCTGGTCCCTGTCCCCCTTTGCCCCATTGTACCCAGGCACTGGCACTGGGCAAGGAGTGCCCCCCCTGCCACCATGGACCTGCCCAAGGTCCCCCTAGCTCCTAAAAGTCGACCTAGGTGTCCAGTGTGGACGCTCAAGGTCAACTTTGTAAGTTCCCCCCTAAGTCAACTTAAAATTTAGGTGTAGACATGCTAAGTCAACTTAACTAAGTCAACTTAGCTAAAGTCGATCTAAATTTACAAGTGTAGACATAGCCGTTGAGAGGTGGGCTTGCCTCCTGGCTACACGCTGGGACCAGGCGGGAGGGAGCTGCTGCCTCCAAGATCCTGACTGGGAGGCAGGCAGGCAGACTGCAGCCGCTAGCATCCTGGTTTGGTGCAGGGACCCGCCAGAAGGTGGGTGGCTGGCTAGGGGGAACTGGCCAGCCCAGGTCTAGGATAAGTCTGTGGTCTGGCAGGCTGGAAGGTGCGACATGGAAACTCTTGGGCCGGCAGTGCTTCAGAGACTGGGGCAGACCATCGTGGGCCAGCAGCACTTCAAGGGTTGGAGGCATTCAGGCCAGCCATGCTCTGGGACAGGTTAGCCAGTGGCCAGCCTGGGGGTGGGGTAGGCTGGCAGCACTCTGGGGGGTTGGGCAGACAAGCCAACCTGGGGCCAGAGCTGGCTGTTGTCTGATGGTGCTCGGGCCACTCAGAAGCCAAGGCAGGGCTGTGATGGGAAGCAGGGGAGAAGGGCCTGGTTTTGGGTGGAAGGGAAGGGGTTAGGGCTAGCCACCAGCCATGGTGGCTGCCCCCCCAAATTAAACAGTCAAACTCCGCCTAGGGCATCAAGTCAAACACTTACAGAAGTTTGCATATATTTCATCAATCCATTTACTTTTATCATCTAACTTGTAATCTAATAAAGAATAGCAAGATAGATCCTGCCAAACTATTTGTCATAAACCCCATGTTTATTTGAATCAATTATATTACGCTCCTTTTGTTCTTTATGAATTGAGTCCCACATCAGCCACTCTATCACTGTGCCTGGAACTGATGTCAGACTGACAGGCCTGTATTTAGTTAGCTCATCTCGTTTACCCATTCTTAAGAACTGGTATAATGTAAGCTTTTCCCCTTCAGTCTTCTAGAACGGCCTCAGGGCTCCAAGACTTATTGAAAAATCAACTAACAGTTGAATGAATGTCAGCCAGCTTTTTTTTATACTTTCAGATGCAAGTTATCTGGGCCTGCTGATTTAGACAAGTCCTTTCACTTAGATGTGCCTCAGTTTCCCCATCTGGACAATGGAGATAGGATATCGATGTCCTCTGTAAATTGCTTTAACATCGATTGATGAAAAGCCTATTATAAAAGAGCTCACTGTTATTATTGCTATTATTACTACTGGTTTCAGTGGGACTTTTTATAAGCACAGGCCTCAGTGTGAGTAGAACCCACTACAGGAGGGGTTCTCAACCTTTTAAGGGTCACGACACAGCTGGGAGCCTTCCCAGCTATCTGCAACAGACCAACACCCCCTCATGTCTTTGCTCCACCTCCCCCCAACCTCATATCTGCCCCCGCACACTCGAGCAGCCCTGCCTCCTAGCCCTGCAGCCCATGTCTCCTTTCCCCAGTCCAACCCCCATGCCTCTCCGCTTCCCCCCAGTCCAACCCCCCATCTCTCCCGTTCCCGACCCCAGGTTAACATAAGTTGGCTGCATGTGTCGCAGCCCATGTGTCATTGCGGCAGCTCAGCGGGGGCAGGGCAGGCTTAGCTCGCGACATACTCATAACTGTGCCGCGACACACTTTTGTGTTGCAACACAGTGGTTGAGAACCGATGCACTACTGGATCAGGGACATGAGTAAACCCTTAACTAGATGGCAATCTCATCAGGACAGGGAAAAATTTGTCCTGGGTGTTTGTATAACACCTAGCACTGTAGGACCAACTGAAGGCTTTTAGAAGTTCCTGACACACAAATAAATATGAGAAAACCTGATTGTAAGGCTGATTTGCAGCTCAGGTGGGTTTTAACAAGATTGTTATTGGGCCTTGTCTCAAATACTGTGCAGGCTAAGCCTGAACAGACAACAAAGGAAGGTCAAAACCACACCACATTGTCCGGGGCTTCAAGCAAGGAGCATGAGGACAACACCTATATGATTTGTTGGTTTTGGGAGCTATTGTCAATACAGAGGAGGATCGGGATATCATACAGAAAGATCTGGCTGACCTTGTAAATTGGAGTATTAGAAATAAGGTGAAATTTAATAATGGGAAGTGCAAGGTCATATAACAAGATTTTTTCTTATAAATTGGGAACACATAACTTGGAAGTGATGGACGAGGAGAAGGACCTGGGTGTACTGGTTGATCACAGGATGATTATGAGTAGCCAATGCGTTGCGGCCGTGAAAAAAGCTAATGCAGTCCTGGGGTGCATCAGAAGGGGTATTTCCAGTAAGATAGGGAGGTGTTAGTACCGTTATACAAGGTGCTGGTGAGACCTCATCTGGAATATTCCGTGCAGTTCTGGTCCCCCATGTTTAAGAAAGATGAAGTCAAACTGGAACAGGTGCAAAGAAGGGCTACAAGGATGATCTGTGGAATGGAAAACCTGCCCTATGAGAGGCGACTTAAAGGGTTTGGCTTGTTTAGCCTAACCAAAAGAAGGTTGAGGGGAGATATGATTGCTCTCTATAAATACATCAGAGGGATAAATACCAGGGAGCGAGAGGAATTATTTGAATACAGCGCCAATGTGGACACAAGAACAAATGGTTACAAACTGTCCATCAGGAAATTTAGGCTTGAAATTAGATGCAGGTTTCTAACCATCAGAAGAGTAAAGTTCTGGAATAGCCTACCAAGGGGAGTGGTGGGGACAAAAAACATAGTTGCCTTCAAAACTGAACCTGATAAATTTATGGAGGGAATGATATGATGGGATGGCTTAGTTTGGCAATTGTCCAGTTTTTACTACTGGTGATAGATATGCCAGTGACATGGGAAGGGGCATTAGATGGGGCAGGTTCTGAGTTATCACAGCTGCTATTTGGTCAACAATAATATCAGCTGTAAGAAAGTACTCAGGGTTGATAAGAAAACGCATCTGTAGGTAAGTGATCGGAAGGCTTGAAACGCTGCAAATTCCAGGCCTACTATCAATGGGTGGAGCTTCTGTAAACCAGGGGCTAGAGTTAATTTTCATTTTACTTTGTAAGTAGTGTCATGCACAAATGTTTTCAAGCCACTTACTCAGACTATATCTACAGCACAGCTTGTGTCAGCAGAACTTCTGTCATTCAGGGGTGTGAAGAAAACACTACCCTCCCCCCCAAGAGACATAAGTTACACCACAATAAGCACCAGACAGCACCAGTCAGTGGAAGAGCATCTTCCACCAACATAGCTTCTGCTCCTCATTGAGATGATTGTATTATGCTGATGGGGGAACTCTCTCCCATTGGCATAGAGCATCTTCACCAGATGCTCCACAGCAGCACTGCGCTGTACATGTGGACCTGTCCTCAGTGCTAAATTTAGTTGTGTTAGTCATCGCCTCTCATATTAGGGACAACCACCAAGATGCATGATACAGAGGTTTTAGGTTCATCTGTGAACTAAATTAAGATGATTAATTACTTTTATTATGGTAACTCCAAAATTGGTGCCCCAACCTTTGTTTTAAGCACTAGATGTACACATGGAGAGAGCCCGTCCCTGCCCAGAATATTGTACAGTCTAAACAGAGAGAACACAGCTGTGAAATGATTTGCCCAACACATATATAGAAGCCAGGTTTTCCATGTCAGCGTCCAACCCACCAGCCAACACTGCCTCTTTCAATGCTCCCAGCAGCAATGCCAAAGATATAGGCTGAGTAGATGCTTAAATGAAAGGCAGAAAATGAAGACAGGGAACAGCAATCTTTGGTTAAGGCAGTCAAACAATAGAAGTTCTTCCTGAAAAACGTCTGCAAGTCATTTTTTCTGAGAAACTGTCTTCCCCAGCATCATGTTTCCCTACAAAGTCTTCACCCTTACTGGGTGAATGAGAGATGGCTCAAACTTACAATACACTCTGTGTCACTCAGAAATGGTGTAGACATGCACACCATTTTTATTGCTGTCACTGGCAGAAGAATACCCATTCATTTCACAAATATAGGCCATGTTCTGCCCCTCAGAGATGGATCCAGACCATAACCACATTCCAAACCGTAGCCTACCTCAATAAATGGCCAAATCTGAATACCCAGGCATTTGGAAAAGTCTGGATCTGGATTTGTATCTAGACTGTGAAGGCCCAGTTTGGGAGTTTCTGATTCTAAGGGTTTGGTTCTGCCCATTATAAAGAGACAAAGTTCAGGTCCAAGGTATCCATCCTCGCCTACTGCTGGTCTCCTGGTTCTACATATTAAGATTTTGGTAATTAAGTTTTTTAAGATCTGCTCTAGGAAATACTTTGAGCACATTATATGGCTTGGGTTATACAAAAGGTGAGGGTAGATTGTTACAGATTATGGATAATCTATTATCCATAGAATCTGGCTTTTGAATCTAAGTGTGCAGAGGTCCTGGGGTACAGCAGGCCTCCTTAAACTCTTTATTAAAATTCCCATCAGTCATCTTTGAGACAAATTGTGCTTTCACTTCCTCTCTCACCAACAGAAATTGATCCAATAAACGATATTGGCTCATCCACTTGGTCTTCTGAATAATTTTGTAGCATCTGCAAATTTTGCCATGCTACTGTTTGCTTCTTTTTCTAGCTTTTAATGAATATATTTAACAGGACTGGTCCCCATACAGATCCTTAGGGTATCCACTATTTTCCACTCTCCATTGTAAAAAATAATTATTTGTTCATACCCTTTGGCTATGTCTACACTTGGACAAATAAGTCGACTTTGCTAAGTCGACTTAAAGTCGACTTTAAGGTGACTTAGCATGTCCACACTCAAAAATTAAGTCAACTTAAAGGAGACCTTGCCAAATCGACTTAGAGTGTCCACACTGGACGCCTAAGTCGACTTCTAGGGGCTAGGTGGACCTGGGACTGGTCCACGGTGGCAGGGGGGGCACCCCTTGCCAAGTGCCTGGGGGCTCAGCATTTGCCCCATTGTACCTGGGTACAATGGGGGCTGAGACCTGCCTTGTGGGGCGGCACACCAGGCTCTGGCTGTGCCAGCCACCCTGGCAGGGAGGGTAGTGGGGGAGCCCTGGAGCCCTTTAAATTGACTAAATCGATTTAGGGCTAATCTGTGTCTACACTGGCTAAATCGACTTTATAAAGTCGATTTAGCCAGTAAGTCGACTTTAAATGAGGTTTTATAAAGTCAACTTTACATTTCCTTAAATCGACTTAAGCAGCAGCTCAAGTCGACTTACAGAAATTGTAGTGTAGGCGCAGATTAAATTAAGTCGACTTAAGCAAGTTTAAATTGACTTAATTTGTAAGTACAGATGCACCCTTTGTTTGCTGTCTTTTAACTGATTGCTGATCCATGAGAGGGCCTCCTTCTTATCCCACGACTGTTTATATTTTACTTAAGAGCCTTTGGTGAGAGACCTTGTCAAAGGCTTTCTGAAGGTCCATACACACTATATCCACTGAATCTCAGTTTTTGTTGACTTTTAAAATCCCAGGACCAATATAGCTACAACACTGCATACAACCATGGAAAATTATTCAAGATACTTAAGTCCAGTGATGACTGGGAAGAGTTACAAAGGGATGGCACTAAACGGGGTGACTGGGCAACAAAATGGCAGATAAAATTCAGTGTGGATAGGTGCAAGATAATGAACATTAGAAATATAATCCTAATTACACTGTCAAAATTCTGGTGTCTAAATAAACCATTATCACTCAAGAAAGATATCTTGGAGTCATCATGGATAGTTCTCTGAAAATAGTCATTCAATGCACGTGTGTCCAAAAAGCTAACCATTAGGAAAGGAATAAATAGTAAGACAGAAAATGTCATAGTGCTGGCTATATAAATCTGTGGTATGCCCACACCTTGAAAGCCGAGCAGTTCTAGCTCAGAGGAGGGCAACAAAAATGAGTAGGGGTATGAAACAGTTTCTAATGAACAGAGATTAAAAAAATGAGGCTGTTCATCTTAGAAAAGAGACAATTAAGGGCAGATGCCTATCTGGGGCCCTAGGCAAAAACCCCTTGGAGGCCCCCGCAGCCTCAGCACCCCTCCTGGGTCCCCCTTCCCTCATGGCCCCAGAGCCCTGCGGCCGGCCCCCTCCGCCCCACTGGTGCTCTGGCCAACCCATCCCCATAGCCACAGTGCCTTGGGTCCCCACCTGTGGCCCCAGTGCTTCATCCAGGGCCCATACAGCCCCAAATCCCTGCAGCTGGCCCCCTCCACAGTCCCAGTGCTCCGCTGGGGGCCCTGAAAACCCCCATGGCCCTGGCTCTTCATGGCTGGCCTGCTCTGCGGCTCCAGCGCCCTGTCAGGGGCTCCAAAATTGGATCAAGTGCCCCGCTGGGGGCCCCAGACCCCCCCCCCCCATTGCCAAAGGCAAGGGGCTGGGCAGGAGCACAGAGCTGGGCCTCTGGGCTGGCCCACCCCCCCCCCAGAGGCAGGGCAGAAGTGTGAAGCCTGGCCTCTGAGCCAGCCCGTCCGACCTGGCCTCCCCCCTTACACCGGAGTCCACGCAGGCTTGCCCCCTCACTGGAATGCCCCCCCTCCCCACCGCCCTGGCCTCGGCCCCGGCCCCCTACCATGTGTTCCGCAGAGTGGGAGGCAGACATGGCAGACAGGGGATGGATCATGTGATAATTACCCTTTCTTTCATTCCCCTGAAACATCTGACATTGGCCCCTGTCAGAGATGGTATTGGTCAATTGGTTTGACCCAGTGTAGCTATTCTTCTGAGACAACTTAGTATGCGTTTCAATGCTAAAACTCAATGAAGTAAGTTGCATACAGGTTTTATGATGAGCATTTCATGTAGCATCGCTTAATCCTGTGATGATCCACATGTGACAACACTGCTGTTCTAACCTAATTTTAGATATCACATTGCCATGCATTACTATTATGATGCTTTTTAAAAGTCTACAAAACATGCGCAGTGCATTTCAGGCAGAAAATAAAGCATGTGCCTGCCCCAAATTGCTTTCCATGCACTGCCCTGATCCTACACTAAAGTAGGAATGATGTGGAAAATAAAGAAAAGCAGATAAAGAAAAGGACAGGAAGGGAGGAAAGGATGCAACATAGAAGCAAAATGACTGAGCTTATGTTTGGCCCTTGTCTTGTTAATGTCAGTGTCATTCCTTAACTATGCATGAATATAACTCTATGTGCATGTATATGCACCATCCTCTCTCTCTCCCACCCAGCTTTACATATACATATCCGCTCCATCCTCCCCCCCCCCCACACCTTTGCTTATTAGTCTTACGACTCTGAGTTACATGCTTTACTGTAGCTACTCAGAATTACAAACAATCATATTTTTCACCTTCCTCATCCTGCCACTATTACATATCCCTATTCACTCATCTGTATTCAGCGTCACAAAGCCATGCCATTGCTGTTAGTTGGAGTTGGCTGAGTTCTTAAAGGAACACATCCATAGAGCAGTCACAAAAAAAAAAAGAAAAGAAACGCAAGAAAGCTGATTGCATAGATGAGCTGCAGCTGTGTGGAGTCTGATTAAGAAGCAACATCTGTCCCCTTCTCAACTCTGTGTCCTTATTCCAATCTTGTGTCCATGGTCTCTAGCATCATAAGCAGTTTCTGTCGCCAGAGGCCTTGGGTGGTGTTCTTTGAGTTCTGATTCCTAAGAATGCTACTCAAGAACAAGGTGGGTGGGTACAGATGGAGAGCGAATCTCATTGGTCCTCTGGAATTCAGAGACAGCCTTGCTTTTTCTTGCTCCAACATCGCGTTAGCAGGTTCCACCTTTTGGCCATTCCTAGCCTTGCTTTCAGTGAAGTGCTGCAGATATTTTAACAAGGGGTTCCCACTAAAACATCTTCCCTTTGCCTGTGATAGCCCCCGTGTCCCAGAGCACACAGCTGAGCAGAGACAAGCAGGGCTGAGGAATTCACTATTCACTTCTTTTTGTATTTAAAGCAAAAGGCTGCCTCGCACCCATGAGGACAGGTGGTGCCTTGGATTAGATGTATTAAGGGACCATTTCTCAGGATGGCTGAAAAATAGACTGAGTACATAGCTAGTGTATGACTGAGATCAACTTATTTAATGTAAAATAGTGGGACAAAGGATTGTGGGAAATCTGGAAGCTTCTGCTTTGGAAATTTTTGAAATTTGGTTCACTATGGTCCAATCTAAAGGCAAAAGAAATTGCTTTGCAAAATAGTTTGGGAGCCATGAGGGTAAGTCTGGTTTTGCAAGAGTAATCTAGCAGTATCCAAAGACTTCCATTGGACACACAGAAGTCATTTCATCATTCAGGGCCATCTCATCCTCAGTGGAGATCAACAGAGATCTTCCCAGCTGTGCTGACTGATCAAGCTATCCGTCTATTTGGTGGCGGTTTTTAATACATGGGAGACTTGCTCTTTTGGCTTTCATGCCTTTTTCAATTTTTAGAGCCCTGATTGTTCAGCCACTTAGGCAAGTGCTTGATTTTTGTACTGCAAGCAGACCATTGACTTGCATGTGATTCCTTGCACGCAAGAAGCTGACTGTGTAAATATTTGCAGGATCAGAGGCTAAAACATGAATGTAAATCCATAGCCTGGGACCTGCAGGAGACAGAGAGTGTGACCCTTCAGATTACAAAAAAATAAACTACTTTATATACAGTGATGAGAATAAATCTCATTCAATGGGGCAGTGTTTGGAAATTTACATAGGGTGTACAGGAAAACCTTTGACCGTCCTCAAGTTTAGCTTAGAATCTTGTGTTCTTTGCTGGCACCTCCAGTGATCATGAATTAAGCTCCCTGCTCTGAATTAAGAACTAAAGGGGATCGGGGAAATCGCGCCCACCCCCAACCCCCTCCACACACAAACCAAAAAAAAAAAAAAGCTAACACACAAAAGGTTGCTCTATTCCATTTTGGTCTGTTGACTGTTTTTTGGTATCCAGTCACATGAAAGCAGAAAAAGTAGTTTTCATTAACTTCATACATGGGGGTTGACCTGCCTACCACACTAACAGCAACACCATGCCAGTAACATGGCCTCCGCTAAGCTGTGCTTCGCTGCCACAGACTGAGGCAAATCAGACCAAACACATTAAAAAGGAAAAGAAGATAAAGGAAAAGGGAGAAAAAGAACAGCAATAAGGGCAGGGGAGACAGACCCCGGATGAGAGCAAGCAGAAATGCTTCCCACTATCTCGTAAAAGACTTAGCAAAAACAAAATTGACACACGGCATCATTCAAACAAGGAGTCCTGTGGCACTTTTAAAGACTAACAAATGTATTTATCGCATGAGCTTTCGTATGTATGATCCCACTTATCAGATGCATGAAATGGAAACTGTAGTATATTACATGAATACATACATGCAGAGAAGGGCAAGTCACAAGGTCACTTCAGTTATTTTCAGCAAACCAAACAAGTTATATTGATTCAAACAATGTGGAACAATAGATGAGAAGGTGCGAATGTTTAAAAGAGGTGAACGTTACCTTTGGTAATGAGTTAGCCATCCCAAGTCCCTATTCAGACAAACTGATGGTGTCAAATTTGCACAGTAATTTCAGCTCTGCAGTTTCATGGTGAAGTCTGGTTTTAAAGTTCTTTTGCTGAAGCACTGTAATTGTCATGTCTTTTACAGACTGTTCAGGGAAGTTGAAGTGCTCCCCTATTGGCTTTTGAATGTTACCATTCTTGCTTTCTGAGTTACATCCATTTATTCTTCTGCACACAGAGCCAGTCTAACCATATAGGTGAACTAGACAGTCGCTTAGGGCAAGAGGCTTTAAGGGGCACCAAATTGAATGGAAGTGAATTTTTTTCTCTATTTTTAAAAAAAGTATATTAATATGTTATCTCTTATAACATGTGGATGGGGGGGCATAGTTCGCCTAAGGTGCCAAAGCCCCTTGGGCGGCCCTGTTTGCACAGAAAGTCCAGTTTGGACAATGTGTAAGGCAGAGGGGCATTGTTGGCACATGATGGCCTATATCATGAGCCCCCAGGGGCTCATTCTTCTGCACATCTACTAATGTGATATATGTTATATATGTGTATATATACCTAACAAACTGCTATTTCCACTTAATGAATCTGATGAAGTTGGCTCTAACCCCTGAAAGTTTATGCCCAAATAAATTTGTTAGTCTTTAAAGTGCTACGGGGCTCTTTGTTTATTTCTGACCATGGCTGTTTCCCATAGGAAGCACTATCACAAGCTACTGCTCTATAGCAAATGGCGGGCTGAGGAGTAGTCAAGATTTTTTCCATGGGCAGAGGAAGTGTGTGTTTTAAAAGAGCTATTTGTGAGTGTTGTTTTTCCAGGGCAGTTTGGCGTGGGTGAGGCCATTTTCTATCCCAATGGGCATCATTTAACTGAAATCAGCTTTCCTTAAACAGGAACAATGAAGGAGCAGTAGCAGGTCATGGGAGAAAAGAACCACAGGGTTTACATCTATTGAAGTAGGAGTGAGCTGTTTTCTCCCTCACGGTCAGCTGCCTCTGAATTGCGCATTATCTGGAGTCTCTAATGGGAGTGCAACCTTCAGGAGAGCTTGCTGACACACGCTGAGGAGATTTTCCATTGCCCCTAAATGGGTGCAGATAAATCTTCCAGGATCTGAGGTTAGCGTTAGTGCAAAGGGATCACTGTTCAGGAATGAGAAGTGGTAAGGGAGATGTTGCTTAATGGTTTCCCAGCTGTAAGAGGCACATAATTGTGGCTTTTTTTTTCATCTGCAAGACTTCAGGAATGGTTGGTCGATAAGAGTTCATGCCAGCGGAGGCAGAAAAACATGAGCAAGGGTTATCTGTTTTCAGTTTATCCTCACAGCAATGGATCTGATTTGGCCTTTTTCTTCCTTCATTTTTATGATTATCTGAATTCCTTTCTCCACTCGTTTCCTCACACCTGAAAACTTGCAGACAAACTCTGGGCCTTTACGCAAATGCAGAGAAAGTGCTTCTGCTTTAGTTGCTGCCACTGAACTACTTTTGGCCTTGCTCAGGCCATGTTTTATAAGTAAATGCCCAAATTGTGCATATGGATAAATGAATAAGGGAAAATAGGCATGAAAATTGGATGATTTGCACAAACTCACCCTGTATGTACAGAGAAGCAATGTAACCTAGTGAAAAGAGCTCTGGGCCAGGATTAAGGAGACCTATGCTCATCTCTGCCACCGATTTGCTTGGTGACCTTGGACAAGTTACTTCACCTCCCAGGGCCTCAATTTCTCCATCTGTAAAATGGAAATAATGATACTGACCTCCTCTGTAAAGTGCTTTGAGACCTACTGATGAAAACATTATATCGGAGCTATGTATTATATATAATTACCTCTCCTTGATCCAGTCAGTGGGGAACTCCCTACAAATCAGAAGACCTGGATTCCATTCCAGGCTCCCCTGTGTGATCCCTCTGTGCCTCAGTTTCCCCTTTGTATGTCTAGACAGTAAACTTTTTGGGGTAGAGACTGTCTCTCAGTATGTGTCTGCACAGTGCCCAGAATAATAGGTCTTTTGGGTAGAACTGTAATCTAAGAAACAGGTTGCCTATACACAAAATGATCTCTTTTCCTACAGAAACATGTGTGCAAGGGCATAAGTGATATGTCCATTTTTTTTCCTCATCATTCTTTCACCATCCCATACTGCCTGTCATCGAGAGTGCTACCAGTAAGTAGCAGACATTCCCTTTCTCAAATGGTCCAGGTGTTGCATGCATATGGCTACCCTAAATTTGTTCCTCTCCTTTTCTTTTAACACACGGCCTTTGTTTGTGTGCATGAAGATGTGTTATTGCCCTCTAGTGGCTGGCCCATAGTGCGGTTACAGAGCTGCTGCTGCTACAAGATGGAGGAGTTCTCCTTAGAGATGTGTGGATTGGGAGCAGAAGGACAAATGGCTTTAGACCTCAGATGCACATGGGATTGATGTAGTAAGCGTGACTGTGGTCTGCACCCGTGGATTTGTTATATACCTACCCTGACTCTTTTATGAGAATTAGGAAACTCTGCTCCTCATGGCTAACCTGAACACAGCCTCTCCCCCCGCACCCTTCCTCCTCCGCCCCCCAGGACTGTTTAAACAAACTTTGAAAGCATGATACTGGCTCTCGTCAAATGCTGAGACATCAAGCGAAGTGTGCTCTGGGTGTGTAGCATTGGGCTCACATCCCAGCAGGCATGCACACCTATACGTTGTGTTTGGGTATCAATATCTATACAAACATTTTATATAAAAGTGGGCAAGGGGGGAATGGGTTCTCCATCCCACAAGGAAACTTTGAATGTGAAAAAACCCAGCAAGTCCATGAGATTCCAGTCCATATACGTTTGCCTCAACACTGCCTACTCTCTTTTTAGAGGGGCTAAAGGAGGCAGCCCTTTATAGCAGATTTAAGCCTTGATTCAACAAGGTCCTTGAACACCTGCCTAATTTTAGGCCCGTATATACTCCCCTCGATGTCAGTGGAACTGTGCCTAAAAGCTTGCCTGAAACTTAACGGGTGCTGCAGCTGAGGAAGGCAGAACGGGTTCCCCAAATTTTGGGCTCTTAGGGAATGTCTACTCTGTGGCTGGGAACGAGCCTTTGGGCCCAGATAGACAGGAGCGAGTCCCACTCTAGTTCATCTTAGCAACTGCCCTCAGAAGCCCTTCCTCACCTCCCAGCTCACCTCACAGGGCCTATCAAAGCCCATCTGTCTAACCTCTGATGCCTCTTCTAATTCACAGCTGCAGCATTTGACTGGCTAGAGCAGTGCCAGCTCAGGTAGGATATGGGCCAAAATAGCTCCTCGGGCTGCCTTCCTCGGGTGCACGCTTCAGAGCTTTCATGAAAAAGAGCTCCCAGACCCACTCAAGAGGAGACTATGGAAGGTTCAAAACCAAGTCAATTTCCTCCACTTCTCGCTCAGAGCCCCACACCTCAGTGTAAGCTTTCAGGTTTCAATTCCCAGCCACAGCAGCACTAAAGATGATCAAAACATGGTTGGAAGGAACATTTGCATCCGTGGATAGAGTGTATGATTTCCATTCCCCTCATGCTCAAAAACAGCAGGACCATTTTTGCTCAGACTTTAAAAACCAATCATCTTCAGCCATGGGAAATTTAAACCCAAAGCTAGTATATGTCAGAAAGCTACGCTAAGTAGATGAACTGAGCCCTGAGTTAGGATGGAAACCATTATGCAACCCTACTGTTCCTCTTCTTACAGCTCTATACAACACACCTAGCTAAAGCAGCCATCACCATAGCAGATGGGTTTGGTGGCCACCACTCCAAGGACTAAACCAGGGATTTCCTGAGGTAAAACCATGAGGTGCTACAGCTAAAAAAGCCAATTGGAGAGCTGACACAATCAAATAGCCTCTGGGTTAAATATTTCCACTAGCCACAGACAGGGTATCTGAGGCACCAAATCATTGCAATCTACCACGAAGCCCCTCCCCCCACTTACCGTATTTTTCGGACCATAAGATGCATCTGACCATAAGACGCACCCAGTTTTTAGAGCAGGAAAACAAGAAAAAAATATTCTGAACCAAATAGTACCAGTAAACTAAATAGAAGAGAAAAGGAAGGGAAGAGAAAGGAAGGCAAAGAAGAGAAAGGAAAGAGAAAGGAAGGCGAAGAAGAGAAAAGGAAGGGAAGAGAAAAAGAAAGAGAGAAGGAAAGAAGCAAATATGAGAGATGTTAAAGGGTCAAAGCGAACGCAGGCTTCTTCCTCTGGTAAACACCCAGTACCAGGGTGGGCCTCAATCCTTTGTTCAGTCTCAGAGGAATAGTTCCAGAGACATGTTTAATCCTAGTGGCTCAACAGGTTTTCTTCGGCCCATTATACTGGGGAGCTTCCTTAATGGGCCATTAAGGAGACAATGGCCAGGTAGACATTCAGTCTGGGGAATTTTCCCAGCCTTACACAAGTTAAAATATAACAATCATATTCCTAACTTCTAATATGAATACAAATCCTACACATAAACTATATAATCATTCCCCACAAATTATTACCTTTCTATTGACACCAAACATGGCATAGTTCCTATGGATTATAACAATCATAAAATATTAATACAAAATAATATCATAAATGGTTCCTTAAACCCTGACAGC